>JBBBDQ010000572.1:642500-957500 GCA_037127315.1 Ascarosepion bandense | reverse complement strand
GGTATTTTGCTAGGATATTTCACGGTAAATGCATTAGAGCAATTTTTCTTTTTACTAATATGGTGATCATAATATAGATATTAAGTGAAAGTTAAACTGTACAAAAAAAAAAAAAAAAAAAAAAAAATTCTGTAAGATTGCAAAGTAATGAACAATTATTTACAATTATTCATCCATTTTCAACAGTTACAAGATTGTCATATATAAAACATCATCTAATAAGGAGTGAATAGGAAATTTCCCTGTGCCAAGATTTCTTTAATAAAATTTCAATAGATTTTCTTGTAAATTGTTTATAAGCTGATGTCAAAAGAATATGAAACCTAAAATAGTTTACTCATAGAATTAATCACTATATTTGTCTGGTTAATGTTGTAAAATTCCTTTCAAATTCTGAAACAAAGTCACATGATTATGCTGAATCTTTACAAAAAAGTGTTATCAAACAAGAGATTAAAGATTGATGCTATAAGAAAAGACTTGCATTCCAAGCAATTAGAGTGAAGCAAAGAGGCACTACTTGCATCAGATGTAAGATTTATTCGATAAAAAGACCCATAGACAAATGAGAAAAGCAAAGAAAAGTGGCAGCAGAACTTTGTGTTCATCCCACAAAGTTAAGTAAAAAAGAAAACAGCAACATTGGAGATTAAAGAAATGAAAGGTGGTATCAGATGAACATTTTCTAAAGGACATTAAAATATTTCCACATTACTGTCCAGAGAAACAGAAAAAATATAAACATACAATACACACTTGCCACTTTTCCAGCTTAATATTAAGATTACTTTATTTTTGTTTTAGGGAGTTTCATGTTTCCTGTTCTTGTGGTGCTCCCTCTTGCACAGGAAGGAAAAAGCAGTGTACATTGAGAAAAATGTGTCTAATGAGATGGAGGAAAAGAGTTTTAATTGCATTAAAATACCAAAACTTGAATGCAAATTTGAGAGGAAAGAGTCAAAAAAAGAGAAGGGGGGAAAAAAAGGGTCCTATCAAATGCCAATAACATTAACAGTATTTTAACGTAAGTGGCAGATAACCACACAATGAAGACTATTAACAGGATAAATTAACTTGGGTAAAACCTTTTAGAAACTGGCTGAATCTTCAAGACGATCATTATCAAAAACAGTAACTGATGGCGGGAATGTGACTTAGACCAGTTGATCACATCACAGTAAAGAACTAGTCATTACTTTTTCTCTCCCATTTAACCTCCATCTTAATGGTCAATCTCATCATTTCTATGTGGTTGTGAGAGAGAGTGAGAGAAAAAAAAATCCACATCTAAAAATTATGATTTCTGATCTATAAAAAAGTTTTTAAGCAAAATTTATCATTGTGATAATCCTTGAATACTATCCATTAAAAAGAAAAAAAATTGAGAGGTATAAGAGAAATCCTATTTTAAAGATCTATTCTAAAAATATTAAGAGGAATCAACAACCAGATCCGTAAGAATGTCTTCTGTGTTTACTCCCCATAAAGATACAGCAACTTCATGAAATATTTTAACCATATCTTCCTGCGACATTTTCTTCACAACTTCAGGTTCAGTCTGTGGTTTTGGTGTTTGAGGCTTGGAAGCTTTTTCATTATGGGAATGTATTGGCATGGTGCCAGTCACTGAATGGTTTCTCACATGGTTCTTAACAGCAATAGGTGGATTTTTATCATTGGCAATATGGTTGCTATGGTTTGTACTTGAAAGGTTTACCTCCGAAGCGGAATGAGCTCTTGCATGATGGTTGTGGGCAGGTATTGGATTTGGTGGCAACTGTTGGCTTTTATGGATGTGGTGGGATGGGGAAGGTGACATAGTCAATGGAGGCCTACCCTTAGTATTAGGGGTGCTACTGATCGGGTTGGCATTTGGTGACATGATAACATTTCCAATTGAAGCAGCGGATATTTCAACAGTGTGAGTATGCATATGGACTGTCAAATGTGCAGGCTCCGAGAAAAGCTTGTTACAGATGTAACAGATTAAAGGTTTTTCACCAGAGTGCATTTTCATGTGTGTGCTCAGACTCGATGCATGCGTGAATGCCTTGCCACAAATCTTACACATAAAAAGACGCTCATCAGCATGTGACTTGAGGTGAGCGCCCAAGTGTGCGTACTGTGAAAAGGATTTGTCACAGAAATCACAGCGGTAGGGCTTCTCTCCAGAATGTGTTCGCATGTGCATGACTAAATTTGAAGAAATCGAGAATGTCTCAAAGCAAATGTCACATTGGAATGGTTTCTCTCCAGAATGGACCCTCATATGATGCAACAGAGAGGCAGAGTCAGAGAAAGTTCTTAAACACTCTGTACACTGGAATGGCTTCTCACTCTGATGGATACGTTTGTGGGCTGCAAGATTAGACAGTTGTGTAAAAGACTTATTGCAAATATTGCAAGTGAAGGGCTTTTCTCCCGAATGGATACGCATGTGCATGGCAAGATCCGATGGCTGCTGGAAAACCTTATCACATAAGTGGCATGACAATAGTTTCTTACCCATATGGTGTTGTTGCACATGCTCAGCAAGGCTAAATTGGTCATGGTATACCTCCTGGCAATAGACACACTTGAGATTTAGAAGGGGCAATGGTGAACTGGACGAAGTATTTGTAAGAGATGTCTTCTTAGACATGTTATTATTGTTATTGTTTTTCTGTTGCTGCTGCTGCTGCTGAGAATAAGCTCTGAGGAATGCTTCTCTTGCATGATGAGTTTCATGCAACATCAAGTCTGATTTTTGAGTGAAAACTTTAGAGCAAAAACTGCACTTAAAACCCATGTTTCGTTTTTTCTTCTTTGTATGTTAAAAGTTTTAAATGGGTTTACTTTCCTCAAGTGGAATGAGCAGATGAAAAAAAAAAAAAAAAAAAAAAAAATATATATATATATATATATATCGAGTAGTTGTCAGTTTTTCAATGGACAAGTTTCAACGGGTAAATTTCAGATTTTCACCAACAATTCTTTGATATAAGAGAAGAATCACTGCAGTCTGAAAAATAGGAAACACAAATGTATAAGAATCATGTAGGTATTTATCATACAACTACATTTTACACACACAATATTTAATTGTTTGAGTCTATGATTAGCCTACACTGATCTTGCAGACAAACATTAAATTTTTAGTTAGGTTCATTCTTATTTTATCTAACATTTTGTGTGGAACAACTACTGGTCAATACTAGATATTAGGATTTTTTCTAACATTGTAATTAAAGATGAAATGCAATATTTGAACTAGAATTAAAACTTTATAACACAGAAAAAAAAAAAAAAAAAAAAAAAATTACTGTTGCTGTCCCTAGGTTTATGAATTCAAAACCATAGAGAAAGCACTAGGAAATGACTCAACATTGTAATACACCATTTACAAGTATTAATGAAAAAAAAAAAAAGAAAAAGCTGTAAAGAGCCATAATTGCTTGGTTCCTGAAGAAACTTTGCACAAATTTTAAGTTAACACTGATAAGAAACTAAATTCTGTTTATAGGCAGATTTTTTTTTGCTTTTCTTTTCCTCCTGTTGACAAGGCTTTAAAAATTGATTAGAATTTTTTTCTTTTTGAGAATTGACAATATATATGTGTGTACACACACACACAAAAACAAACATTCTTTATTGGAATGGATGGCAAAACATCAGCTAATTACAAACTGATTCAAACTTTATAAAACAGTAAATCAAAGACTATAGTTGGTTCATCTATATTTTAATAATTTAGTAAATGTTTATAAATTTATTAAAAAATTGCTTTCACGTTTATTTCTTTAGAAATTGACAAATAATAAACACTGCATTAGTTTTTAGAATGTTGGAAATATAAAATTATTCTTAAACAATGTAATAAATAGTGTTTAATATTTTCTGTTGTCAATTCCTCACCCACCAAATTTAAATTTATTTTCATATGTTCAAGATTTATTACAACTGTCATAGTCTTTTTCTTAAAAAGAATAGATGTTGTTGAAGAGTAAAGGTAGTTAAAATAATGGTATCAAGTTGTTCTTTTGATGCACTGACCCCCACCACCCAGACACAAAGGTTGCTGAAAAGGCAATAGCTGAAGTTTTTTTTTTAAGTAACCTATTCATACAAACATCTCCAGTTTCTAATAAAAAAAGGTTGGGAGTTTACATATATTTAGAAAAATGCAAGATTGGGCAGAAGTGGACAAGAAGAAACAGTGTTGCATGCTCATCCCCATCAGCTCCATGGCTTTGAAAATTGGCATTCAAAAGCCTATCATCACTTTAATTAGACAAAGTATGTGCATGATTAAACATTCCTAACACTAAGCTCATAATACATGTAAAAAGTGACCAGCATACAGAGACTTCTGCTTCAACTAGAAAGATCAGGCCTTATGGAGGATTCAGAAGTTCAAACAATCAGTTATTAGCTTTTTATCAAACACTGAGTGCAGGCAATTAAACATGATATACTTAAAAAAAATATCACCGTACAAGACATGGATACTGAACTGCTGGTGTGGCAAGGTGAGCACACTCTACACGCTTCCCTTCCAAACACTGGTATAAATAACAGAAATGAGTAAAAATTTTATAATTTTGGGTGTAGGCATGACAGGGTTCAAGGTCTATCTGTGCGGAACAACTTCACTGTATATTTTAGTTCCATTACCATAGCAACAGTCATGATACTTTTTGATCATGACCTATTACATAAGCATCTTATATTTTTTAAAGCATAGAATGTAAAAAAAAAAAACAAAAAAAAAAACAACTGTTTAATTGTCACCCAGAGAAAAAAATAGCCAGAGCAAAAATTAGCTGGGTAGGTGGGGGAGAAGAGTTAATTCCCCTTTTGCTTACATAAATGTACATGTACACTTCCTTCAAGAATTCACCCAAACAATCCATAACTTCATTCCTGATGTACAACAATCCAGTCAGAAATTGGAAAGACATAAAAAGATGAATAGACAGATATTGTTATAAATAAAAATGTGTACAAAAATTTCAGGTAGAGTACATCTCTAAAACATCAATATAAATAAAGACAAAGAAAACATATCAATCTCTGCAAAGGTTTTACTTTGTAACATATCTATACACAAGAGCAAAAATATTATTGGTTTATCAAGGTTTTTAAGTTTAGGAATGCTCATAAATATTCATCAGGTTAGCTGCAATAATGTTTTTGCTCTTGCATAATAATACTTGTTACAAAATCTTTGCATTTGCCTTGATAAAGTCCTTCAGAGGATGAAATGCGCCCACCAAGCTATATATCACTCACACACACACAATGCGGCATTGGAACGTTCCCAGTCTCCATGTGTAATAAATGAAATGTGCACGCAGCTAACACTCATTGATACCCTGTTTACCGAATCAAGTCAGCCAATAGATTGTGTCCTATCTAGTCAAGTTTCAATATTATGAGAAGTTTTCTAACATTGTGTTAGAACAGCTCTGCAATGTTTACAATGGCTAGCAAACGTACTTGCATTAAATTTCATGTGAAGCACAGAAAAATCAGATACCGAGTTGAAATGCTCCATTTGGCTTTTGGCAAAGTGCCATTAGGCTGAACATAAGTGGCCTGTGTTTCAAGGATGGTAAAATGTCAGTTCAAAATTAGTATTTAAACTGACTAATCATCAGCAAAACAAAAGATATGGAAGAATACATTCAAATGGATCTATGATGACTGTTACTAAACAGCCCATCAATTCTGATATGTTAGTTATAGTCTATCAAAAGATTGTAGACCTGGAACTTTTTGATACTACTGTATTTGTGCGTGCGATATATTTTTCTATTGTTCATTTTCTGTTTTTGGCATCTATCCATCTTGGGAAACAAAGGAATATCAGAGATTGCTACAGACATAGGCAGGAGCTATGAAAACTTTGAACTGCTTATGCATCAAGGGGAGTCTACTGACAAACTAATACAATTTTGTACCATCACATCTTCTGGAATTATGGAAGGTGATATAATCTGCTTTAAGGGATCCAATCTAGATACACATAGAATTTACTCATGAACCTTTTCTCCTGAAAGCAAGTTAGAATCAAGCTTTTCCTTCTGTCAGCTAAGGCAACAAGAGCCAAGTCTGACCTGCTAGCTGGACAGAAAAAAGGGTTCATGACTTTTTAACATGAAGTAAATGAAAGACTATAAGACCTTAATTTGCTATAGAAACTACAGTAGCAATGCCTAGTGTTGTGGTGAGCTGTGACCCCCTAGGCTCCTCAGTGGAAGGGTGCGCACACACAGAGTAGGTACTGAACCCTTCTGCTCCAAACCTGATTGTTGTTGTTGAGGAAGGGCCTTTTGATAGGGTCAAAAGTTTTCAGCACCTCTCATGTGTACATGAAAGAAATTAACAGAAGAATTCATGTGCATGAGACAATAACACTGGATTTTCTAGATAATACAATATGCAAAAGTAAAACTTAATCGCCAAAAAGTACACAGCAATCTTTCTTTTTCTACACTACTTGGAGATATATTGAAATTGTTTTTTTAAGTTTGATTTCAGGCACAACTACTTGGAACTTTAAATTTAAACAAAGTTTTCTAATAAACAAAAATATAACAAATGTACTTTTTATTCTGTATTGCTGTCTAATGTGAATGAAGATTTTATAATACCCCAGTAATTTTGATAATGTAATTTTTTTTTTAAATGACTGCCACATACAAAAGTATGAAATAAACTAAAAAAGAATTAAAGCATTACTATAAGAATCTGTAGATCATTAAATTATGAAAACAAATTTTGGAGGTTGGGAGGGAGGAAACTGTTTTTGAATTTAACTGGTTCTATGTTGGAAGGCATTAACAGGCTTCAAGATTCTATCACCTGAAATAAAAGTTCATTTTTTTTTTTTTTTCACATCTGAGAAAACAAGCCACCATATTTGTTTAGATCATGGTTTGATATCTATTTATTAAATTATTAAACCTAGAAATCATATTTCATGTCAATAAAGATTAATTCTAATCCAGTTTCTGAGTAGTGTTACTTTTCCAAGGTATTATTTCTTCAAATTAGTCCATGTTCACTGTTTGTCAGATATTGAAAGATACATAAATCACTGCTACTATTTGTTTTTAAAATAAGTTTGTTTTAACTTAAAGTAAATATTTGTTTAAAATCAGATTAATTATACTTAAAATCAGCTAATATTCCTCAAATAAAAGTTTCCAAAAAGTTTATTTTATCTTTGGAAGATTTTTAATAAAGAAAATTACATTGAATGAAAGGCTGCTAAAAAAGAACGCTAATGGGCTAAAGAAAAAAAAATTCAGTCAGTATAACTTCTGTTTGAATCTTTTAGCTTCCAATTAATTTGAAATGAAGGCTTTATCATAATTCATTTTAAAATGTTGGTATCACAAAAAAGCAGATTTACATATAGTCATCAATTCTCACTTTGTTTTTTTTTTTTTTTTCAATTGGAGTAGATAGATCTATCTATCGCCCGGTTCACACTCCACCCATGTCTATTGAACAGGTTAAGAGGCTCATCCCTTGTTCCCTGTTTAGGATATGGTTTCCGTCTTTCTCTTTTCCGATCTTTTCACTATTACGTAGCCCCCTGCACATCAGTGGCATTACCGCCTTGCTCGGGGTGATATGATTAAAAAAAAATTAAGATTGATGACTATATAGTATATGTACTTCCACTTTTGATAATGTTGTGTATGGTCACCCATACTTTCAAAATGGGTACATTTTATATACACGAAAATTTTTTTTTAATTATTTTAAAAATCTTAAGAGCATGACAATTTTAATTAAGCCTTTCAATTTTCACTTAGTAAATATAGCCTTCTCTTAATAACCTAATACAAAATTTTGTAAAATTTTTAAGTTTGAAATTATAAATTATTATAACTTAAAAAAAGAAAAAAAATGAAAATTCTTGTAATTATTCATTACAAAAATATTTTTTTCAGAAAATAATGTCCTTATAATATAAAGATTTTATAAAAATAATAAATTTCATAAGTTCAAGTAAATTAATTAATTAATTTGCGAATAAGTCCTGAAAGTTTTAAATCTCCATTCTAAACAAAGGCGCTAAAATTCTCATAATCAAGCTCTGGTCCCCCCCCCCCCCCCACCAAAAAAAAAAATCGTACGTGCTAGAAAGAATTAAAAAAAAAAAAATAATAATTAAAATATACTTTTTTTTTGGTCTTTTCTCTTAAACATTTTGAAGATAAAAATGCTATGCTGTCTTTTTGGCGAAAAAGTGTAGGTACGTATATGAATATTGCGAAAGGTAAAAAAAAAAAAAATCAACTTATCTGGACAAAGATTCAATTGGTTAAGAAAACATAACCAATCATATATCCCCATCGCCACAGGTGTGAAAAGAAGTCAGAAGAAGATACCTGTTTACTAGTGTTTAAGACTTTCTGAATCAACGCATACAACATTCGTTAAATTATCATAACTTCTGCCACAAGAAAATCTATTAATTTTAAAAAGGTAAGAAAACTTATTACTAGTATTTGTCATCACAAGTTTATAACTTTTTGTAGTTTGAAACAAAAAAAAAAAAAAAAGTCTAAGATTACTCGAGCGTAAAAAATTAATTTTTGAATTGGTTGAACAAACTAGCAAGTAATTTTTACGTTTCTCCACAAAAAGCCAAATTATACAGAATATATTACGCCGCCACAAAAATGCCTGAAAACTTTTCCAGCATAATGACAACTTCAGATGCCATGTCATGGCAACAGGGACCCAAGAATAAAACAAATTAAAAAACGTCCCAAGTACTAATAGAAAAACTCAAATAAAACTTTTAAAACAACACCATTTCTAACGGTGCAAAGGACATTATTTTCTGGAGAAAAAAAAAATAAATAAATAAATAAATTATAGTTTAATTTCTAGCTTTTTTGAACGTTTTTTTTTTTTTATAAAATATCGAAAAGTTAAAAAAAATTATTTTTAAATCCTACTACTAATTTTCCTTTAAAAAAAAAAAAAAAAGATCTGTACTTTCATTTCGATTTTTAACTCAACTTGGTGGTGAATGCAGATATGTATGCGGAATTCAATATTCCCGCATTTTTTTAAAATTTCAATATTGGCATTTTGTTAAAACAAACCAAAATGTGAGACGATGAAAAAAAATTGTAATATTTGAACTTGAAAAGTTGATTTAGAAGAAACAAACGTATTTAGTTTTCCTTGCTACTTTTAAACTAACACATACTTAATTCTTTTTCTAACTTATACATTTTTTAAACATCACGATCGTTTTGGTAAAATCCACGTCCTTGCTTTGCTTGCAAGTGAGGAAGGAGCTGAGTATTTTTACGTTAAGATTTAAGAAGAACCTCACGTTTTACAATGTCAAATCAAAATGTACACACGAAACATCTTATTCTAATGTTATTATGTTAAAAAAAAAGTTTGCGATAGCTGAAAAAAGTAGTAAAAAACAGACAGCTTTTGTTTAATTATTTTCCAAAGAATTTTTCCTTTTGAGTGATTTTTTGAAATGAGATTTAGTTACAAAGAAAAAAAAATCAGAAAATAAATTAAGTGTTGACTGATCAGAAATTAACGTTTTTTAAGTGGATCAACACTAGATTTAAATAATCTTAAGAAAAATTATTTAAATTAAATCCAGTCTTTTTTAAATAATATCGATTCTAATCTATAGTCATAAACAAAATTTGTTCAATATTTTCATCGTTATGACATGTAGATAATGATACCATTATTCGTTCATTCAACCATAGAGCAAATTTTTGGATACAGTGAAGAAATTTAACTACTGAAATAATTAGTGAAAATATTAATTAAATAAAATACGATATCAGAATTGTTGATTATAAATAACTATATATTTTGTTTAGTTAAAATAAAATAATAAAAGATAAACATACGATCCAGGATTTTTTTTTTTTTTTAGACATACACATACATATGACAATAGGCATTCCAGTAGAGAAGAATTAAACTCCCGCTCTCGACTTCCTTGAATTCCAGAATATAATAACGAACACGTGTTTGTTTTGGAACGGGTTGACTTAAGGAATATTTTTTTTAATGTAGACACTAGGGAAGAAAGAAATTTGTTTATAGAATTATAAATAAATAAGCGCAGAGGGAAATAAGAATATTGGGGTTATGAATAAATATAGTTATTATTATTAGTAGTAAATAAATTTCAAAATGGGAAAAACAACACCGGAAGGAAGATATCCAAAAACTAAAAAGAAAGATGCAGTAGGAGGGAAAGAGACGATGGGCCGATGGAAGATGAAGCAACATAAAACAGTGCTAAAAGAATAAACTCATAGAATTGTTTTTATTTTAAGGAAACGATAAATGTTTTTAAACAATTCCAAGGCGATTGTTACTGGTACCTATCGATTAGAGGTGCTGAAATGTAACATAAAAACGCGAAAAACATAAGGAAGAGAAGTCCTATTCAGTAGTAGTAAATCATATATATATATATATATATATATATATAGGACTGTTTGTGGTTAAAGAGGAGGAGGTAAAAAGAAATAGGGTAACAAGACACCTGCACTTTGACTTGTTAGGATCATCTTTATAAATAAAATAAAGATTCTAATTAAAAAGAGAAAGAAGAAACCACTTTTTCTAATAAAGCTATTCTACAATATGTATAAAAAAATCTAAAAGCCATTTTTAAATCTTTTTAAAATTTTATTTATATTAGCGTTACTTCTCGGACAATGTGACAATATAAATAAAAATATTAATCTCTCAGGTGCTTTTTTTGTGATGCACTTAAAACATCTTTAAATTGTTTGCATAACGTTTAGTTTTTGAAAGGAAAAGTTAACTTAAGTTTTAACATGTAGTAAAAATTGAATATTTAACCTTTTTTCTCTAGTTTTTTGCGGTTTGTCAAATGAAACACAACTAGAATAAATAAAAAATAAAACTCACCTGAAGAATTGAATATTATAAAGACGAATCAACGTTGACAAGTGTAAATACGCGGTTAGCGCCATGCTGGAGGAGTAGTATTTAAGATAACACAAAGAAAGAAGAGATCGCGGTCAATTCGGCTTTTTAAAAATGTCTTTCTTTCTCTTACTCACCCCCTGCCTTTATGTCAGGCAATAGTGGCTCCAAACCACATGGGAGCAGTGTTGCTTGATGCTTCTGCTGAGGCTGTTGTTGGCTTTGCTTGTCATTTATTTCTATACGGTCAGTAGTTTTTAGTTGCCGCCGCTGCTGCTGTTATTGTTGAAATGACGAAAATCAACTATTATGATGATAATGATGATAAAATATGACGATGGGAGAGATAGATTTTTTTTAGGGTGTTGCTACTGCCTGCAACCTTCATTGCCAATAACAACGTATGCTGAAAAGAAAAACGACTATACGACACAATATAAGTTATGCTTTTAATAATAATGGTAACCCCCTTTCTTTTCAAACCCCTCCTTCTCTCTCAATTCTCACAACAGTCAGCCACTGCTTGTATGTTGCTTTTTGCTATTTTTTTTTTAATTACCAACTTAAAGCCCAGTTGGAACAAACAAGGAAATTAACTACTTAAAGTTTTTTTTTTTGCCATTTTTTTTCTAAAGGAAGGAGAAATTAATTTTGCATCTTCCGCTAATACGCACTCTTCTCTCTGACCGTAAGAACCTTGGGTGTATGTGAATAAATAATAATAATATTCATACCTATATTCTCGGGAGAAAGAAAGAAAAGAGTTGGTTACAGGATAGGGTTGTTGGTCATGTGACAAACAGCGAGAAGTGATCATTTCTCTGTCCGTCATAAGCTAAATTAAAAATATTAAAAATAAAATTAAAAAATCACACCTGACATAAAAAAAAAATATATATATATCGTTTTCAGTCACTCTCTTTCTTACTTTTCCTCCACTTTCTGAGAATTATACATACAAGCGTGCAAAAAAAAAAAAAAAAAAATACTCGTTTTTATTTAAATACTTAATAACGGCGTTGAAAACTGATGAAAATAGCTGAGGGTGAAACAGTTGGTTTTTTTTGTTTTTTTTTTTACACTTTCAATAAAAGTTTAATGTTTATACGAACTTTTTGCCCTAAAGAAAAAATGATGAGTGGAAACACTAAATTAAAAATTAGTTAAATTATTAAAAAACAGACTTTCAAAGGAAGGAAATCTCGTAGAGACTTTTATTGAGTTTAAAAAGCATAAAGACCATTTATTTTTGTTTTTTCATGCTTGGATCAAAACAATTTTTAAAATGTAAATAAATTAAATAGTAGTTGAATTCAAACAATTTAGAGCAAAAGCAGTTTTCTTCTGAATAGCTTAAAGTGCAGTATTTTTTTGATGCCATATTTCTTCATGAGTGAGGCGATTACGGCTCTCCAATTTTTCATTTTCTTTATTTTGTAAATTACCATCATTGAAAGTGAGTAGAGTGATTTCCCATTGTCTTGTCTACGGTTCTGAGTTCAGAGTTGTCCTCCTTCTTGACTACTTTCCTATACCAAAGCTTAGAGAGCCCAGTCTGCTCTGCTATATTACCTAATGAGGCAGGCAATGTCATTCCCAATAGAATTTTTATTGTGAAGTGAATACAACAATTTTGGATAAAATGTGAAAAGTACTTCCTGGCTTCATTTTTTGTGGATAATCAATATACAATAAGCACATCCACTGTGGGAAATGATAAAATTAATAAAATAATAATGTAAAAAAAAAAGTTTTATCATGATGGAACAGGAAAATTTATTATCCCACTTGGTATTGCCAGGCGCCTATTAGATGTTGTTGTTTAAGTCTATAAAAAAATAAACATTTCTTCCTCTTTCTCTTCCTTGTACCAAGATGTAGAAGAAGTCCTTGCTGGGGTCTATTTTCCCTGGTTGACAGATGACTGAACTTTCTTTCTATGTTCCAATGCATAGGGTTCGCAAGTGTTTTACTGAAATTCTGCTGATGAAGTAAGACAAGTTTTACTTTGGTCAGTCCAACTCCTCACAAGGTTGACTTGAGCTTTACTGATGAAGTAAGTACAAACTTTATTTTGGTCATTCTAACTTGGTGCAAGGCTAACTTATACGTGGCCATTCTTATCCTTTCTTACTCTAACATATGTCTGAATCAGAAAAAGAAAACAGACCCAAGAGAGTTTGTTTCCTTACACTTTCCACTATAAATGAAAAAATAAATGGTTCGTAATATAAACCCCAATATTTGTATCTTATTTCTTTATTGTTTACATGTGAACATACACATACCTACATAGCAACATTTAACTTTTAAATTCCATACCACCATAGAGTGAATATGTTACTTAAAATTCCTTGTCCTCATATCTATAGTCTCTGTAAGACAATTTTCGAAACTTATAAAATTGTTAATCTTTACATGAAAATGAAACTTTTATTTTAATAATCTCAGAGAACCTTTTTTGCCTTCCATTAGAATGGCTGATACAAACATCAAGAGGAGTGAATAATGGCACCTTTATGAGCTAATGTTTTTCGCTGAGATGAAGTGGAATGACTATTGAATCAATTGCTAGATTTGCTGCTTGGAAAGTTAATTTACTGTGTCATGCTAGACAACTTTTCTTGTTAGAATCTATCTTGCATATTTATAAGTCAACCATTTGTCCATGCATTGAGTATTACTGTCACATCTGGTCTAGTGTTTCTGCTATGTATTCAGAGATTCTTGATAAAATACAAAGAAAAATCTGTAATGTTATCAGTTTAACCTGGCATATTAACTTTAGTCACTTCCCCCGCCTAACTACTTCCACTGTAGCTTCTCTGTGCCTTTTCTATAAATATTTTCATTGTAATTGTTCTGATGAGCTTTCTTTGCTACTCTGATTTTATGGATACACTCAAAACAAAATATTTACTATATTTACTATAATTTTGTAAAAAAAAATATACTGACATTAATTACAAATGTTAATACTATTTGCCCTCCACACACACACACACACACACACACACACATATATATATATATATATATATATATATATATAATCATGAACACAATCATTTTGTTTTTTACAAGATGAATTTATCAATGTACCAAGAGACCTGTGAGTCACATGACAACCAGCTGGTGAGGATAGTTTAATGGCTGGTTAGACTCCAAGAGAGTGTGATGTACTAACCAACAGCAGTTAGTGAATATCATCACACACTCTAAGTAAGATGTATTTACATGCTCCTTCATATACTGCTTACTTTTTGTAAATATATTTTAATTTTCTCTGTGTAGGACAAATTGTGATGAATGCTGTATATTCAAAAGATATGCTCCCTAAATAAGCCCAAATGTAATCTACTAATGTTGGTTTAGTAGCTACTGATAAAAGGCCAAGAAGAAATATTTATATAATATAAGCATATTGTTAATTTTTAATCATTTCACCTCAAGCAAGGCAATAAAGCCACTAATACGCAAGGTGTGACAGTGTGAAAGAATATAAGAAAAAGGGAACATTAAGGAGACAAAAGACAACAATTCACATTGCATTTAAAGTTTTGAAAATCAAAGTTGACTGGAAAGCAAGTAGCTGGAAAAGAATTCCACAAGTGAGACGTGAAAGAGAAGAAACTGTTAGCACAGAACTTAGTTATATCTAGCCATTTTAACTTAAAATGATGAGACCTTGCCACCAATCTAATAGTGTGCTTAAATTCATAAAGTCTAGGTGCATATCAGAACAATTACCATGAAAATATTCATAGAAAAGGTACAGTAAAGCTATGTTATGGCAGTAAGAAAGTGACTGAAGTTAAATTGCAAATAACATTGCAGATTCTTATTTACATTTTATCAAGAATTTGTAAGTATATAGCAGAAACATCAGACCAGATGGGGCTACTAATTACTCTCTTCTCTTTGAGTTGGTCTGCCTGTAGATGCTTTCTATATCTGCTTTTTATATCTTCTTTTTGGATCACAGCAGCTCATTTGGGATTTCACACTTGTATTTGGTTCTGGGCTTCCCATTGGCTGATAAATAAAATTCGCGCATGTTAATTTTTTTGTTTAATTTACATGTTATTTGCCATCCTTAGGCACACAGTGCTAAATCTTTTGTATATTGTTATTAATAAATTTGATTGTAGTTTATAAACCCAGCTTGTGTTGCCTGGGTTATTTGTGGTGTACTGATAATTGTTGTTACCTGAAATATTTTTGTAGGATTTTTTACCAAAAGAAAATCCTATAGTAGTGTTAGTTTCAGCATCAGCTGTTGTTGAACACTTTCAAATACTGGTAAAGCATTATTTCTATTTATCTTTTGTGCATTTTTATTATACCCTTACAATGCTAGGTAGTGATTGTTGAGAGAAGTTCTGAATTCTGTTAAAAATTAGAGAAAAAATTCAGTAGATTTAAGTAGTATTACTAAAATCTCAATAAATAAAATAAAATACAAGCACAAATTTAAATTTCCATATTAGTATTTATTAACCAATCAGCAATGTTATCTCAAACTCCATTCACGCTTTCAAAACCAGACAACCATTCTTATCATTTGCTCCAAAAATATGAAGGATCACAATTAACAATCTTTTCCCACCTAAAAACTGAAATAAAAAATTGGGAAATATATTTATTAACCAATAAAACTTCTGAATTTAGTATTTCTAACTTTTAACTTTCTGTAATTTGATTTTTTTCTTATAGTGTAACATAATAAATTTTCAGTAGATATAATATTATAATTCAGTAGATATAATATTATAATTATTATTCATTTCTTTTATATCACAAAAAGAAAAACAAAACATTTTTCATATGAACTTTGTGAGGAACTGTATAACCTGTTTCTTTCAACTTAAAAGAAAAAGATTATTTTTATACTCAATAAAGAATTATTTAAATTTGTAGAGCTGTGTTTGGAGATTATTTATTGTTTTCACTTTTCACTCCCTTTTTCCTCTACAGAAGTCCTCCTCTGGCACACAAGGTGAGGTAAGCATACAGTCAGTGTTAGGTTAATTCAGTTGTGTGATGAACTGAAAAAAAGGATGAGAACAACATAGTTTTATAAGTAAACAAGAAATAATGAATGTTTACATGTTTCAGGATAAACTAATCAAAGGTCAAAAATATATGAAAACAAATCAACTTCCAAGATGTTAAAAAAACTAAAATTGTGATTCTAAATTTAATCCCAAATTTGAACAGAGATAAACAAATAAAAGAATATATTAATTTAAAATATTTCTTATATATAATAGGTAATTGTATGAAAAATAGTAAAAGAAAAATGTATATTTTTGAGGATTCAGTAAAGAAATTGGGGAGAATGAACACTGAACAACAACAAGGTACACCATTAAAAAAAATGAAAGATACTCAGTCAGATATAAAACCAAAACAATTTTATTAAAATAAAATGAGAGTAAATTTTACTAAATATTAGGATTGCACAAATTTAGTGGCTCACTAACATTATTGACTGTTGAAAAAAAACTAATTTCCTCGTCTAAAAATCTTTTTAAAAAAGGGTCACTTTCACAGGAGTCTTCTTGTAAATTTGTAGATGTAATCGTCAAAAGAAATCTTCCTCCTTAATACATACATTTGAAATATTTGCTATTCCAGCATGACTGATAACTTTCATTTTCTTCCAAGAAGGATCATTGTTTGATGCCATTTTGCTCATTATCTCTTTCCTTATTCTTAGTAAAATTATATCTGCCTTCACAGATTTTTTTGATGGATGTCCAGCCATTTTTTTGGCTTCTGATTCATGAGTTTATGCATTGTCACTCATGGAAGGACTAATATCCTTTTTTTTATCAAGTGAAGCATCCACAGCATCTTCAAAATCTGTACTTTGTCTATATGGTCTACCCATAAATCATTTTCTACCATATTTAGATGTTACATATTATTTGTCAAGTATTGTTTGACATTGCCCCATTGCTCACAGTGGAGCATAGGCCAATGATGACCCCTTGGCATCACACTGCTCAGGTGAATGTCTTGGTTTATTGTATATTGATACTTTTGTAATGTATCTTTTTTACAGGTAGGGGTGCTACACAAACCCCTTTTTCCTCTGGGTGAAGTGGGAAGAGATGGATTAATAACTTTTGCAAGAGTATTTGCACATAATACACATTCAAATATTTGCACAACAAGACACATCCAAGTATTGTTTATGTGTCAAGTATTGTTTTTTGGATGTAACTAGTATGCATCTTCCACAACGCTCACATTAAGCTCAAGAGACACTCCAATAATTGCAAGTAAAGTCATATCGACACACGTGTCAAACTCCCGTCCATCAACACCCCACTTTTCCTGCACCGGGTTGTCCTGTTTTACTCAGATAATGATGTGTCTAATCATAGTTTTAAGGGAATTATTTAACTGTCCCAACTGGACATGTGTAGCTGATCTGCATTTGATGAAAGTAGTCACTATTCTGAGCCAGCTGCAAATAGTAAAGTGTTCTATTAGTTTTCTGCAAAGGCTAAAGTCATATGTAAATATTCTTTTATTGAGTTGAGAAAGGCTGTTACTGAGCAAGACTGGTAGTTCAGCACAAAAATTACCATATTTTGAAACCATACTAAAGTAGGCCAGATTTTCTTTTTCGTCAAGCAGCACAGAGATAAGACTTTGTTTTCTTCTTTGTTACCACACTCCTTATATTTGACTTTTAGGGAAACCAGTCAATATAGCCATTATGGTAGTATATGCATCAATGCCACAAATCAAAAAAGAAAAAAATAGTTAAATTTTACATGTTAGATAATGGCAAAAGCCAATGCAAATCACAACAAAATTATCAGGAAAAAAATGCAAAAGTAGTAAGATAATGAAAGAGTTGGCAAGTATTATAAAAATTTTGCTCTTATTTTGTAATTTAAAAAAATATGGAAATTACCTTTGTCTGTTTTGTTAAATTTTTTTTTTTTTGAATATGTAACAGTTTTTCAAGTTCCTAATATATCACTAACAACATTATCACCAAAGAGAAGGTGAAAGGTTCCTTTGCTTAAATATTGGCATATACAGTGCCATACAAAAGTTTACAACACATTACAAAACATGGTTTTTAAGTATTTCTAATACAGTCACATTAATTAAACTTTTACTGCTCAATCAGATTTTTCAGTCAAACAATCAAATTTTTTAAAACTTTCAAAAAAGTATCTCACAAAGAAAAACTGATATTCAATAACTCAAAAGCTTACAACACATTTTTTTCATTTACAGCAGCTTTTTTTATAGAAGTGTTCAACTTTTACTAGAATGATTAAAAGTATTGCAAAATGAGAAAATAATTGATCAAGACCTTCGTAAGTATATTGTTGACTTTCATACAAACGGACATAGTTATATGAAGATATGTAGTCAATTAAATGTGCCATTGTGTTCAGTTGGTGTGATACTTCATCACTGGAAGACGTGTCATTCCATTTGTTCTAAGAAAGTTAACAAAACATATAGCGAGATTATTAGTGAGTAAAGTTGGCAATGAGCCCTGAATTATGCTTAAAGAATTTCAGGAAGAACTAGAAGTAAATGGAGTAAAAGTGAGTATGGGTACAATTAGTTGTTCACTTCATTGATATGACATCTTATCGAGAACTTCAAGGAAAAAACACTTCTTAAGCAAAAATACATTCTTGCTAGACTGGAATTTGCAAATGAGCATTGTATCAAATCTACAGGATTTTGGGAAAATGTACTCCGGTCAGACAAAACTAAAATTGAACTTTTTGGCAGAAATGCTGTGGTAAAGGTCTGTGTACATAAATATAAATAAAATTTATTAATATAACAAGGATTTGTTGTAGTAACTTGGAACAACACAACATAACAACATAGCAGCAGTGAAAAACACACTAGAACAAAAATAAATCAACAAACTTTGTCAACTGAAAAACAGCCCATGTGAGGGAAATGAAGCAACAGGCAATTATCAACGGCAGATATAATAAACAATAATCTAAAACAAATGGAAAAATATCATACTGGACACTACAAAGCACATAGAAAATCCTGTCAGGGTAACCCATTCAGCATTTATAAATACAGTCTAACCCAGATATAAGAGATCCGGATATAAGAGAGATTGTCTCTGGTCCCAAATTAGAGCCTGTGGTAATGCATACAAAATAGACCAAACCCGGATATAAGATAAACCTGCATATAAGATAACCTTTATCCGGTCCCGACAACTCTGTTATATCAGGGTTACATTTTCCCTTACATTATATATTTTTTCTTTGCTACTACTGTCCCCTAACACCATTTTAAATCTCCTCTCTCTGTTATATGAACAACACTTAAAAGAATTATTTCTTTTAGCAAAAAGCAACATGTTCAACTCTAGTAGAATAAGAGAAACAAACATTTAATCTTGGCGGAATAAAAATTTATTCTTGTGGGTGTTATAATTTAAACCTCCTTAAAACTTTCCTCCATGTTCAAGGGGAGCAACTCTTCTCTCTTAACGTATTACCACATGTTCACAGTGGCAAAGCAAAATAAAATTAAAAATGTGTGCATCTCAATTACAGAACTATTTATTTATTCAACATACAATATTAATATACATAAAAAGGTTTTAAAATTAAACATGTACAGTTCGATAAATGATTAGTATTACGGACATGTATAATAAAGACAGAAGAACTACTAAAATTATAGATATTTTAGTGTCCAAACTGATCGTGGAACATACAATTAAAATATTGCAACCAAGTCTGCAGAGTCGGTTACCATAATTGACCCCGCGCCACTATCTTATCAACATTTACTTTTTTTTTTCTACCTACACTTAAATTAAATACTTTAAAAATTAAACTAAGCACAAGTAAGTATTAAAGGATAAAGAATTTTCAGATTTCGGGTTTTTTTTGTCTAATTCCGTGAATTTGCTTTGATCATCCCAAGTTTTGAAAAATTACTATATAAAATTCACTATTTCTTATTCAACATTTTAACAAGAAAAATCTCAAGTTGATGCTGAAAAATTACTGCAAAACATTGATTTATTCAAGATGAAATGAGGTACTTTGAGGTGTGTCTAATTTGTATTTAGATACATGGTGCTTATTTTCAATTTTTCTGGTTGAATTGTTCACATATATTCAGTATGATCTATTATTGTGCATAATTAGGTTACAAATAAATCTGTATTTTAGATCAGTGCTTCTCAAACTATCTGATGTGGCAGACCGGTATTTTTTTTTTTCAATATGCCAGGGACCAGAAAGCAAAGCAATCCAATCCAGCTGAGTAAGAGAGGGGAGGACTGTGAACCCCAGAATTATTTTTTGGAGATATGTACTATTTCAGGGAAATTTTGAGACTATCTGTAATAAACATGAGGACATGATATCTTGTTCATTCTAAGGGCAGTCATCATTGACATAACAAGTCTTCCCAGTGTGCCATTGACCGGTACCATATTTGTGCTATATTAATTATGGCCACTGGTTTCGAGGGTATATATTTTGAAAAATCCAGAAAAAATATTTAAAGTTAATATTAATACTTCATAAGCAATTTCAATTTAATAAAAGGTAATAATCTTCTAAAAAATAGACAAACAGTAAAACAAAATATTAATTTTAATTTATATTTTGAGATGTATTTAAAATATATATGTATATATCATGGATATATGAATGTAACAATGTAGTCTGAATAACCTGTCAAATTACATTATCAGCCTCTAATGAGAATGAGGGAATTTCAAAGAACTTTATTCAACTGATAAGCCTTAAAATATATCTTTTTATTCATATGGAATACAACCATATAACTTTTATATGAAGCTCACTGTCAATTTGTTTTAAGCTTTTTGGAATACTACTTCGTGTCCGACCATTTAATATGAACATTTTCTCTTTTCAGCTGTTTGTCAAATCTCAGAGTCCCATGCATCTGAATAACTCCAGTGTCAAATTACATGCTGATACATTATCAGCCTCTAATGAGAGTAACGGAATTTCAAAGAACTCTATACAACATCAAATCTACGAACCATTTAATGTTTGATTACTTTTCCTGAAACAAGTTACTGACACCTTCAAATGTTTAAATCTGTAAATAAATTTCTTATTTTATTTAATTCTGAATGACATGTGTGTTTCTTGCCATTATTCCTACGTTACCACACTGATGACCTACAATGTGTGCAAGGAAACTAAACATATCTATTCTTACAGCTTTCACACAAGTCAAGATGTTTAACAATGAAATGAACATGGATCAAGCATCAAGAGGTCAACAAATTGATACAAACAGTATCCATGAAACAGCCATTGTTCATGAAATCGAATGTGCTTTCTTGGTTTACAATTGTAGAAACATGTTTCAATCTATGATGACAAAACAGCAAAGCAAAACAAAAACTAAGTCTGGAATGTCAGTTACTTGGAAAAGCTGACAACATATATACCACTACTATAAAATTACCAACTTATGTACTAAAGCAGACTCCATCAAAATGGTAAAGAAAGTGATGAGGTGAGTATGAAATAAAAATAACTCTTTTCTTCACTGTTTTCAAATTCGTGGGCCAGCCTGTGTGAAAATCTATTGGACAAGGAATCTGAGAATAGTCAACATAGCAACAATGTAACAAGAGATTTTTCAAGCCACTGAGTGGACACAACTGTCCCAGTGACACACATCCACACTCCCTAACTTTCTCACATGCTGTTTTCTTTATCTCTCCTTCTTCCTCTTTACCTATTCACCTCTACAACAGAAAGGGAGGAACAAAGACTTTATGACTACTTTTTTGATGCACACAATGAAACATAGTTATCTTTTCTACATGAATCACATTTCACTAATACAAATGAACTCTTAATCCTTTAAACTCCTTACTACACTTTTTCTTAGAACATTTTCACAGTTTAGTAATTTAATACATACAAATTGATGTTATGCTGTTTGATAAATAAATTTTCATTTATGTATGCAAGTGAGACAGTTTATTCTTCCAACCTTCTGATAATTTTAAACTGTGGGGAGTTCAGTTTTGTTTGGAATTAGGCCAATTTAATATATAGCAGGTTATCCATTCTTTTCCAGTTTACAGTGGAGAGTCCGTCCTAGTGAAGGGTAGTTGTGTGTATTGTTGAAGATTGATAGAATTTGGCCTCATTGTAGATAGCCCACTATAAGTCATAAAATGATTACAAATCAAGAAAAGCAAATTGAGTTGAAAAATAACATTTTATATATAAACATATCAATTAAGGTTTTTACAATTAAAGTAATACTTGAAGTATAGGTCCAACGGACATTAAAATGTTCATGGCAATAAAATGCTGAAAAAAGAATTAATACTTAGGAATGTGGGAGCATTGTGAGTAAGGAATGTCTTTGATGTAGCCACTCCTTAGGTCAGTAAGTAGTTTTGAAACAGCGAAAGATAAGAGGAAACAGAAGGGAGGCTAGGGTAGTAAGCCACTTGACTTCGGTCAAGGGGATACTGATTACACTCCTCTCTCTCAAGTCTGGGTCTGTCTGTCTGGGTGCTTTCTGTATCGGCTTTTTATTTCGACATTTTGGATCATTTGGGAATTCATATCCGTATTTGATTCTGGGCTTCCTATTGGCCGATAAATAAAATACATGTAGGCTTGTGAAGTGGAAATTTAATAATTAATTAACTTTTATTTTTCAACCGGAACATCTGTGCGAATCCGGCTGCGCACGGATGACTTTTGGTCATTTGCTTTTTGTTCATGAAAGTGCGAACATCCAGTCCCTCGCTTTTGCTCAGTCAGTATCACCACAAATAAACATGATTGCGCTCACTACAAATCTACTTCTATATCATATTTTGAAGTTATCTAGTCCTCATCACCTTTATCTGTAAAATAAAACATTTTAAAATGATTTATCAAAATTTTTGTTCCTTAAACTTTTTATACTATCTTTCAAATTAAACCTAGTTCTGATTCACTCCATATCAAAATCTGTCAGCTAGATGTAAACACTATGTAATCAAAAATAAATTTTAAAAGTTCCTCTCCACACAGGGACTCCATGCATTTCACCTTGCTTACAAAAAATCTTCCCCAAAAATATAAAATACAATTTTAACATCGGAGGCTATCACAAACTTTATTACTAAAAGCAAAAGTATGACAGAAAATAGTATGTATCAGCCCTGACTGCTTAAAAGGATCTGTTTCTGACACTCAAGACAGTAAGTAGGAAGCCACAAAGTTCATCAGTGTTCACCAGGTCAACAGGCTTCAGTGCCAAGCCTGTACATGACCAGCTCCTCATCTACACTACAGGTTTTTCTCCTCACCCTGAAAGAGACATTCTGCCTTATTTTATTATATTCACAACACTGACAATGAAAGTGTTTTCATTTATTCTTTTATAACCATGCACTGTATATAAAACCTACTCATTGCAATTACCTAAATTCCATGTACAGTACACCTTGATATATATTGACTAATTCTTTTGCAAATTCTGTAGAAAATGTTGAAAATCATCTAGTAGGTCATTAAAAAGAAAACAAACAGCAATTATTTTCTTAGGGAGAGTTATATTTATTGAAATAAAGTATGGGTACCTTCTTTTTATGCTGTTACAGTTTATAAAATGGCAAGTGTTCTAAAAATAGAAAAAGATAAACAAAATTGGGTGGCAAAATAAGGAACCGTTTCTTTTGGTAGGAGTAAGAAGTAGGAGTTAAGGACAGTAGTTTTGTCAGTTGATGACTAGAGTCCAGAAGGGATAGGCTCGTTTACTACTAGCATCCCACAGTGAAGAGAATTTAGCTAGTCTGCTCCTGTATCCACACAAAATTTAAAGGTTAACTTGATGTAAAAACCTAAAGTTTTATACCAAAAAATAAACCTCATTAATTCAAGTTTGTGTTATCTTCTAATTATACCAAAATGAAGTGACACAACAAGGGTTTAGGAGAGATAGTGAAAATTTACTAAAAACAACAACAAAAAAAACAAAACAGGTAATTGTGGATAGTCATGATCGTCAACGTCCTAAAAGGAGTATGGCACATAGAAAAAATAGATTTTAAATTTATTTCTAACAAGCAAAAATACTTCAGTGTATAAACTTTTTAAACCGAATAAATTGATTTGAATTTCTTTTTATCAATAAAAAAAAAAAAACATCTATTTGGTTATATTTTTACTAAAAAAAACAAACAAAAAAACTCTAAAACTTCCAGTGGTTACTTAATAACAAAAATATTTCATAAAGAATGAATGCGTTTTATAATTTTTATTTCTTAAAAATAAAGTTTTAACAGAGATTAGGATTTTTTAGCTACAACAACAATATACAATTTAATTTTATCTTAACTTTTTTCTCTCACACTGTCATTTATATATATATATATATATATATATATATATATATATATATAAAGAAAAAAATCAAAATGCGCTCAAAATTTATCGGATTTAGACAAAAACAAAAAAACAATCTAAGTTTCAAATAAAGAAGACTGATGTGAGTGCGCTGTAGAGTAAAAAATTTGCTTTATTGCTCTTTAAACATCTAGTCAAAAGGGGAGTGGCCTGAACGAACATGCGCAAGAACACAACAGTGGTGACAATGACATACAAACAGAAAGCAACCTCATATACAAAATATATATATACACATATAAAAGGATAAATGGAGCAGACAGGAGAGGAAACGACTCATCAAGTCAATATCAAGGCACCAGAATTCATGGAAACTGCTGTAAATGGATAGTTTACGATATTAGAAGCCCAGTTTCACTTGCGAAAAGTGACAGCGTCGAAAACATTTTATACAGTAATATCGTCATTACCAGCTGAAGAAGTGGGTAAACTACCAAATGCTACCCTTGCATCACAAGACTACGAGGAATTAAAACGGATTCTGATAGAAGCTTACGAACAAACAAAACCAGAGCTTCTAGAAAAATTAATATCAGCTATGACTATTTCAGGATGACCGTCGACATATTTGCATGAAATGTTATCTGTAGCTAAACGGATAGGTATTAGCGATGACATTGTGAGGCACAAATTCCTGCAGGCATTACCGTCAACAATAGCTCCAGTAATAGCCTCGCAAAAAGATTTAAACCATACCCAACTTGGCAGGTTAGCAGATGAACTGATGCCATTATTGAATAACGATAAGGCATTTGTTGTTCAGCGACCCTTATCTACTAAGAATAACTCACAAACAAATTATAAAGGAAAATACAGCTAAGACACTTCAGTGCCACTAAATGTCAGGCCGTATTGGAATAACCAACGGACAAAAATTTGCAGAGCACATATTTATTTCGCCAATGTTGCTTCATGTAAACCTTGGTGTAAATGGCCCAAAAAGAACAATCTACAAATGTTGCCTAGTTCCCGACCAGCAACACCTACGGGAAGTGATTTGGAAAACTAATAGGGCAAACAAGTTCAGTCCCACGAGGTTCGCCGCTATTAGAAATTACCGCAGAATTAGGGGCTACCAAATTAAAATTTATTGTAGATACTGGCGCAAGTATCTCAATATTACCAACTTCTGCAGTAAATGGTATTACATTAAAACTGACTCCCAAATCACTATCCACTGCAAATGGGGAGAAAATAAAATGCTACGGACAAGCGAGTTTGGGAATTAGAATACCCAGTTTAAGGAGATCTTTTACTTGGACATTCGTGATCACTGATATCACCAACCCACTCCTTGGACTGGATTTCCTCAACAAGTTTGGTCTAATAGTAGACTGCAGTAACAAAACCATTTATGATCCTACAACAACCCAGAGAAAAAGTTTAAAAATATCTGCATCAGCGGTGAATCTAGTCGTAAATGAAACAGAGCTCCAGTCATTCATACGGAACATAATTAAAGAAAAATATCCGAACTTAATCACACCACATAAGAACAGTAACAAAAAAAACTGCAGCATCTACCACAGAATTGATACAGGAAACCATATGCCAGTATTTGCAAAACCCAGGCAGCTTAATGTAGAAAAACTGGAAGCCGCGTGTAGCAAATTTAAAACCCTACAAAAAGACAGAGTGATCTCCCTTTCCAAAAGCGAGTGGTCTAGCCCACTACATATAGTATCTAAACAAAGCGGAGGATTTAGATGTTGTGGAGACTATCGTTCTCTCAATAGCATAACCAAAACTGACAGGTACCCTATACCAAATATAAACTCTTTTTCAGCAAAACTTGCGAACAAACGACGATTCTCCAAAATCGATTTGATTTCAGCCTACCACCAAATTAAAATGCATCCAGACGATGCAGCAAAAACTGCTCTCACCATCCCATTTGGTCTTTATGAATATAATTATATGCCATTTGGATTAAAAAATGCGTCAGCTACATTTCAACGGTATATGGACAAAATTTTTGAAGACATTGATTGTGTTTTTATATATATTGATGATATTTTAATTTTCAGCAATGATGAGATTTCTCATAAAAAAGACATTGAAACTGTTTTTAATATTTTAAATGAACACAATTTAAAAATTTCAGCCACAAAATCTGTTTTCAATGTGACTTCCCTAGATTTCTTAGGCTTTCATATTAGCGTAGATGGCATTAAACCTACAACTAGTAAAATAGAAGAATTAAAATCTTTTCCTTACCCTAAGGACGCAAAAGGGCTATGTAGATTTCTTGGAATGGTAGGATTTTACAGAAAATTAATACGAAAATTTTCAGAGGTAGTCTTACCCCTATCTGAGAGAATGAGGTTATCCCCTCATTCACATTAGATGAATCTGAACGACAATCTTTCAATTTTGTAATTAAGGAACTTAATGATACATCCTCATTAGCTCACCCTGAACCTAACTGTACAAATTATCAATTAGTCACTGACAGTAGTAATTATGCTGTCGGTGCGGCATTGCACCAAATGGTGGAAGGAAATCCAATACCAATCAGATTTTTCTCTAAAAATTAACACAAACACAAATGAGATATTCTACATTCAATCGCGAACTTTTAGCAGCTTATTTTTCAGTGCTGCACTTCCGTCACCTCATAGAAGGTTGCCAAGTGCTACTTTTAGCTGACCATAAGCCATTGTGTGGTGCATTTTATAGTTTAAACCCTGCTAAATCAGACAGACAACAATGACAATTAGCTATCCTGACAGAATTTATTTCAGATATTGAACATGTAAAAGGTAGTCAGAATATAGTTGCTGACTGTCTATCCCAACCAACTCTTGCTGTACAAATAGATGCGTGTGATTTACCTGCACTTGCAGAAGCACAGGCATCTGATACAGAAATTCAATCTTTTCAGGACTTAAAAAAATTCACCATACCTGGAGATAACCAATTTATATGGTGTGACTTATCAATATCTTACCCCAGACCTTTTGTTCCATCTAAATTGCGTGAGTCCATATTCTATAGTATCCATTCCATAAATCACCCTGGCATTAAATCATCCATTAAGATGATTAAAGCTAGATATTACTGGCCAAACAAGGATAAATCAATCAAAGACTTTTGTGCATCATGTGAAGTAGCAAAAATAATTGGTTTTTATAGACTACGTACAACAGCTTATCATCCTCAATGTAATGGTTTGATTGAGAGAATGCACAGGACCATTAAAACTGCTATTATAGCACGAAAAGAGTCCTGGATCTCAGCTCTTCCAATAGTACTTCTTGGGATTCACAGTATACCCAATAGCTCTGATTTTTCTCCTTTTTATGCTGTCACAGGCACACAATGTTTGCTACCACAGCTACTAATAGATAGCACAAGCGAGGAGGCTATAACTCAAAAGTTCAAAAGAGATTTACATAAAACCATGTCACAAATTGATGTGAGAGACTTCACCAAAAGAGTTACTAAGTCCGCAAAATCTTATGTCCCAGAAAAACTTCAAACTT
The DNA here is from genome assembly GCA_037127315.1 of Ascarosepion bandense. Taxonomy (NCBI): domain Eukaryota; kingdom Metazoa; phylum Mollusca; class Cephalopoda; order Sepiida; family Sepiidae; genus Ascarosepion; species Ascarosepion bandense. Next base: position 929,620 of record JBBBDQ010000572.1, on the reverse strand, counting down.
GTGATAAAGTTTGGATTAAAGTGGATCGTGTTCGAAGACCATTGGAGGCACCCTATTCAGGTCCCTACACAGTCCTTCAGCGAACACCTAAATATTTTCTGGTTAAGATAAATAATGATATGGATACTCAAGTTTCTGTGGACAGGTTGAAACCATATATAGAAGTACTAAAACAAATAATAGAGAAACAAGTAGAAGAAAAGATGAATAAAAACAAAATGCTTAGTGATTCAGAACAAGAAATAAACACAAGAAATAAAAAAGAAGATTCTCTCATGATAAATACAAAATCTCGTTCAGGTCGAAAAGTTTCTTGAAGAAATATAACGAGTACTATTATTATTAGTACACTCCGTTCTAAAGGGGGAACTTCTGTTATGGTTTATAAAATGGCGAGTGTTCTAAAAATAGAAAAAGATAGACACACTGACGCCAAAAATTCAAAATTAGGCAGTAAAATAAGGAACCGTTTCTTTTGGTAGGAGTAGGAGTAAGAAGTAGGAGTTAAGGACAGTAGTTTTGTCAGTTGACAACTAGAGTTCAGAAGGGATAGGCTCGTTTACTACTAGCATCCCACAGTGAAGAGAATTTAGCTAGTCTGCTCCTGTATCCACACAAAATTTAAAGGTTGTAACTTGATGTAAAAACCTAAAGTTTTATACCAAAAATAAACATCATTAATTCAAGTTTGTGTTATCTTCTAATTATACCAAAACGAAGCAACACAGCAATGCACTTAGTTTCATTTTTTCTACATAATTTTTTCAAAACTAATAATTACATTTATATTATACATGTTTGTTCCTTGCATTTATTTAAAAATACATAATGGTTGCAAACCAGTATACATCTGTTTATTTACCATTAAGTGCTGCAACAGAATTTTCCATTTTACAATGACATGTCTAGATAGCCTCTTCACTTATCCAGTAGTCACCAAACATCAGAGATATTTGTTTATAAAAGAAAGTTCTAACATAGTGTAATGAATTGTATAAATATATGTTGTATTATGCATATTTTCATTTATTTAATAATGTTATTAAAATGTATTATGAATATTTATTATTTTCTATGCACATAATATTTGAAAAGTAATAAATGTTTGTTTATATATATGAATTGAAAAAAAATGTGTATCAAAAACAAATACTGAATTTCCTAAAAGGAATGTCAGAGAAACAGCCCTAAGTCAAGAACACTTTAGCTAATTTTAATGAAATTTGGTACTGCACTTGGAAAAAGTTCAAGGTAGAATATTCTCCTAAATTAGTTGGGGTATTATGTATCATTTAAGTTGCATCTCAAAACAAATTTACATACAGGCATGATTAGTTTCAGTATTACTATATAACATTATTGAAGTAGCAATTTCATGGTCTTGCCATCTAACAAAAAAACGAAGAAAATATAATATTTTAAAAAATACACACAATTAAGTTTGCATATGATTGGTGCTGAGTGAAAGAAATGTTCTCAATTAAAAAAAGTAAAACAGAAGCAACAAAATTTTAGTTATACGGAGTTTCCTCCCTTGAAATACATAGTTTATGTTGGAAAAGATCAGATGAGCTGACAAGCTAGGTGTCTGGGAAGAAAAAATGAGCAATTGACTTATGAAATTCAAATAGGAAATATTTAAAGATTAAAAAAAAACAACAACAAAAAACTGAATAATGTTAGTGCAGAAGTTTAAATATAAAATTAAATTTGTATTAAAAATTTTCTCTATGTTCCTTTCAGCTGTTTAATCCTTGACGTTTTTTTACTAAAATAAACAAAACCAAAATAAATAAACAAAAACAAATTAAACAAAATAGATAATAGTGAGGGAATATTGAAAACTTTCAATACATCAACAGCACTTACACATTTTCACACTCATTTGCTAGTGTTTTTGCAGATGACATTACTAGATTGTTTTTTTTGGTGAAGCAAACTACAGAAGTGAAATAAAGTTTGGCTGCATAGAACATCTTGCTATAAGCATCTTAAAAACAAAGGATCTGGTGATGGACTTTCAAAGAAATACCACAACACTTATCCCTGTGCTTATTTGTGTGTTAAGAGGGTGGATAAAATTAATTTTCTGGGCACATGCATTGCAGATCTCTCCTGGATGAGCAATACCATTGCTTTAGTCAAGAAGGTGCATCAGCGATTCTGTTTACTGAGAATTCTCAAAAAAAAAAAATAATTTGCCTTCTGCTGCTGCTCTATTGAGGGTGTTGGCATTAAGCATCAATGCTTGGTATGCCAGCTGCTTGGCAGCAAATGAGAGCCCTCCAAAGGATTATAGATATTGGCTAGAAATAATCACCTGTTGACTGTCTTCCTTGAAAGACATTTCTAATTCTCATTGTGACAGCAGATCAAAAAACTTAATGAAAGACAACATAAATCCTGAATACTGCTTTGTTTGAACTGTTATCCTCAGGATGACTTGGTAGTTTTATTAGTTATAGGAAAAAGTGCTAAAGGGACAGTTTTTATCCTTGGTCCCTGTGTAAAAGGAATGTTGGCAATTTTCAATGAATTTTTAAACATTACTTTTCTTCATTTGATGATGTGCATGTTTTTGTATGTGTGTGTGTGTGTGTGTATGCATCTGAGGGTTGATGTGCAATTTCATTATGCATTGCATGGTGACAAGAAAAATATATAAATAAAAAATAAAATGAATAGATAAATACTTTTTGTGAAGATTTTTGTTTTGCAAAGAGTGACTGAAAATATCAAATTAAATTTGTTATAAGCAAGTTGATTATTATTTAATAATTTGCCTTGGTAAATTATTTAATTATTTGCCTTGGTAATAAATAATCCCAGTCAATGTTAACCATTGGGTATCTTAATCTTAAAAATATTGATCTCAATAATACAAGTCATAAAATAAATTTGCATAAATGTAAGGCTGTTCCATCAGTAAAATATAAATCATTTTATGGTGCATGAAAATATAGACTTTTAGTCGTTATAAAGAAAAACTTTAAAAGTCTGTATAAATTAAAATTTGGTAAAATGAACAAATTAGATTCAAATTATAAAGGACATATTAAAACAATCTATTAATTACAAAAAAACAAATTCCTTTTATTGAAAAATATTGAAAAAAATGATACTATATATCTGCAGAAGAGATATCAACTTTAAATGAAATTTGATTAAGTTATAATTAATAGAGAAAGATATAATTTACACAATTGAAATTATTAATCTGCAAAGTTTCAGCTTTTAAACATATACAGTTATTACATTATTAGAACATTATTTTGTACTCTTCAAAGAACACAAATTCAAATAATTATATATTATATATATATATACAGAAATATATTTTTGATTTATTTGTTTAAACATTATTTTTAATGGATACTCATACACTCCTGATCAAAAATTTAAGACCACTTAAAAATCTTTAAAAAGAAATTTTTTTTTACAGATAGATTTTAAACTCCTACCACTTAAGGTAACCAATACTACAATCTAAAAGGTTATGGAAACAAAAAGCTACATTCCAAACATTTTATTTAGAAATTTACATTTTTATAAAATGAGGTGATTTACGCATGATCAAAATTATAAGACCAGGGGTATAAATTGTTAGATCTATGGTAATTCCAATGTTTTTAGTTCAGTTAGAGATTAGCAATCACTGCGTAAAGATGTTACCATGCCTAAAGCAAGTAAACTTACCAAAGTTGAGCGTTCTCGAATTCTAGAATTCCATAAGCAAAGTTTGTCACAGCGGGCAATCACAGCTAAGGTAAATCACAGTAAAACTGTGATTTGCAACTTTCTAAAGAACAGTGAGAATTATGGAAAAGCAAAATCCTCTGATAGGCCTCCAAAAAATTCTCCTGCATTGAGTAAAAGAATAAGACGGGTTGTTATGTAAGAGGGGGGAACTTTCTTCTAGTCAAATTAAGGCAGTCACAGATGCCGATTGCAGTCCCATAACCATCAGATGACACTTACGACAAAAAGGCATGGTAAATAAAAAGTGTAAACAAATTCCTCGGCTGCTTCCATGTCACAAATTGGACCGCTTAAAGTTTTGGTTGTGAATACCAAACATGGGATGTTGAGAAGTGGAAGAAAGTCCTGTTTTCTGATGAGAAAAAATTCAATCTAGATGGTCCTGATGGCTTCCAACGATATTGGCATAACAAAAACATGCCTCCTGAAATTTTCTCAACACGACATAGTGGTGGAGGGTCCCTAACGGTATGGGGTGCTTTTTCTTACAGAGGGACGATGGAGCTCCAGGTGGTGCAGGGATGTTAAACAGCGGCTGGTTATGTTAGCATGCTACAAAAAGCATCATTGATGATGGAGGGCCATCGTTTGTGTGGGGATGGATGGTTATTCCAACAGAATAATGCTGCAATCCATGCTGCAAGACGGACCTTGACCTTTCTACAAGAAAATGGTGTCCCTCTTTTGGGACATCCTGCATGCTCACCAGACTTGAACCCAATTGAAAATGTTTGAGGATGGATGACAAGAGATGTTTATTGAAATGGCAAACAATATTCAACAAAAAATTAACTTTGTGAAGCCATCTTCAGAAGCTGGAGCAACATCCCCATCACCTTAATGGAAACGCTTATTTCTAGCATGCCTGAAAGAAGTTTTGAAGTCATCAAAAGCAGTGGAGGTAGAACTCATTATTAAATTTGGTTGTTGAATGTTTTCATACACTTTTCATACATGTTTTGTACAATTTCGTAGAATTTTTGTCTCTGGTCTTATGATTTTGATCATGTGTAAATCGCCTCATTTTATAAAAATGTAAATTTCTAAATAAAATGTTTGGAATATATCTTTTTTTTTTCCATAACCTTTTAGATTGTAGTATTGGTAACCTTAAGTGGGAGAAGTTTAAAATCTATCTGTAAGAAAAATATTTCTTTTTAAAGATTTTTAAGTGGTCTTAAAATTTTGATCAGGAGTGTATTTCAAGTAGATTCTGTTTTTTTATTATTAAACAGTATGGTTATATGAATATTCAAGAAATTTTTAGAAAAATATGCATCCTCTGGCAGGATTCAAAACTGTGTCTCCTAGAGGAAACAGTTATTAGATTTGATACTGATATGCCTTGACTGTTCAGCCACGTAAGACCTCCTGATCAAACAAAGCATGAAAGTGCTTTTCAATGCACATTTTTCCCGATTCTCAAAATATGTATATCTATTCTATTTTGTATCCTAATGTAAACAAAGACAATTTTTCTAAAATGTTCTAAGGGATATAAGTTTTAATTTTGTTGGAGGATGCATATTTTTCTAATAATTTCTCAAATATTCAAGTCGGTAGATGTAAATAAATACTGCTTAATAATTAAAAACAGATCATCTACTCAAATATAAGTATCCATTAAAAATATTGTTTAAACAAATAAATAAAAAATATGTCAAATTTAATTCATTTCCAAAACACACACACACACAATATATATATATATATATAGAGAGAGAGAGAGAGAGAGAAGAAAACTCAGTACATAATTAAATGGTTATAAATTCAGAATTTATTTCGGTAGTTTTAAAAATTACAAACTGCATCGTCAAACCTGAAAAATCAAATGTTACATTTAACTCAGAATATTCAAAAAAACATTTTGTTGACATAGAGAGTAAACAAGGTTAGGTGAAGGGTAGATGAGTATACAGTTAATCATTATGGCAGCAGATACCAGAAATGTCACAAAAATAAAGAACACTTACATGTGTGATGTGGTATAAGTGTTCTTACATATATATATATATATATAAAAATGGCTGGCCTGTCTTCCAAGGCAGCTAGCTAATCCCCATTGCAGATGCTTGCTCAGGTACATTTGTATTTGTTCAACACCCACAGAGCCACCTGTGGTTTATACTACAACTATGTTGAGCAAATCTAGTTACATTTTCTGAGAGAGAGCTTGTTATCTGGGGTGATCAGCAGTCTGAACAAGGACAATACACTCAAACTCTTGATCACAATGACTTGCAATTTCATACCAGCACAGCCATTGATGACTCCCAAAGGGTCCCATCTATCCAATTTCACTCACAAAACTCAGGTAAACTTGTGATATGGTTTTTATGGGCACATAACTGAGTGGATAGAGCATTAACTTTCTAACCATGAAGCCTGAATTCGAATCTCACCATGGTTAATTTGTCATGAAGGTGACTTCTTGATGTTATCAGTCTGGAAAAGCCAATCCCAGCATGCAGCACCTTTGGAATATATATATATATATATATATATATATATATACGTACACATACTACATAAAGTCAAAAGTATTTTCTATATTTTCAGTGATTATTTCTGGTAAATTGTATCACTGTTATTTGAAACAACTTGTCCAATTGTTGCTGAATTGTGTATTTTTGTGTATAACACATTTAAAGTGTGAAAATTTATTTAACACCATCAGTAGACATATGTTTTACTTCTATATATTAAAAGAGAAATTTCTTCCATTAAATGTAACTTGAACACAAAAGAGTTTCAGTATGATATCACACATTCCTCACATTTATTTCAAAATGCATAATGGTAGCAAATTATTGTGCATCTATTTATTTATTTACCATCAAATTAGAGTTTTAGTATGATATATATATATATATATATATATATATATATATATATATATATATATATATATAGGGTGTATCAAAAATACTTTTACAAACTATGGAGGCATGTTCCTGACATCGAAACAAGGTAAAATGTGATTGTCTATATTTCTGAGATGAAGTAGTATTTACAGTATTTAATGTAAATACTGTAAAATATAATGTTGGATGGCTCAGCTGCTTTTGGTCTGGAAATACAATCTGAGACAGCTGTGGAGCCTCACGTCTATGACTATTTGAATGGCCATATGTAAAAATCATATCTGCATGCTCATGATATGAATATCTTGCCATTGTTAAATGGAACACTTCTCAGTTAATTCACTATTCTACATGTTAGAAGAAGAATCCAATAATGTGAATCCAGAAATTTTAAAACTCACCTCCTGTTTGAACTTTTGTTTTTTCGAATAAAATAGACAGGTAGAATGATAGCTAGAATGATAGCTGAAATGATAATATTTCTCGGTGAACACAAAATTACAACTTATGTTAGTTAATAAACTAATTCTTTGTATGCAAATCCTCCTAATAAAAGCAAATCAGTTTGATCTTCTATATGATTTTAATATTTTATGTATTAGCAAGACAAAGAAACAGATACTCTCAGGTAATGCTTATAACAAATAAACAAATAAATAGACAGGAAATTATAAGGAATGTTCATTTTTTATTCTTATCTCTTTCAATGACATTACCAGAGCTGAGATACATTGTCATTGGACAAAACATTTATTCATGGTTAATTGAATGAATGTGGCATATGTAGTTGTAAACAAAATTCAAATTCACTAAGCTGACTTCATCTTAAATTTTAAAAATTACATTAACTTGACATTGCATTTAATTTTTTTAAAGTTATGCTTGACTGGCAAACAAGCAGCTTGAAGAAAGTTTGACAATCAAAAAGTGTATATATAAATATATATATATTTAGTGTATCGAGGCAGCAAATAATTTTCTAAACATATACTGTTAAATATAAGAGACAATGAATGTCTATTATGTTTAATCATGAGCCGTTCTAAACATTGTATTTTGGCTTAAATTTCAGTTGAAAATAAAGACAAAAATTCTCCAACATTTGGATAATTTTTTATTAAGTTGGTTCTAAGCTTTCGGCTCACATGAGCCATCTTCAGAGAGGTTATAAGGATGGTAACACAATAACATCCACTATCAGCAACTATATATATATATATATATATATATATATATATATATATATATATATATAGTGATATCAAGTTCATGAACAGTGAGGACAATCCAAAAAGATCTATTTAATATAAAATATTAAGCCATAAGATCTGTATAGAGAGCTCAATGGGTATTATCCAGAGAAATATGATATGCATAAAGGAAAACACAACACATGTGTTGAGTTTTCCTTTATGTATATAAATTTCATCCATGGTTTCTGCTATCAGCTCTAAACTGGATCCTCTTAAAGCATGCAGGTGTGATGGTATCTCTCTAATAGTCCTTAAGAAATGTGCTCTTGAACTGACTCATGTTCTCTCTAAACTCTACAATAAATGCCTTGCTGCTACTTGCTTTCCTGCTTATTGGAAACCCTCTTTTGTAGTTCCAGTAAGAACTCAGGTGAACAGTCTGATCCAGCTTATTAACTTTCTGCCTCTTTTTTAGCAAGGTACCAGTTATGGGTTAAATAGCAGGACAGATTGGGTTCTATAGCCTTGGTTGGCAACCAGTCTACCGCAGAAAGCAATGGCAACCTACTGCGGGATAATCTTCTGCCCAGTCAGTCATGTCTCGAAAGAGACATGATCGCCTCAAGCGTGTATCACGTATGGTACTTAACTGACTGACCAGAGGTTCTAATCAACTCTAATTGGTTAAGTGTCTCACTTCACAGAATCTTCTTTCAGATATGCAATATGGATTTTGCTTCTCTATGTCAACTACTGATGCATTAATAATTATTGTTGAAAATGTCTATCAAGCTTTAGGTAAAAATTAGTGAAGTTCAGACTGTTGCTTTAAATATCTCAAAGGTAATTTGACATATTGGTCTTCTTCACAAATTGAAGAGTTAAGGTATTTCAGTATGAATTTTTAGACTGATTCAATATTTCTTAGCAAATTGTGAAATGAATGTTATCTTGAACTGCCATCTTCTACATCTTTTTGCATTAATGCCGGTGTCTCCATGGGCTCTATCCTTTGACCTATGTTGTTCCTAATTTTCGTCAATGACCTTCCTGATGGCATCAGTTTTTGACTTGGTATTTATGCTGGAGATACAACTAATTACTCCTGTCTTAATTATAAGTCTGATTGCTTCAATAAGGTCAAATTGACATCTGATCTCAAAAGTGAGCTACATAATGTTGTTAACTGAGGTAAGAAATGGTTTCTCAAAAAACACCACTCTCTTTTAATCTTTTGAGAGAAACCTTTCTGTTTTTCATCAGCATGGCTAATGCTAACCTACTGAAGAGTGAATTATGCCTTCTTGGGCTAACATTTTCTGTCGACATTGAAAGATTATATTGAATCTACTGTTAGTAAAGTTGGGTCACTGTGTTGTGCTAGATATTTTTCTTTTTAGATTATCTCACATATTTATAAGTTTACAATTTGTTCATACTTTAATATTGCTGCCACATATAGTCTAGTGCTCCTGCTATATATTTAGACGATAGAAAAAATCTGCAATGTCATTTGCTCTGATCTGGCATCTCAGCTTCAGTCAATTTTTTTTATCACTAATGTAGTTTTCTTGACCTTTTTCTATAAATACTTTCATTGTAATTGTTCCTCTTTGGTACCAAAACTTTATAAGTTTAAATGCAGTACTACATTGATGGAAAATTCTCATCATTTTACAGTTGAAATGGCTAGATGCAACACTAAGTTATATTCTAACAGTTTCTTTGGCCACACTTTTTGATTGTCAAACTTGCTTCAAGCTGCTTGTTTACCAGTCAAGCATAACTTTAAAAAAATTAAATGCAATGTCAATCGTTATCTTATTTTAATTCCTATTCTTTTATGTTCTTACTCCTTAATGTTTTTCCTTTCTTTATATTTTTCACTCAGTAACCCCCTGCATCTTAGTGACTTTGTTGCCTTGCTTGGAGTAAATGATTATTATAGTTACCTCCAAAGACTCACTACAAAATGAGCATACATGATGAAAAAAATCCCTCAAACATAATAAAAACAAAGGTTTATTGTTAAAATATTTGTTATTATTAAGCTGAAAGATCAATGGATTTTTTAGATTATTAAATCATATTTTTTTATCCTTTTTAAAATGTTTGAAATTTTGGATAGAAATTTTGTCTTTTTTGCATTAACAGGGGAACATAAATTAGTATAGGAAATTTTAGCATCTTTTTGTGAAAAACAAAGTGATTTGGAAAAATCAGATATTTAGGACATATTTACAAATGAACTAAATTATTTGAGAAATGTTTCTTTTTTAGAAAAACTTGGTAAAAATATTTTTTTACATCTGTTAGCCCCTCTCACACACATAGTCCCTCATTTGATTATATGAAATTTTGAGAAATTCACCATTGTACATTTTAATGTTCATATTAGTTATAAACAAAACTCCTTGGAGAATTTAAATCATCATTTATTTATAAACAGAATGTAAAAAATGGATGGCAAAACAGGGTTTGTGATAAATAACAGAAATACCAAACTTATGAAGAGCTACAAGGGATAGAAGGATGTGGAGGGCCACTATTACCTACGTCCTGAAGGGATATGGCCCATAAATGAAGTATAACGTGACCCCCAATTTCTAAAAGTGACTTTGGGGATTTAATGGCTGTCTTATATGTGGAAATATACGGTATATGCATACAAGATTCCTTTTATTATTTGCATATTTGATGTCACTTTTCTTGAGTTCATAGTAGTATTTGGAACCAACATACAGAAAGAAAACAATGATCATCTTTTGTGAAGGGTCATCATTTGCTCATTCTAAAAGAATTTTTGTCCCAATCGTACTTGACATATGGAAGGATATCATTTTGGTTGAAGTTTTTCAACACATATCATTAATACAGTTCTCAATATATTCCATTAATTCATCAGTAGTGTATCATGTATTGTATACTATGAATAAAGCAAGAAATCAATTGTTTGTAATTTCATTCCATATCAATTATTAAATTGTTAGATTTTCTGCAAGACCCCAAGTTATTTAAGGCCTTGTGTGTAAATTTAATCTTAGTACTTTGTCTCATCAACCATTAACATCTATCAATTTACAAAATATAAATAAACACTTATTTTCCCTTTCTATGATACATATTTGATTTAAGTGATTTTAATAGCATCATCAATCATCTACCTAGTAAACAACTAAAGTTTTTAACAAGGATGCTCTTTTTATTGATTGAGAAATATTCAAATATTTATTTAGAAAGCCAGAACATACCTCCAACAAAGAGGAGAATAAAAATGATCATTCCAGTCTTGTAAGTTGTTTCTTTACAATTGTCTGCAATTAAAACAAAAAAATACTTATATAAAAAAATCTGTTTTTTAAAAATATATTTGAAAAAGAAAAAAATGAAATACAGAAGTTATCCTTTTTTCCAATATTTTATTTAATTTTTATGTATGAAATAAATATTTTCATGACAAGATTTTTCAAAGAAAAGTAACATACTATTGTCATATCTAGAAGGCGATATTTTATATTTTGTTTTGATATAACTTAGAAAAAGGAGAGAAATATGCATACAAAAGAGAGAAGATATTAAAAGTTAGGAATTATGTTGGTGATATATATATATGTGTTTGTGTGTGTGTAAGAGAAAATTCAGTCACTGGGAGAAAGATATCTCCATGCTCAGGAACAAGGTTGTGGTGGTGTTGTCACTAAAGCATGCAGGGAGGAAAAGGAGATAAGGGAGAGAGTGGATATAAAGTATCCTGCTTTTATATGCATTTGACAGTGCCCTCTAATGACAACTTGACAAAACTGGCAAAGCTATGTGTGAAGTAACCCACAAACTTATCATATGCACCAGACATGATTGTAAATTCATTTGTCACATGAGTATGACTGTGTATACAACTGAACTGTTTTAGCATGCTTTAAGTATTATACAAATATTTTAAAAGGATTGCAAGGAATGTCAAGCAAAACAAACCTCATAACTCTTCTAAAAAATAGTGACAAAAAATAAAATTAGGGACTCTACCACATGGAGTTGGTTGGTTGTGAATTTTGTTGATAGTATCTCCAACACCTGTCATCAAGCTCTGAGCACAATAACAAGGACCTGATCAAGGCTAACATCATGGATTTGATGGCCAATACTAATGAGAACCACCTCTTTCAGGCATTCAGTTACTTCTAAGAGAGCATTGAGTCTGGCGCTTGCCTTATTGAATAAAGTATTGAAGTGATAGAGAATTAACTGAAAAAATTTTCTGAAATGAAGTTAACATGAATGAGAACCAACTGACACAGGAATTCAGTAACTTTTTTGTATATTTTTTCTATTGAATTGATCAGATAATTTATTATTTAATCTAAATATTTTCATCAATATATCTAAAATTCATCATTTTCCCTTTATTACACAATGACTCAGCCTCTCTATTAGTTCAGAGATTGAATCTATCATTTTCTTTTTTTTTTGACAGAGGAAGCTTTAAAGAAAATAAAGGCTTGTAAAAGAAACATACCAATTTTTTCACATATATCTGATCCATTTATATATTTGACTTGAAGTCTGTAAAATGAAATCAATAAAACATTAAATTTGAGGTAAAGTATTAGAACAAAATATATAAAGAAATTCAATATTCATATTATCCATCTTGTAATCCTGTGATCAAAAATACATATTTATTTACTTTGAAACATGTGTCAGTAATGTACTGGCTTACTATTTTCTTATATGCAAAACTGCTTCAAAACAAAAGAATATGTACCTACAATTCTGAAGAAATGATCCACCATCTAAATACAAAAAAAGATTACAAGTCAATAATTCATGGAATATTAATATTGTGGAATTTCAGACAACATCTGGCTTTTAATTTATGATTAGTTTATATCTGAAAAGTATGTGTTGACAGTATAGGATACAAATCCTATATAATCCATCAACCAACTAAAACACACAAAATAAACTGCACACCCACAAAATCAGATTCAAACGACTACAACATTAGGGAAAAACCCAAAGTAAAATTGCACACCCGCAAAAAGGGATTCAAACGACTTTAGAAAAACCCAACTAGGAAAAATTCACAAGTCAGTGTGAAAAGCAAATTCTGAATCCTGATTGGATTAAAAACAGCAAATTTATATATAACATATTTTCATGCCTAGATGTGAAAAGGCTGCTGGAGTCTGCATCATGAGAAGTTTCACTATTTAAACCAGTCACTCCACATCAAAAGCAGTCGGCATGGGAGCAGTTAGCTAACAACCTTGTAACAATGTAACAAAAGAAAATTCAAGAAGCTGAACAGGATGCAGGCCACATCCCAGTTTCAATTGACCTCTTCTTCCAATTTTCTTTTCTTCTTTTTCACTCCACGCCAATCAAGATTTAGATCATGTCACAGTTTCATTCGACCTCTTCTTCCAACGTTCTCTTCTTCATTTTCACATCATGCCGCCAAAGAGGACAACACAACAACAAAATGTATGTGTTAAGTACCACTCCTTTGTTTTTTCCCTCAGCCTGTCATGACCGACTAAAAAGAGGAAGGAATAAAGACTTTACATTCCGCTACTACACAACCATGAATCCTAAACTTCTGCAGACATTTTTAATACCTACATTTCTCTACAAACAATTTTAACTATAAAACTGCATGCATTTTTTCAATGAGCATTTTCATTCTCATTATATTATAGTGTTTAGTTAACAATTGTGATGCTCCACCCACACTGGTTGTTGATGGTGTCGATCCAGTAGCTGGTCTTCCAGTCAACTCTTCCAATGGTGATCTCCCTTGCTTATGTTGTGAAATTTGATCCCAAAGAAGTCACGTGGAATTTCTGCTAGATGTCTCTCTGCAAAGTCCAATCAAGCTGGACATGCGCACAATTGCATAAATGAAATGGCACCAAAAATAAACAGAATGACACCCAAATAAGTTGAAGAAAAGTCTAAAAGAAAATAGGGTAAAACAATCACCAATCGTCTTTTCCCCAAGCCCTGTTCCTATCAAGCTGGTAACGGAACGAAAGTTTCGACCAATTTCTCTAAGTAGTGATTTGCGAAGCGTTTTCCTTCCTATCCTTAATTCAAGTTTCTGATTAGTAATATCACTTCACTCTAATTGAAGTTTTAAGTTTGTGGCAATTCGAAATGTCTTTTTTTCACTTCACAGCGGAGCTTCATAGAAATTGCCAAAAAGTTGTCTTTGAGTGTGGCAAGTAAGGCTGGTGGTAGTGTTGATACTTCAGACTGTTCCTCGATTTGAGCTGGGACTCAACTGACTTTAGCCCCCTGGGGTGCTGTTTTTATGCTTGTCGATGCCTTATTGGGGAGGGAATGACAGACACTGGGTGTCTATGCAAATCTAGTTTTCTGGCCTTTGTGGCCAATAAAATCACAACTTCAGCTCTCTCTGTCCTCCTCCCCCCAATACAGCCAATTGATTAGTACTATTTTTTCTATCTTCTTTCCTTTTGGTTAACAAATCTAGTCTTTGGCTCTTGCGGCCAATGAAATCACAACTTCAGCTTTCTCTTCTGTCTCTTCCTATTGACACAGCCAATCAAGTAGCACTATTTTTATGATGTCACTTTCTTTCTATCTTCTTTCCTTTTGCTCAACCAATGAGACAGTTTTCTCTTTATCTTTTTGGGCAGGGCCTTTATGCCTTCCATTCCTTTCTCTGGGAAATTCCAATTCAGTCATTTTTTTCATAATTAATTAATAATCTCTTTTAACAATTAACTTAACCTTTGCACTTGTCAGGGATGCATTAATATGTGAAATTTCCCTCTCTTCACTTTTGACAACCCTTCCTGACATTCCAGATATGTGCTTGGGTCTTGTATCTCATTGAGATTAATAAAAGTTTCATAAGATTTCCTGATTTCATTGTCTTGATTATATTCTGCATGGTCTTGTCTAGAAAAATATAAAGATAACAAAATTTTAATTCTTTAATCATTCTATCTGGGTGAGATGCCCATTACCTGCATTTTGACACTTGGCGTCCGATTCATGAAGTACAGCTGGGAGACTTTTTTGTTTTTGGAAACAAAAAATTTTATTATCATTTCTCCATGTGTGGACAATCTTGACTGGTAATGTACCTTTTGCTTGATAACAGCTGGGTTGATGAAAGTAACAATTAATATAAAACAATGATCATCTAACTTTGTGACCTTATTAGCTTTGTCGCAAACAATGTTTCCCTTACCTTGATATCAGTCAAGAGAATAAGAAAAATTATAAAACATTTTCAGTTGTCTTGTCTTGTAGATAATATTTTGCGTGTCACAATGATTGCCGTTTAACTGGTTTATTTCAGTGTGTACATTGAGCTCCATAAATATTAAGCACAATATCCACCATTTGTCTTTGGGCCACATAGGGACATGTATTCAGTTACAACCCTGTATATTTTTGTCTGCCAACTGGACACTAGTTGGACACATCAGGAAGGTGAGTTTCATAATCTTGAATGTTCACCTTCCTACAGGGAGACAAAAGAAGACCACCATGTTGAAAGGTAAGTTATTTGACTTCTACAGGTAAAACAATTACACCTGTAATCTTTTAATTCATATTTATTTTTAGTTCATTTGCAATCTTTCTTTTGGAAAGAAAGAAAACGAATCTCCCCCTCAAAAAAAAATCGTTTTCTCTTTTCTTTTCTCCTGTTCATATCGAAACAGAATAAAAAAAAATTCTTCAGCTGGTTTTTTTTCAAACTATAAAGTTAATAATAAATACAACTAATATAATTTCTTTCATTTGAAATTAATAATATAAGCTAATATAATTCCTTTTGTTTGATTGGTAATAATTAATAATACAACTAATATAATTCCTTCTATTCTGGCCATGCTAAATAGTGTTACATAATATTCCACTTATATTTTCCTCCTTACACTTTTGTCATTGTTATAAATCTTTACTTCAATGCACACACAAAATATTTTATCCTTTCACATTTCAACAACCAACCTTCAACTTTCTGATGTTTAAATTGTGGGGACTTCGGACGTGTTTGACACAAGGCCAATTTACCAAGCATCACCGAGGCCCCTACAACTGTCCTTTTGAAATTTTATCTTCTCTCTCTCTCTCTCTCTCTCTCTCTCTAACTGCATTTAGAAATGAAAATAAAATGGGAAAAATATCTTTACAACCAAAAAATGAATTTGATACAGACACTTACAAATTTCTTCTTCAGAGAGTAATAAAAATTTTCAATGCATATTCAGTGAAGTAACTGACTTGTTCTAATTTTAATATCTATATAGATTGATAACTGATTTTTATTAATTCTGTAGTGGACAAAACAAGATCTACATTTAAAATTCAAATGCTAAACACAGACTCATTGATTTTGTTAGAAATAAACAAATTTACTTGAATTTACAAAACTTTGCTTAACACACACAAGACTCATGAAATTTCACACCTCGATGTGAAATGTTTTTCAACCAATAGAAAATGAAGAAACATCTAAAAAAACAAAATTCAAATAATCTTTAATTATCAGAAACAAATTCATTTTATGCACTCTTTCCATGAGCTGATGCGAAGTTTGTTCGTTGTCCAATGGAAAGGCCAGAATCACATCCGGGAGTGAATTCCCAAATGACCTTTTCAGGCCCCACAAATGAAATAAAAGATGGAGCAAACTTGAGCGTCACCAGAGAGATAAGATGACGAGCGTAATTAACATGTACTCTTGACAAACGTCAAGTGATTGTTATTATTGTTGCTATCTTTCTCTCTCACCGCTTACCTCCATCCTTTTCACCATTTACCCTGAGCAATAACTTCAAAAACAATCCTACCCAACAATAAACGCTCATACATACATATGTTCCTGACTACGTACACATAAACTCACTCTTGCAAGGACTTATATGAACTCTTGATACCCTTAACTTCTTAATACTGTTTCTCATTGAACATTAACTTCTACCAATTTATGTTATTCTCTTCCATTAATAAATTTCTGTTTAAATATACAAAAGGTATACTTTTATTTTTCCACAAAATCTACCTTCTGATAACCTTCTGATAATTCTGAATAAAGTTGTGGGAAGTTTGGTAATGTTTCACACAAAGCCAATTAAAAAAAAAAACATCAACCATCTCCCTACTGCTTCAATACTAGTCATTTTATAACAATATTATTTTTCAAAGAATAAAAAAAAAATACGAGGATTCTCTACTATTATGGAATCAATCTCTTCCTACCAAATTTAAAATAATAAAATAAATAAATAAAAAAAATGAAAGCAAAAATAAATTTTCTTACCCAGGCAAGCAGTTTCCACAGATTGTATCCTCTTCTGTAGAACAGTTTCTCAAAATTCTTTTATTTCTGCAATTGCTACAGGGTTTACAGCTTTTGATGACATGGTCCTCATTCTGATATGTTCCAGGTCCACATTTATAGCAAGAGAAGCAAGATGTCATGCCTTTAGATGTACGATTTATGATCTATAAAAACAAAACACAACAATTAAAAACATAAAAGAAAACTATATAATATCTATAGACACATATATCCTTTTATTAATTATACAAATGTACATAAAATCCATGCAACAACTATAAAAGATATTGTGTGTTACAGGTGCACATCTACCCTCATCTGCAACTGATGATGCAGATCAATTACAAGTTATTCTTTTTTCCATTTCCATTAACGTAGTTTCTAACTGAGATTCATTTTATGAAATTATTGGAATTATATATCTTTACAGTATGAAAATACATCTTTTTAGAATTTTTATTTTCTATGTGTATAACTTAGTAAAGGTAAAAGGAGATGAAACAATTTCATTCAGATCAAAATATTTAACAGAGCAACAAATAAAGTAAACAGGCACAGATATGGTCTAGAAAAATAACTTAACTGACATTATCTTACTGATAATATTAAAAAAAGAATCTTCAACTTTTCTAAGTTATGATACACACATGCATACATTCACTCAAATACATGTGTATAGTCAAGCACTAACATACATACACACTAAGATACATTTGTAAAACGAATTCCCTATATAGATGCCATATTAGAAGTAAATATGCAATCTAATAAACTGAGTGAAATAGTCAGTCAGTTAAAGTGCCATACGTGATACACGCTTGGGCGATCATGTCTCGAAAGAGACATGACTGACTGGGCAGAAGATTATCCTGCAGTAGGTTGCCATTGCTTTCTGCGGTAGACTGGTTGTCGACCAAGGCTATAGAACCCAATCTGTCCTGTTATTTAACCCATAACTGGAAGGAATAGACGGATTAATACCTTTCCCAAGGGTATTTGCGCGTAAGTGAATACAATGGATTCAACTGGAATTCGAACTCGGCTACCCGGGTTCGAATAGTGAAATAGTACTTATCCTTAATAAAGGTTATTTTGTCATTTTATCTACTTGTAGCCTAACAAATGTTCTACTGCCAACAAACTTAATATCCTAAATGAAAGTTTCTTTTTCTATGTGCTGTTCTTTCAAGATCTAGACAATCATGGCTCTTCACAATAATCTGTTCTTTGTAACTCTTTATAAATTTTGTCTGTTTTATCTCTCCTAAACCTTATTCCGTCATCCCTTTACTCAAGTTCACTAGGTAGGTTATGTGTTGTTTTCCTCTGTTCCTCTTGCTTTCAATCTGTTCTGGAAGTATCAAATTTTCCAAGTTCTTTCCTTTCATTATGGGCCCTAGAAATTTCAACTATCTCTTCCTGGTGTCAAATACAAGTGTCTTTTTTGTTTCCATTTTCTCTTAAATATTTTTGGTCCATGGAAATCTTAGTATCCTTCTGTAGAACCGCATTTATGTTGCTTTAAGTCTGTTCTTCATCTGTGAGAAGATTGTTCAGCATTCACTGCTATATATATAACAGTTCAGTACTCTTTGCTTTGTTTCTAACAAAACATTAATGTTTCTTAGTTTTCTTAATACGCTGCTTATCATTACTATTATTATTATTATTATGCATCTTTGACTATCCCAATGCACCTTTGGATTTCAGTGTCACACTTTCCATTCTCTGTTAGAACACTTCGCAGATATTTAAGTTGTTGTACTTGTTTGATTTTGGTATCTCCAATTTTGTTGTGTTCTACCTTTTGCTAGCAACCATGTATTCTGTTTTCTTGCAATTGATGTTTAGCCCTTTCTTCTTGCTTTCCTTCATTACCTTCTGTAAAAGTTCTTGTAGTTTCCTTTCTGTGTCTACTGTCTACACTATGTCATCTATATATCTTATGTTAAGACTGCAGCAGGACTATTATTTTTTTTTCAGAAGTCCATTGAGAAGACACATCTTTGTCTTACATCTCTTTCTAATTTTGGTATATCTACTGAACTCATTTTCTATTTGTATTGCTGCCATTATAGGTTCTTCATTATTCTAATGTCCTTCTCAAATATGTCATAGTTACTAAACATTTCCAACAGTCTTTTGTGACGTACTTTATCAAACACTTCTGCATAATCAATGAACACAGGTACTCATCTTTTTACATTTGTATTTCCCTTTCTGATATCATTATGAGCATATATATTGCACTCCTCGTTCTACTGTCTTTAAAAAACCTGCATTGTTCTTGTCATATTTCTGGTCTGTTTCTGCTGTGTGTTTTATTTTATTTTAGAATTCAGATGGTAATTTTGGTTATATTAGATTGAGTCTCCAATTGAGTTTATATTTGTTTTCACCTGGTTTCTCTGAAAACAAATCTACTTCAGTCATCTGGTATATCACCACTGTTGTAGACTTCATTCATTATGCCTGTAACCTTGTCTATTCCAAAGTCATCTATGGCTACCAGCATCTCTATTACAATTCTGTCTGGTCCTGCTGCTTTGTCTCTGTTCAATTTGGCCAGTGCAGATTCCACTTCAAATTTTAATATTTCTGATCCATTGATACATATGTGTATTACCAGCTGTTCTCTTTTGTGGTAGAAGAGTACTTCAGTATATTCATTCCATCTCTGAAGTATTTTTTTCTTTTTCTAATATCAGCCATCTGTCCAAATGGTGTGTCAAATTGACAGATTTTCTCTTGACACAGCTATTACAAAATACTTCCTTGGCATTTTTTTTTTTGTTTTATAAAGATATTTTTAGAATTTTCATAAAACCTAAACATTTGAAACTAGATTTATACATATTATCTTTTTTCTTGAGAATTAACAAATTAAGAATATTTTAACAAATAAAAATATTTGTTCCTTAGTTGGTTTACATGCTTAAAGTTCATATTGATTTCAGATATAAACTTTGGAATTTTTCAACCAATTTGAAGGAAATTTTAATTTGCCAAAATTATAGTTTGTAATTATACTTTATATATTTACCTGTTTGAGATCAATTCCTGTTCCTTTAATGCAAACAGAACAATCTTTACAGCCAAAATCTTTATTATAGTATTGATGGATATCAATACAAGTTGTTGAAACTGGTGTAGTTAGAAATCTGAAAGAATAGGTTTAAACATATATAATATTTTCATAATACTATAAACATTATATTTGTTACACATGTCTAAGTAGGTATCCAGGTATTTTTAAACAAAGAAAAGGATATCTACCAGCCTAGAGGTTGAAAGTCTAATTAAAGAAAAATATGATTCCGATTAGGAATAGAACTTGTATTGTATTATATTGGATTAAAAAAATTCATTAACTGCTTAAAAATATTGAAATTTCAGAGTTGGGTTTCTAACAGCTATTTCCATTGTTGTTAATAACTGTAATTGATTACATTTTTTAGTCTGACTGTGATCGATGCAATATTATCACATATTAAAATCCAAACCATGCTGGTTGTAGCCTGAAAAAGCATTGTCCTACAGTCACCAAAGAGGATAGTTGCCAAACAATGTTTTGTTATCAGTCCTTACCTGATATCTCATCTTCAGTCACTTTCCTATCAGCATGATATGGCTTCTTTTCTGTCTTTTCTATAGATACTTTCATGGTAGTTGTTATTATCCTTAGTACCTCGACCATACAAATTTAAGTTTACTATTAGATTGGCAACTAGGTCTCATCATTTGATTTTTCAATTAGCTAAATGCAACTAAGTTATATTCTAATAGTTTCTTTTCTCACAGTTCTCACCTGTGGAACTCATTTTCAGTTTCTTGTTTCCCCGCCACCTACAATTTTCAAAAACTTAAATACAATCCTCTAACCTCTTGAAACCCGTTCATTTATTGTCCTTTCAACTCACTTAAGTCTTCTTATTCCCTTTCACAGCAAGTAACCTTGCTATGTCTAGTATATCTTGCAGTTTCAGTAATTGGTACATAGTACACCGTTAAGCATGATGTAATAGAGCCTCAACAGTTAGTGGCTTAGCACTTAATTACAACTCAGCTAACTTGCATAGGATACCACACCCTTCCTGAATCGAAGTGGTCATATCCCCTTGCTTTTCCTTTCGCTACGTCTAACTACTCTTGGTTTATATAGTTCTTTGCTTTTGCTCCTCTCTTCTATTTTTTATTGGTGACCTTGGTCTTTCTTCAGTCTCTTCTATGTCAGTTTTTTCTTTTCCATTTATGTCTATTTCTTGTTTTTTCTCATCACTGTAGTTTTCTCTCTCTTCTTGCTCCTGTGTTTCTGTTCTGCCTCCTCACTGTAGTTACCTTCTTCCTCCTGACTTTCATCTTCCATCTCCACATCATCTGACACAATCCTTTTTCTAAATTGATCCATGAGCCAAAACTTACTGCTCGCTCCTTCTTTTCGATCAAAGTAGTATTTCAATCTGCAAAAGGAAGTTTGCTTCTTTGAGATTTGGACTTTTGTCATTCTTGTACCATACTCTCTCCCTTGTGGCAAAAGACATGGTAATGGGGGCTCTAATCTGTCTACACATGAAGACCGATGGGTTCAAATTCCTTTCTGCATGTAGTATCGACCTATAACCGAGGAGCATTTTAGCTAGAAACACCTCAATGTTTTCAGTGACAGATAAAAATGCCTTCAGTATCATTTTAATTGTTTGTACCATCTGCTCAGTGATTCCATTGGATTGAGGATGGTATGAAAGAGTTTTATATAGCACACAGCCTATCTGCCTTAATCATGTACACAAATTTTTGTCCCAAAATTCTGGAGCATTAATGTTGGCAATACTCCATACCTTGTAAATACGTCTCTCAAAACCTGTTTGACTGTGAATGCTCTCTAGTCTCTAACCAGATTACATATCCACCATTATGAGAAATGATCCTATGTTACCGATGTGAGTGGTCCACATATACTCTAAGCCATGTTTGTGCCTCTTCAGGCCATGAATGAAGCTCTTTTGACCTGAATCTTCTAATTTTATTGCATTTTGGATATTTATTAATAAATTCTTCAATAACCTTTGCATAACCTGGCCAGCATGCTTGTAATTTTAATCTTTTTTGTGTTGCCATGATACTGCAATGTACATTATCATGTACCCCTCTCAATATGTCTGCCTTTAATGTCTGTGGAGCTACTATCACCTCACCATTATATATAATTCTATTTTCAATTAACTTATGCTGTTCTTCTTAAGTGGCCACTCCACTATTGAACAATTGTTCCACTTATTCCTTATTCTTTCAATTATTTTGCTCAATACTGGATCTTGCTTGGTCTCGTTTTTTAACCTGTTGACCGGAAGTACATCCGTCTCTACCCATTCAATTAATTTGTCTTCCTCAGTTCGATGTTCATCGTCTGTTTTTTAACAAACTGTAATCTTGACAAAACATCTACATGAGGGATGGTATTTCCCTTAAAATATACAATTTCAAAATCAAATGCCATGATTTTAATGGTCTAGTATAAAATTCTTGACAGCATAACCTTTAGCAACTTCTTCTTTGGGTTAAAAATAAACTCCAATAGCTTGTGGTCCAACTTTAGTAGAAATTTCTTACCTAATAAAAAATTTTGGGCTCTCTCCATACTCCAAAATGCTGCTAGGGCCTCTTTTTCAATGTTTGAGTAATTTATCTCTGCTGTTGTCAATCTCCTAGATAAATATATTATCGGATGATCTTCCTGCAATAGAATGGCAGCAATTACTTTCTCACTTGCATCTGTGGTCAACCTTATCTCTTTCTTAGGATCAAACATCCTTGTTATAGGTTTCTTTTTATTAATTGATTTTAGTATCATAAAAGCATTATTTCGTCTTTGTGTCCATTCAAACTCTGTTCTTTTTATGCAGCTCTGACAATGGTTCAATTAGGTTGCTATATTTCAAGATGTATCTACTGTAAAAATTTATCAATCCTTTTTATTAGTTGGAGTCGCTACCTCTGTAATAATTTTTGTTAGCCTTTCGTCAGGTGCTATACCGGTCTTTGATATTTGGTAGCCCAAATATGCCAGGTTCTTGCAAGTAAAGTTACATTTGTCTTTATTAATGGTAATCCAGCCTTTTTCAATCACCATAATATTTGATCCATTTTTGTTTTAACTCTTGTTTAGTCTTTGCTCCTACCCATATATCATCTTGGTAAATAATCATATATAATATATGACTAGAGGTTTTAATTCCAAATGGTAAATGAGTCCACCCTATGGCAATGTTGATTGTGATTACTTTTTAAAATTTTTCATTAATTTGAATTTGGTTGTAGTCAATTTTTGTGAAATATTCCATGTTTACGAGTTCGTGACTTGTAGTTTTGAAGTTTGGTAATGGAAACGAGTCCAAAAATATCTGGTGATTTATTCAAATTTTATAGTCACCACATATACACAAATCTCCAGCTTTTTTTTATTGCAAATATATTAGGGTTATCTTGCTACCCGTGTCTACTTGTATGCTAAATAGCCATTTATTTTCACGTACTCTCTCCCATTCTTTTGCATAATTATTGCAAATACACTGGCTTCCTGCTGTTTTGCAAGAGGGGTTTTTATTACTCTCATTTTTTCTACATGTTTTTCATTTCTGCAAGCAGTCTTAAAATGATTCATTTTTCTGCAGTTCAGACAGCGTTTCCCCAGCGCCATACGCTTGAATTTATTCTTTTCATGTGCTGTTTCACTGTGAACGGATGCTCGCCGCCTGGTCGTTGATGGCTTCGATTCAGCTGCTGGTCTTCAAGTCGACTATTATAACGGTGTTCTTCCCCGCCCAGGTTGTGAATTTTGATGCAAGGAAGTCACGTTGAAATCTTGCTATCTAACTTTTCACCAACTTGAACCAGACTAGATGTGTGCACATTGGAGTTAATGAAAAAGGCACCAAGATTAAATTGAATGACACCCGAATAAGTTGTGGAAAAAGTCTTTATATACATACAAAAAAACACAAAAAAAATAGAATATAACAATCGCCAATTCCTTTATCTCTACTTAGCCGACGACAAAGCGGAAGTTTTGTCCAAGAGAAGTGTTTGTCTTCTTAACATTAATAAGAGTTTTTGGTTGATAATGTCAGTTCACTCCAATTGGAGTTTTCAAGTTTGTGTCGATTCAAAAATGTCTTTGTTCACTTTTCACCGAAGCTTTATGGAAACTGCCGAAGGTTGGTCTTTGTGCGTATGTTGGACAGCAGCGGTGGTGGTGATTTTGTCTTGTTAGTTTAGTACAGCTCCTGCTTCAACTGCAACTTCAACTGTCTGTGGCCCCCTTGGAGCCCCATATTTATGCTTGTCCCAAATTCACTGGATAATGAACATGCAAATCCAATCTCTGGCCAATGAAATCACTCTCATCACCTTTCTCTCTGTTCTTTTCCTTCAGTTCAACCAATGAAGCAGCTTCTATGTTGGTGACATCATTTATTCCGTCTTTTTTGTTTTAATGCCGAAAAAAAATTTAGCTTTTATGTTTATAAAGCATTTTCAACCAAATTTTACAAAGGTTAAATTCCACTCATCAAATATTTCTTTTACGTAGAACAATACCTTCTGAAAAGTAATATTATATTTTGTTTGAAATTTTTTTACTTTTAACTGTGATGTAACTTAGACTTGGAAATTTTGATTCCACTTTTTTTCTTTTTTTTTTTTAATCATATCACCCCAAGCAAGGCAGTAACACCACTGATGCGCAGGGGGCTACTTAAGAGTAAAAAGATTGGAAAAGAGAAAGCCGGAAACCACATCCTAAACAGAGAACAAGGGATGAGCCTCTTCACCTGTTCAATAGACGTGGGTGGAGTGTGAACCGGGCAATAGTTTAGTCTATCTACTCCAATTAGTCTTGTCAAAAATAATCCTTTCTAACAAGTAAAAATTGTTTTGTTAAGAATTTTTTTTACCTTTATCTGCAGTGTCCTTGTTCCAACATCAAATGTATTTCTTTTAGTCATGTTATTCCCAGTTTTCAATAATAACTTCATTTAACTCGGTAAGCACACACGCAATTGTCTTAGCTTGCTTACGATATTTAAATGTTTACCCCTGTTCATATTAGAAAAGCAACTTTTTTAGTTAGTTCTTTTGGATTTATAAAAATTAATAATACAGACCAAAACAATTTCTTCTGTCTTATTTGCAACAATTAATAATGCCACTAATTTAATTACTTCTGTTTGGCCAGGCTAAAATAGTGTTATACCACAATAATTGCACTTCATTTTGGCTTTAGTTACATTCAACCTGTATGATTAACTTCTCTTGGCTGGTTGAAATTTCTGATTTGCTTCAGCTGCTGTAAATAATCTACACTTAATTCTAAGTTCATATGGCCACTTTGCATGCATTCCAGTATTTTTCATTTATACTGAGGGTCATTAAGTGCTTCAATTATTCATAATAACACATCACTCAACAAATCCTGAGACTAAGTAATAAATCAACAACATTTAGGCAAAATTCAACTTTATTCATCAGCCTAGTCTCCTTCTAGGGTGATACGCTGATTCCAGTGCTTTCATGACCTTTTGTAAAATGATTTGGCCTTAAAATACGCCTCACTTCTTCATTGGAGTCAAATCTCTTTCCCTGGAGCATACTTGTGAGGTCTGCAAACAGCCAGTAGTTGCTGGGGGTCAGATCTGAAGGATAGGGTGGATGTGGAAGCAATTTGAAGTGCAATTCATGTAGTTTTGCCATTGTCGCGATCGACTTGTGACATGGAACATTGTCTTGGTGAAAGATCACTTTTTTCTTCATTTGTGGCTGTTTTTTGTGACCTCTTTCTTCAAACGCACCAATAATGCTATATAATGTTTGCTATTGATAGTTCTTCCTTTCTCAAGGTAATTGATAAACAAAATATCTTGTGCATCTCAAAATATGGAGGCCAAAATCTTGCCTGCTGATGTTTGCATTTTTGGTCGCTTTGAACGGCTTTCACCTGCTGCTGTCCACTCAGTGGACTGCCAATTTGACTCCGAAGTGAAGTGGTGGATGCATGTTTCATTTATTGTTACATATTTATGCAAAAACTATTTCTTGTTGCATTGAAACAGTTGCACACAATGCTCTGAATTGTTGATGTGTTGTTGTTTTTGATTGACTGTAAGCAAACGTGGCACCCACTTTGAACATAGCTTTAATTGACAAATGTTCATGCAAAATGGTCAATACACTGCCTTCTGATATGTTCAATTCCTCTGCTATTTCCTGCAAGTTCAATTTATGATTGGCCAAAATGAGTTTGTGGATACTTTTGGTGTTTTCTGGAATAACTGCTGATTTTGGGCGACTTGAGCGTTCAGCATCATTTGTGCCTGTATGACCGTGTTTAAAGTCAAACTACCACCTCTTAACCATTGTTTCCAATGGAGCAGAGTCTGAATAACACTTATCAAGTCCTTGCTTTGCTTGCACAGTATTTTTTGCCATCAGAAAGCAATGCTTTATCAACACACGAAATTCAGATTTTTCTATTGTTTTGAAAATTTGCAATAGTAGCTTCATTTAAATAACTGTAATTTATAAACTAATAATCTGATTGGGCTCAAGTTTTGTCACATGCCATTTGAAAGTTAGTACTTCATAAAAATCATATGGATTTTTTATTAGTGGTAACATCTATATGTCAGGCCCTGGATTCATTGAGTGATGTGTTAGACTCAGCTCATCTTCAATTGACATGCCTTGAGTCCTCATTTTTTCAAATTCCTGATGATATGCCATTGTGAAGATTTTCATTAACACCTCACACCCCACAGAAGCTATAAATAAGTCCATTATTTGGTTCCATTCGCCTTTCATTCTTGAGTCTTTGAGATTATGCACTCTTGCTAAAGCCACAAAGGCTTTTATCCAAATCTCGACATAATTAAAGAGCATTAATGAGACCCAAGCATCCTATCAGCCACAACATTTGTTATGTCTGGTTTATCTTGCAGTTCCAGCACTTAGTATGTAGTACACCATTATGTGTGACATACTGAAGCCCCGACAGTTAGTAGCTTAGCACTTAAATGCAATTCAGCTTATTTGCATAGGATACCACAAACCTCTTCTGCTTTAGTGGCATTATCAATTTGCTTAGGGAAAAATGATTACGGAAATATATATAATCTCTTTCTGCTATATATAAATCTGTCCACTGAATTCAGTTGATGGAATATGACAGGATTGCTTCACAATAGAAGGGTATAAGTCCACATAACCCTATTAATTGATTATTATGATCAGTGAGAATGTAGTTGATGGCTCAGTGAGGGTAGTAAGTTGTAAGATTTCAATTAGAAGAAATTAATAACTAAAAGGAGAAAGAAGCAAACATGATCCCCAACCCCCAAGGAGAAAGTAAAAGAAAATAATAAGGAAGACATGAAAGAGAAATGAAAGTGACAAACTAAGCAAGAAACAAAAGAAAGAAAAATGCTAACCAACATATATTTGCTGACTGAGACAGAATATACACAGGGTGTATCAAAAATATTTTTGCAGACTTTGGGAGTGAGTTTCCCACACCAAAACAAAAACAAAGGTCCATATAAACATATATCCACAAATTCTTCATTTTTAAGTTATTAACTTTAAAGAGAGTTTATGGTAGATGGTGTTGTGTTTTCATGTAGACTAGGTTACATTTGTCAATTGTGTATATTTGTAGCTAGCTTTTCTTCAACATTTAACGTCTATAGTAGTGAATTAACTGAGATGTTCCATTTAACAATGTCAGGTTATCATATTGTAAACAGGCAGATATGATTTTCATATATGGCTGTGCAAATGGTAATGGATGTAAGGCTGCACAGCAGTATCATATTGTGCTTCCAGATTGAAGGCAACTGAGTCCACAATATTTTCTGCTGTTTATCATTCTGCTGCTGAGATATGATCCATGGCACCACAAACTTTGGATTGAACAAGACCAAGATCTACTTGTACACCTGACCACAAACAACACAGTCTCCAGATAGTTGGAGACAATCCAGGTATCAGCACATGTTAAGTATCCTTAGCATGTCTTACATCTCATAGAACTGCATAAAGGGTACTTCAAGAGCAGCTCCTGTATCCGTACGATTTGCAACATGTACAGAATCTTTCATCCTCTGATCACTCACCACAGGAGAACTTTTGCCGATGATTTATTGCACAAACTGCCAATCAGTCTTGTTTACGAATGAAGCAACATTTAGAAGAGATGGAATAAAAATTTACGCAACCAATTTTTGTGGGTGGATCGCAGTCCCATACAGGCTAGACACCAGCATCATTTGATTATTAATGTATGGGCTGGAATTGTACGTGACTCTCTGGTAGGTTCATGTGTTCTTGCAGCACATCGATACAGGAAGCAGTTACAGAGAATTTATTTTGAACACATTTCTAGACCTGCTAGAAGATGTACGAAGACACATGTTGTTTATGCATGACTGTGCTCCAGCCCATTCACAATGCACTGGCTGACATAAACCATGAAAGACAGATAGGTAGGAAAGGACTGATTCCATAGTCTGCATGTTCCTTTGACCACAATTCTTTTGGAATTTTACCTAAAACAATTGGTTTATGCAGTGACACTTCATCAACATGTGATGGGAGTTTGCAAAACCATTTGACACCCTGTGGGAGTATTTGAAAGGGCTCACCAGTCAATGATTTGATGGATATATGCATGTGTAAAAGCAAGCAGAGGACATTTTGAATATTTGTTTTAAGTTGCTGAGTTGAGGTGCAACAATGGCCTTTTGTCTATATGTTTATGTGGACATTTGTAGGGGACTTGGTGATGCTTGGTAAATTGACCTTGTACCAAACATGTCTGAAGTCCCCACAATTTAAATATAAGAAGATTGAAGGTTGGATGTTGAAATGTGGAAGGATAAAATATTTCATTAGTACATTAAAGTGAAGCTTTATTAACAAAATGACAAAATTGTAAGAAGACAAATATAAGTGAAATTTTGTTAACTGAACACTATAACATATTTGTGAGAAGAAAAATCTTCGTTGAGAAAACGCATGTCGTTTTGTAGTTAAAATTGTTCAAAGAGAAATGTAGGTATTTAAAATGTCCACAGAAATTAAGAGTTCATGGTTGATAGTAGTTAAGTAGCTAAGTATCCCTGGCAGTATACTGATAGTAGCAGTATGTAAAGTCTTATATTCCTTTCCCTTTTTGGTAGGTTGGTGACAGGGTTAGAAAGAAGGTAAAAAAAATCAAGAAATTGTACTTAAAGTGTCCTGTTGTTGTTTTTTTCTTTAGCTGAGTGGAGTAAAAATGAAGAAAAGGAAAATTGGAAGGAAAGGTTGAATGAATCTGTGAGGCGCCCTGCCCTTATGTCCAGGTTAGCTTCTTGAAATTTCTTTTGTTACATTGCCAGCTAACCACTCCCATGCTGAACTGAATTTGACCAGTCAGTGAACTGGTTTAAATAGTGAAGTTTATCATGTTGCAGGGTCCAGCAGGCATTTTCTTCTTTAGGCATGAAAAAAAAAAATTGACTGACATCATATATCATATTTTTTATTTCCTATCCAATCAGGATCCAGAATTTTACTTTTCAAACTGACTTGGAAAATTTGCCTTGGTCTGTGTTTTTCCAAAATGTTTTTAGTTGTTTGGATCCGATTTTGCAGGTGTTCAATTTTACTTTGTGTGTTTTAGTTAACTGTTGGATGATATAGGACTTGTATCCTATATATTTTACCTGGTTTTGGTGTGAGGAACCTGTCTCCAAAGTTTCTAAAAGTATTTTTGATACACTCTTTTTAAATATATATATATACAGTAGTGAGCATAAGAATCAGAACAATGTTAAGAAAAAGTCTAAATATGAAATAACTTTTTATTTTAAAGCTTCATAGAACATTTTATCAAGGAAAAATAAGGATATAAAGGTAAATTATTTAATTTCAAAATATAAAGTTCAAACTTAATTTGATAAAGTTATAAGAATAAGTATATAACATTTGAAAAAAATAAATGATCAAAAACATCAATGATTAACAAAGTCATACTATTATAATGGATACAGCATATCCAAATGAAAATAGTGTTCATAATTCATTAGTACTTGATGTGTAAATCTTTACTTTCAATAACAGCTTCACATCTTTTGCTACATGAGCGAATTAATATCTTGCATTCGTTAACGGATATTTTCTCTCATTCTCCTTTCAAATTAGTCTATAGTTCTTTGATGTATGTTGAAGTCTTTTCCTTAGCTCTTTCATTTAGTAACTTCCAAACATTCTCAATAGGATTCATGTCTAGGCTTTGAGCAGACTACTCCATAACAGAAAAATCCACTTCAGAAAGAAATGTCTTAACAGATTTCCCTGTGTGACATCGTACGTTATCTTGCATAAATTGGTTGAATAATAGCAGTTCTCAAATTAGATACAACATGTTTCTTCAATATCGCTTTGTATATAGTTGCATTAATTTTACCCTGTAGCCTAACAAGAGGTCCTGTACCAGCAGCTAAAATCATGCCAAACACCATCACATTTTTCCTTCAAATTTAACACTGCTTTTAGTGCACTGAGGCAAATATCGTTCCTTAGGACTGTGTTGAATGAACTTTCTCCCATCAAAGCTGAACAGGCTAAACTTTGACTTATTGCTTACATGAACACAATCCCACTGTTTTTCTGTCCATATGAAGTGTTCAGTGGCAAATTTCAATCGGCTCATTTGATTCTTTTTAGAAATGTTAGTCTTCGTAGAGGCTACTCAATTGTTCAGATTTATCTCATTAAGTCTTCGAGAAATAGTGTGCTTTGATATTTTAATGCCAAGGTTAGCATTAGCTCTTTTAGAGATAGTGGTTCCTGTTGCAAATCAATCCTTTTTCTTTACCAATCCATCTGTCTTTACATGACCCAGTTTCTTCAAGTTTTCCTAAAATAATATGAATAACACTTTTAGATTTCTCCACTCTCTTTGAAATATCCCCAATCTTCATTATATAACTTGACTATCAGTTTTCTAAGTTCCACTGACATCACGGATTTTTGTGCCATGTTTACAATGCAAAAGCCAGTAAAGAGTAAAATACCTGATTTTATATTCTTACCCTAAAAGATTTTCAATAATGCAAAATAATTATTAACTTTTATGGATTTATTTAATCATTCTGATGTTTTGATCATCCATTTTTTTTCGAATGTTATATAATTATTCATATAACTTTATCATAATAAATTTATTGAGCTTTAATTTATCTTTATATCCTTTTTCTTCTTTGATAAAATGTTTTTTGAAGATTTAAAATAAAAAGTTATTTCAAATTTAGATTTTTTCTTAAAATCATTCTGATCTTTATGCTCGCTACTGTATATATATATAATATTAACTATAGCAACAACAATACCAATAATAAAAGAACTAACTCTACCAAAACTAGTAATAATCAAGCTATAATTTAAATCGTCTTGTATAACCCACCAAGAACAAACTCGGAGGGAAAATAAGGGGAAGCAAAAAAAGAAACAAATGAAGTACATGAACAAAAAGTCAAGCACTTGTAAGAAAAAAAAAAAACCCAAGATGAAAACCCTAACACTAAAGTGCTCAATACGAAAGTAGAGCAAACAAAGGCAGAAAATCTAAGCAAGAGCCAACAACCAACCACGGTTTCGCCTAATGGCTCATCAGGGAAATTGGCTGACAACAAAGATTTAAAATAGCAAATATATAGGAACTCAAATTAAAACGAAGACACCAAAACTCGAGAAAGGTGGGGGAGACAATTTTATTACAAAAAAATAAATAAATAAATAAAATTTTGAATTGAATTCACAGGAGCCTAGTATATATATATATATATATATATATATATATATATATTATAACATCCACCATCACCGACGATTTTATCTTGTGTTGACATAAAACTCCGCTTGGCAATGGCAATAGTTACCAAAAATAATAAATGAGGTTCTTAAATTTGCGATGCAGTTTTATGACGTCACACCGCGTGATAGCGCGAAATGACAACAAAACCATGTAGTCAAATCGGAGTTTTATGTCAACACAATATATATATATATTTTTTCTCTTTTCCAATCTTTTCACTTTTCATCTCCTCATACAATAAAACTACCTCGACCTTTTATCTCTTTAGTTTTCAACAATGCTCACAGATGAGGGTGGAGTGTGAACCGGGCGATAGTTTAGTCTATTTCCAATCTTCTTACTTTTTTTTTTTCTCAATTGGAGTAGATAGACTGAACTATCGCCGGTTCACACTCCACCCCTGTCTGTTGAACAGGTGAAGAGGCTCATCCCTTGTTTCCTGTTTAGGATGCGGTTTCCGGTTTTCTCTTTTCCAATCTTTTCACTCCTATGTAGCCCCCTGCACATCAGTGGCGTTACCGCCTTGCTCAGGGTGATATGATTAAAAAAAAAAATATATATATATATATATATAAGCTCCTGTGAATTCAATTTTTCACAACTCACCTGACTATTAGCTCACAAACAAACAAAAAGAATTCCTCAACCATGGACATAACTACCGGCCACATGCAAAATTTGATTTCAGCAAAAAAGATAAAAATATTACACCAAAAACTTTACAATTATAAACAAGTCAAACAGCCACTTAAGTGAACTACTCAAAGCTGAAGGAATTAAACAAAATGATTACAAGAAAAAATAGCAAAATATGTTTTGCTGACAGATTGAAACTGAAAAAAATTTAAAAAAGCAAGTGAATAAAATTATCACTGGTAATACTTCTCACCTGTGGAACTCACTTCCCCATGCTTGATTCCCTGATAGCAACAATCTCCAAAAGTTTAAATGTAACATCAATTGCTATTTTCTATCTCCGTATCTCTCACCTCTCTCTTATGCTTTCTGCAACATCACCTGTACTGTTTTCTCTTCTGTCTTTCCTCTCCTCTCATTATAACCCCCTGTGCACCAGTGTACTGACTTGCTTGGGATGAAGCAATTATTTAAAAAAATATATAATGTTGAAATAGGAGCCATCACCAGCGACTATTACATATGTTTACATAACATTGTAAAAACTCATAAATTTATTTGTAAATTTATCCTCAAAGTTTGGTTCTCATGAGTGCTGGAAGCTCTGTAATAGTGTGTTAAATAAGAGTAAGTCTTTTATCCCTCCTTTCTTCACGCAATTTAGCATCTGCAGATAAAGCAGAATATTTTGCTTATAAATTCTTGTCCAACTCGACTCATTTAGAGTATCTTTTTCTGATTTTTTTCTTAGATCCGAGTCTCTATTGTGTGAGATGCATATAACTCCATCCATGGTTTCTGTTAACATCACTAAACTTGATCCCCAATCTGTTATGATGTACATGGGATCTCCAAAGTGAGAGACTCAGTTGTTTATTATCACTCTGATGATTGATTCTGTTGAGGTAAATTGAATGGATATGGCCACTGGGTATTAGCTAAAATTATTAACTATTGTTAAAATATAGTTATATCCTTTATGAGGTGATAAGGGATGAACTACATCAGTATGAATATTACTGAAATGCACGTCAGGGTTACAAAGGTGATGATAGGTGATTTTGTATACCTGCTCTTTTCTTTTTTTAATTAAATTCAAGGCAGTAAAGACAAGTAAAACTCAAAAGATTACCTAATGTGAAAGAATTAGAAGGCAGAAACATTATGAAGAACAATAGAAGTGTAATTAGGTAGACAGTAGATAATGTTTGATGAATTTAAATTTTTGAAGCTCAAATTATCTTGTTGCAAATTTAGAACTGCACTTAAATTCATAAAGTCTAGGTACTGTAGAACAAAGTTAATCAGAACAATTACTATTTATTCATAAAAAAGGCACAGAGAAGTTACATTACAGCAGTGGGAAAGTGACTGAAGTCACAATGCCAGATCAAGACCAATAACATTGCATATTTTTCAAGAAGGTCTAAATAAATGCAAAAATATGTATACAGTAATGAAAAACAAAACGTGCATACAAAATGGATTGTACTGATTATATAAACATATCAATACTAGTATAATATGGGCACCTCAGTGTGGTGTAATGGTTAGCAGGCTTGTCTCCCTAGAAACTATTACAACTGAGTAGTGAGTTCAATCTTCACTAGATAGCCCATATTTTTGGCCTTGTGCCACATCTAAGCAGCACTTAGAAAATCAACAATGCTGGTATAATACTTACTTTATATTTGTATTTACAGGAGCACCATAGCATATGTGACACCAATATCTGAAGCATGGATGAATGATAAACTTATAAATGTGTAAGATCGATTCTGGAAAGAAAAATTGTCTAGTACAACACAGATAACCAAATTTCCTAGCAGCAGACCTAGCAACTGATTCAATATAATTATGTCAGCAGAAAAATGAAATAAAAAAATACATAAAAGGAACTTTTGAAAGTGACAGACTTCCCAAGACATTTTAATTAATTTGTGAAGTCACACCCTCACCAACTCCTCATACAATAAAACTACCTCAACCTTTTACCTTTTTAATAATACCCCAGAGATACAATATTGCTGTAATAAAAAAAATAAAATCTTTGCTCAGTTCAGACTTACTCATTACACATTTTTGATCCAACCTAGAAAATAGTTGCAGCAACAGACACTACTATGTATACAGTGGATTTGATTATTTCATACTTATTCAGTAATGGTAGAGAAAAAGCCATTATGCATGTCCCTAGAACACTGACTCCAACAAAAAGTAATTATAGTCTAGTGGAAAAAGAGGCCCTTGCATTGACTTTTTTGACATTTTGCAAAATTAGGTAACCATCTTACTGGGATACAACTTCACCATACATTATCGCAGAACAAGTGATTTCGGTCAAACTGATGTCTTGTTGTATCTCATCAATTATATCTGAGTTCACAAAAAGTTAATGATAAAGACAATGTTGCTTTAATAAAAAAAAACTTTTTTAAACAGGTTTACTAATCTAGGTCCTTCCAAAGATATACTAAAAATTAGCATACCATGATGAAAAAATTTTATCATAAAAATCTTTGTTATTATTAAAAGTTTGAGTTTTGTTTAATGGCATATCAACCTCTGTGGGTTATTTAATGCCAAAAAAGGTTTTAAGATATTTTTTTAATGCTCGGTTATAGTGAGAAGGTTGATTTTGTCAGATTTTGATGAAAATTTTTTTATTGTTATTTTTTTTACTTTAGAAAACTGAAAATGTCTTCTAGTTTTGTATTCAAAAATGTATTGCTGGTAATAATTTTCTCTCTTCAAAAATGTATTATGGCAATTATTCTTTTTTTATTTTTTCCTTCAAAAATGTGTTATGGTAATAATTTTTTTCCTTCAAAAATGTATTGTTGATAATACTTTTCCTTCAAAAATGTATATTTTTCTGTACAAGTTTATTTTTATGTATATATTTTTATAAAAGTCTATTTTTATATTTTCATATTGTTTTGACCCTAGTTTGGAGACCCAACTATTTGCCCATAGTTGAGACCTTAACAGGTGCTACCAACCCGGTTCAGGATGGACCTGGGAACAACAGCAATTAAGAGGTGGTTCCATGCTCCTCACAACCTCCCAATGAGAGGCCTTGCTGCCAGATGCAGTTTATTGTCATACCCAGAACTATTATTATTAAGAGGGAAGGCCAAACGATGTTTTGATTATTAAAAGTATACTTTTTATTCTTTTTAGAACATTTAAATTTTTGGTTAAAAATTTTGTTTTTCTTGTATCAGCAGAACTCACACACACAAAGAAACAATAACTTGTTTGCAGTGAAAAACGCATTGATTTTGAAATTCTTGCAAAAACCAAATAATTGTCAGATTTTATTGAAATTTTTAGGAATTATTCACAAATAAATGAAATTATTTTAGAAATATCTTTTTTTAGAAAATCTTGTTAAAAATATTTTTTGATATCTGTTACCCCACTCCTACACACTTATTTAATTTTATGAAATTTGGAGAATTTAAATTTTGTTCCACTTAATGTTTATATTAGTTAAAAGCAGAACTCCTTAGAGAATTTAAATCATCAATTTTTTTTGTAAAACAGAAACACCACTTACCAAATATCTAGTTTGAATCATAAAATAAAAAATACAATAGAGCCAAGACATTATTTTATTAGAAAAACTTTTAATTGCTTTTATGAATAAAATATTATGAACACTATTGTCTTAAGAAACAAATGTTTCGGGTAAATAATGAAATTTTACAAGAATTCTTATGATTTCTAAAAAGTTTTAGGTAAGAAAATTTATAGTTTCAAGTTTTTTTAAATTTCAGCATTCCTCTGACCTTGTTAGGTGATATGTTTTTAAGTAAAAACTATGTTTACTAATCATAAATGGAAAAGCTTAGTACAAATCATCATATTTTTAAAAGAATTTTATAATTTTTTTTATGTGTATAAACATGCCAATTTTTGTAGATACAGATCTTCATATACAACAATATCAGAAAATAAGAGTGATAACTATAGTAAATTTGAAGCCAAAGATTATAGAGAATATTTTCCTAAATTTTTAAGATTACCGAGTACTTAAAAAGTTATATAAAAAAGGCACTCACATTACATTCTTTAATTATTTTTCAGATATGACCACCATAGAAAACTATTAGATAAAATTCCATGTCATTCAAGATGTTAAAACTTTAAATAAACAGCTGTTGCCATGTTAAAAAAATGTATTTCTGTAATATTTTGAACTTAAAGTAAGCAATATTTGTTTCAAATCAGATTAAGCTTTACATCAGCTAATATTCCTGCAATAAAGTTTCAGAAAAGTATGTTTTATTTTTGCAAGATTTTTTAATAAATTGCAATGAAAAATGGCCAAACAAGAAGCTGTTTATTGGAAATATTAAATTTAATCTATTGGCTTGAAATTAAAACTAAAGTAAAAGCTTCAATGAAAGATTTTTCATTTTTAAAAACTCATTTTAAACCTTAGCTATTGTTTCTGTAAATATACCTATTCTATCATCTCACACATTATTTCTAAAATAATTAGCAAACATCAAACATCTCTTATTAACACTGGATTCCACATCTGTATTAATTAGGAAATAAAACTGCTCTAACTAAAATTTAATTGGAATAATACACATAATTGTAATAAAAATAAAACCAGATGTACCAATAATTTTCAACAGAAATGATAGCTATTATGTCATACTTACAAGCATATCTCTCATCAACCATGACAGATTTAATTAATTATGTGTTATAAATAATAAAAAATAATGAAATTCATTGTCATAAAGAATACCACTCTTTAATAAAAAAAAATAATAGTTATACAAAAAGCACCATAATATATGAATTCTTGTGTGCAATTAGAGATTGCAATTTGAAACAAAATTCTTTATGTTGTCCAAACACTATTGTAATATCCTCAAAGATAACAAGAAGTGATTTGAATCTCAACAACATGATTGTAACTGCTGCCTAATCTACCAGGAGTTGGAACCTTAAGTTACTACAACTATCTCACAGATTAACAGTAGGAATAGCAATGTTCAATTAATATATGTTTATACTTACAAGATAAATAGCACAATCTGAAAGTACATTATGATGGCAAAGTTCTGAAAAAAGAGAAAATAATCTTATTAATTCATATCATTGATATTTGGGTCTTATTTCTTGAAAACTTCATAAAGCTGATCTTGTTAAAAAGCCTAAGTGTTATAAACACGCAGGGGAGAACAAATGAAACAACTCACAGTGGTGATGCAGAAAAAAAAAAGATAAGAACTGTTACAATAAAACAAAAACTAGAAGGAAATAAAGATTTGTTCTAAATTTCAATCACCTGCAAAAATCAAATTCAAACGACTACAACATTTGGTAAAAACTCAAAGTAAAATTGTACACCCACAAAAGAGGATCCAAATGGCTAAAAGCTTTTCTTTTTCACAAGTCTGTGTGAAAAGCGATATTCTGGATCCTGATTGGTTGACAAATCGAGAAATTCAAAATACGTTAGTGAAACTTTTTTTTTTTTTACAGCTAAAGAAAAAATTGTTCTGGGATCTTCCTATGTGACCAGAATTCAATATTTAAGGAGGTCCCTTGACCGATCACAATCAGTCAGTCAAGATGGTCAGTGAGAGACAGCAGTCAGTGTCACTCAAGCAAGCAGTCGATCTGTCAGTCAGTGAGACAGTCAGCCACACAAGTCAATCCCAAAAAGCGCAGTGTTAGATACACACAGTTCGATAGGCACCGACATCAAAGAGACCAGTGCCGGCAAACAAATCCATCGCTGACCCAACCCCCGCCATGAATGAGAAGAAGAAAGAGAGAAACAAGACACCTGCAATGGTCGTAAAACTTTTCACCTCTCTCATCAACCAGAAAGGAGAAGTAACACAGACTTACTAAGTTAAGTAGACTGATTCATCGTTTTACACATACATCCTACCAATTGCTACTATCTCCATTTGATTCTCTCTCTCTTCCTTCGGGAATTCTCATTCACACTCCTTTTCAACACAATTTAAAACACTTTCCTTTTCCATCTACTTAGCGGCTGATACATAAAAAGGAAAGAAACTTTGTGCTACTACTCTGTTTAATTACACTCAAAACAGACATTTTTATCTTCTACCAACATTTGCTCAAATCCAACAGACACTTTTATATTCAACCAACATTCACGCAAATATAAAAGACACTTTGCTATCAAACAAAAGATACACAGAATTGTACAAATTGTTTATATTGTATATATGTTGTCAAATACAAAATTTTCATATATTTATACAACACTTCTTATTGCTTTGTCTTTTCTCAAAATTTGTGTTGTGTTTCTGTGGACCGGATAGCCCACATTAAAACCACCCTTTTAATCAGGGGTGTTCTAGAACCCCACAAACCCTACCAAAAGACACAGCATCTTTATTAAATCTCAATTACCTAGCCCTGTAGACATCAATTACATTGTTTAATAAAAAACAGGATATCTAAGGTAGGGGCCTCAGTGATGCTTGTCTGGTTGGCCTTGTGCCAAACACAACTGAAGTCTCCACAATTTAAATATCAGAAGGTTGACGGTTGGATATTGAAATGTGGAAAGATAAAATATTTCGTTTGTACATTAAAGTAAAATTTTTATTAATAGAATAACAAATTTTAGGGAGAAAAATAAAATATTCATAGAGAAAATGCATGTAGTTAAGAGAAATGTAAGTATTTATGGTTGATGCAGCAAAATGTGTGTATGTAAAAGGATTGCTAATAAAAGTCTGTGTTCTTTTCCTTTTTATGGCCCGGAGAAAAAGTGAAAAGGAAAGTCAGGCAATAAAGAAGATTCCATTGAAGTATTTTATTGTTGTTTTCTTTGACTGTGTGTGGGTGAAGACAAAGAAAGGAAAATTGGAAGGAGAGGTCAAAAGAATGTGTGACGTGCCCTTACATGGGGGTGGGGGTGCTGGCAAATTACATTTTTTTTAGTCCCATTGCAACAAGGTCCTTCAGATTCCCTAGCTCCAGTGGACTG
Source organism: Ascarosepion bandense (assembly GCA_037127315.1). Lineage (NCBI taxonomy): Eukaryota > Metazoa > Mollusca > Cephalopoda > Sepiida > Sepiidae > Ascarosepion > Ascarosepion bandense. The sequence goes on along the minus strand of JBBBDQ010000572.1, from coordinate 889,932 downwards.
ATTTGACCGGTCATACATGACTGGATCAAAACCACATACCCATTTTTTAGGTGTTGAGAAAAATTGATAGGGTCATAGATCAATTTACTATTTCCCATCCAATCTTACTTTTCATACTGACTTGTGAAATTTGCCTTGGTCTGGGTTTTTCCAAAATGTTTTTAGTCTTTTTTAATCCATTTTTTCAGGTGTGCAATTTTACTTTTTCCTTTGAGTTAGTTAATGGATAATATTGGATTTGTATTTTATACTACTAAATATAACATTTATATTAATCTTATTCTAATTCAATATGTCCCTCCTTTAGTTCCTTAGTTATTACATATGTTAAGACCTGCAAATAATAAATAGGAGACTATTCTGTTTTGATAGTGTGCCAAGGCAGGAAAAACATATCAGTGATGCTACTTGGTTTCAGAGAATAAATGATGAAAGAAAGAACAAAAGAAAAAAAAGAAGGGAAGATGTGTTCAATGTCTGTTTCAGTAAAATGGAAAAAGTTGCCAGTTTAAAATCTGTTCATTTGTATCCCATGATTTATGATTGTTATTGAAATATTTTATTAAAGTTGTTAAGTTCAAATATTTAATGGATAAAAGACAATACTTGATTTCAGTGAGAATATAAAAGAAAAAAAAATCATGAAGGGAAATAAAATCTTTAAAATAAAAATCCAATAAATAAATAAAATAAAATAACATAGTCTGCTGAATTACTGTTTAAAAATTATTATTAAGAGAAATGTTCACAACACATGGATTTTGCTAGAAAGAAAGAAATAAAGGAACATAAAAAATATTAAACATCTGTAGGAAAAGACACTACTGGATTTCAGTGAGAAAAATAAAAAAGAAAGACCTACATGCATAAACATATATATACATATATTACAAACATACAGTTCCAGTGAAATGAAACACAGTCATTCTCTTCCCTCCCTAGTTGCAAACCTCCTTCGCTCCCCTCACACATCTTTCAAGAAAGAAAGATTGACCTATCTCTCCTATCACTAATGAGGCCTTGTGATGGATGGAATGGATCAAGGGGCTCTTATGATACAGATTGAAATGCTGATATAGAGGATCAAACAGATGGTCTCCTTGTGAGTTAGGGAAGCAACTTGGAGGAGTGGGAGAAGTTATTCTTTTTCTCATTCACAATTTTTTTTCTTCTTCATATTGTCTTTTTAACCCTGGATTAAGTCATATGGAGTGATTTGTTACCCTAAATTTTAAAGTACTTGCAATGCCTAGTTAGCAACTTGTTTCTTTTGTTCCCTTTCACTACTCTCTTGACTCAGTGATAGAGTGGAGCACATAATGTAGCTCAGTTGTCATGGGAGGCAGATGCCAAGAGACTATGACTATCCATTTTCGGAAATCTGTGGTGATTATTAGATCTTGATAACTGCGATTATGAGCAAAAAAGATGAAAAATGTCCCAAATTTAATAAAAATAAAGTTTTATTATCAAAATCTTTATTAAGAGAAAATACCAAAGAATCTTTTGATTACGGAATTATATTTTTTATTCCTTTTAGAATCTTTGAAGTTTTTCGGGGTGAAATGAGGCTGGTGATTAGCGAACGGGTTTGATCAACTACTCCCAGATTGGTGGGAGTAGAAAAATGGTAAATAATAATTGCTCCCCGTGCCGTTTGGTGTTTTGGGGAGTGCAGCCTAATTCAATGCATATTATGATAATTTTAGGCTTGGACGTATTCATTAAATTATTTTGTGTCACAAGTGCAGCAGCTGGATTTTCTTTATGGTGGGTCTTAAAATCTGCAATTGTTTGTAGAAAGTCAGGGTCGTTTCATTCTAAGGAGCGGCTAATAGCTGCTGCTCTTATGGTTGTTTCTTTCTGGGAACTGCTATTAATGGTAGCGACAACTTTTTTAAAAATAGCTTTATTTGTTGTTTTTTTTTTTTAGGTTTTTTACTAGGTATGGTCACACAATTTTAAAATACTTTCATTTTCTAAAAATACTGTTTGATGCTTTCATGTTTAAAAATAAGAAACTAACAACATAAAATCAGTCATAAAAAAAAAATCTTTGCCGGTTCTTAAATTTGTTTTTAAACTGATTTTTTTATTTTTTTAGTGTATATACTTTTTTTTATGTGTGGGGCGTAATTGAGCGAGAATCCAACACAACTCCTAACACCAATTTTTAAGCTTTATTGATTTTTCTAAAGGAAAAGTTTCCATTGCATGATAATAGAGATGTTCGTCAAAAAAAACAAAAAAAAAAAACAAAGTAATTCAATTTTTAAAATTTAAAAAAATAAATAGAACTTTTTGAAATCTAACTTTTACACAATAAGTTAAAATTTCTAATTAATTGGATTTCAATGAAATACATCTCACCTTTCCCTTTTTAAAGATACCTCCACTAATTCACTGAAAAAAAAGCATACATTAAGAAAAAAAGGATCAAAACTTACAGATGTGTTGTAATAAAAGGCAATCTGTGAGTCTGTGTGTGTGACTGTTCCCTATGCACGTCTACATTTTTTAAGCTACGCCATTCAAACTTTCTAGGGACAAATATCTACAGGGAAGCCAGGTCAACACATACTTTTTGAGTTTAAGTTCAGCAATTTTCCCTTTCGCACTTTTTGGCCAATGGTGCAGATTGTTTACATTTGCTCCGTAAAACATCTAAGATCTAAGATGGTTGATAGATTGTCACAGAAATCAAATCACACGTCAAACGCGACTAAAAAAAAAAATGAGCCTTTATATTTAATTTTTATTCTGACGTTTTAAAAATTCGTTTGGTCAACAAAAAAATGTGAATATGTTTCCCCGTAATTTTGAAACAAAAGAAATATCTGAAAAAACAAACAAATTCTGAACTGAGAACGTAATAGTTTTATATTTCTAATTTCAGTAAAACAAAATAAATAATTTTTATTTTTATGTTAAATTCATTTAGTCAACAAAAAATGTAAAAATATTTTCCCCCGTAATTTTCAAACAAAAACAAACGCAATGTTGTTTTACTTACATTAATATCACACAAAACATCAAATCACGTTTACGCAAAACAAAAAAAAAATGGATTTTTTAATGAAATTTTTTAACAATTTTTAAATAACAACTTTTTATATAATTATTTTTTTTATATAACCAAGTCCTAATACTAAAATATTCTGAGTTACACGGGCAACGCCGGGCAATGATGATAGTGAATCATAAAAAGTAAAACTTTGTTTCCTGTGAAAAACACTGATTTGGAAATTCTTGCAAAAATCAAATCATTTTATTATTTTAATGAAACTTTCAGGACTTAACAAATAAATAAAAATGAAATTATTTTTTTAAGTTCCTACTTTTAGAAAATCTTGGTAAAAATATTTTTTTACATTGACAGTGACACACACTCCACGTAATTTCATGAAATTTCAAGTAATAAATACTGTTACGAAAAATCGTTTTATTAGTTAATAATGTTTATTTCCACATGTTTGTTTTTCGGTGACGAAAAACAAACATGTGGAAATGTAAAAAAAAAAAAAACGATTTCTTCTAAATAAAGAACCAGTAAAAACAAAAAAATAAAAATTCTTCATTTCAACAAATGTTTGTGCATATCCTTACGAAAAAATAATTTACAGATATGTTTTTATTTAAATAAAATGTTAAAAAAAATATTAAAATAGTTTTTTTTTATTAAAAAACAAAAAACAAAAAAAAACTTTTATATACATTTTCAAAATTGACATTTTAACAGCTAAGTCAACTTAACACAAAATGTCCAATGACTGTGTTACACTGAGAAGTAAAAGTGTGTAAAAGTCAGGAATCGGTATTACAAACTTTTAAACAGAAACGTTCCCGCTTCTCTAAATCGACAAAATAATCAATATTTTAATGTAAGATTCTGACAAGTGTCGTGGCCTAAAAAAGATTTAAAAAATGAATACTGAATTCAATTATTTAATTCTCTAAGTGTCGTTAGGCGAGTGACTCAAAAAAAAAAATGATTTACATTTTTATTACTTAGAAATAGATTTTTGAATGGGTTATACATGATATTTTGAGTACAATTTATAAGAAAATGTCAATTAGTTTTCAACTCAAAAATCTAAATTGATAATGACTTTGAATTTGATAAGACATTTCATTTATGATTTAAAAAAAAATCTTTTCTAACGAACCCAAGATCAGACCGCGACTAGTGCGCAGGGTGGGAGGTATAGTGAGAGAAAAGACTGGATTTAAATTCACGTGGACGGGGAACCAGAGAAAAGGCTCATCAATAACTTTTTTTATATTCTTCTTCTTATTATTATTATTACTATTATTATTATTACTTCTCGGTACAACTTTCGGTCTCTGTAAAAAACAGTTGTCAGATCAAAAAGGATGCAACAGTTTTTCTGAAATACTAATTTAATCGTTAAAAATGTTATTAAAAGGAAAACACTTTAAAAACGTTGAATTAATTTTAGCATGAAATTACTACAAAAAATGTATGTAAAAAAAAATCAAAGTTTATATTGGTTACAATACATGCTACCACAAAAAACTGTAAAATACTTTCACTTTTTTACTTAAAATAATTAAAAAAAAAGATTTAATTTATATTCAATAGGTTTAAGAATTAAACAGAAAGAAAAAAGAAAAAAAATTGTTTTTGGTAGAGTTGGTCATATTTGATTTTTTTATGAAGTTTAAATTTTTGGATTCATAAGAAGGCTTACCTTGTGAAAGCAAAATGAGTAAATGAATTTGTCACGTCAAAGGTAGATTTTTATTCAAAAGAGAAATGCTTAAAAATAGGAATGGGTATTTCCAGATGTTTATTAATTTTTTTTGAAACATGAAGAATTTCAATTGAGAAATAAAATTTGATGGAGGGTGGTGAAGAAAGAAATGAGTGTGGTAGAGTGGACGAGGAAACGCGTGTATCTAACAACACAAAATAAGGAATTTATTATAAAAATTTATTTACAAATTTTACACAATAATTGTAATGTCAGTATTTCAAGACAAATAATAATCACATTGAAAGCTTGTAGATTTGATAAACAGAGCAAATGTTCATAATAAAATACTAAATCAGTCAGTTAAGTGCCATACGTGATACAGTGTATCACGTATGGCACGCTTAGGCGATCATGTCTTGAAAGAGACATGACTAACTGGGCAGAAAATTTTCCCACAGTAGGTTGCCATTACTTTCTGTGGTAGACTAGTTGCCAGGCAAGGCTATAGAACTCAATCTGTCTTGTTATTTGACCCATAGCTGGAGGGAAGAGACGGATTAAATACCTTTCCTAATGATATTCGCACGTAAACGAGTGCAATGAATTCAACTGGATTTTGAAGTTGGCTCTCCGATTTCTCATTCCGAGCTGATATCCGCTGCACCACAACGCACATCCAAAATTCGTTTTCACGCAAAAGTATTAAGTTGAATTCCATATAAATTAGGTTTCCAAAATTATTAAAACAAATTGAAAAAGGTCATTTTTCACATTAAAATATTTCAGTGAAATTCAGTATAAAAGATTTATTTTGAGGTACTTAGCTTCAACAGTAGAAAGAGTCTTTGCAATCATCAGTTGTCATTAAAGGCTAATAATGAATTGGTGTGAAATAGACATCGGTAAAGCATGGTCTCTGCTTTCTTTCTCTCTGACACTGTCAGAGAGAAAGAAATAATCATGACACCGTCATGATTATTAAACTCGGTGGAATAAATAAGTGAAATTTGTATTGATGTGGATTCTGTTATCAGCATTCAAGTTAGTGCCGCATGTTGAAAGAAGTAAGCGATTGTTGTTACATTACATAGCGTCTGTCTATGGCCTCTGCTTCCAGGCTGAACTGACTTTCTTGCCAGGTTTCTTTCTTTAAATAGTAGCAAAAGTGGATCAAATTGCCTTGATGCGAAAATTGCAAAATTGCATCTGCTGCAGAAATATTTTTTTGTGAAGAGAATTAGCCATTCAGATTTCAAGTTTTAGAAAAATTAAGAAAGCTGATTGGAGCCTTTCAAGAAAAGTGCACACAATATACCTAGTAAAAATAAAGTGATAAATAAATTGTTGCCAAGCTGTGATGAGTAAATTGTCTGATGATAGTAGTATTTTTTATCCAATGACATTGCGAGTTTGCAAATTGCGAAGAAAAGAAAGTTATTCTTATTTGTTTCCACCACAGTGGAAGTTGGTTGGAGTAAAGAAGTAATTTAGACACTGGATTGGAGAAATGACCAAAGATTTATTTTCCTTTACAAAATATGAAAATGTTTATGGTAAACTGTATAGTGTAGCGTTCAAGTGTACTGTCTACAAGAGGAAAAATGAGATTGTGAAAGAGAGTGTACTTAATATGGCTGACTGCTTGTTAGCCATTTGGGCTTGTTGCGCTTAACATGTAATGTAAAAAATGTTTTCCTTATTAACAAAGGAATTTTAACAATTTTCTTTTAGAGCAACAATTTATATAGATCAATTTTTTAACCAAAAAAATTTACTCACTTCAAAAAGTTCACAATTCAAAATGTTGAAGGCTCAAAGAATGAGAAAAGGTTGACCTACGTCAGGTGAAGCTTGTTCTCTAAACACTTTGGACAAAATATTAATGGTTTCATAGTCAGCATTCTCAAATATGAGATAAGCTCTCACACATTTAAAAGAGACATTTGAATGAGATAAAATATCACAGGTTTAGAAAATATGTTTTCCTAAAGAGAATTCTAGTAGGCTTTAAGTGGTTAGCAAACAAGTGACTCCAACCATATCAAAATCCTAGTTTTTACAAGGCATATACTTTTTATCCCTATTTGTTTAAACATTCAAGAATTGCTATCCAATTAATCAGTGCCCGTGTACAACATAAATTTCACTCGTTTGAAAGTATCAAAGCTGAGCCATGTTTTTCTTGATGTGTGAATGAATTTGGTGTTCGTGTTAATTCTTGTTTGGTGGTAGTCAAATTTCTATCATATCATTCTTCTTTCAGGACTAGATTGAACTTGCTTCAGCAAAAGATGTTCATAAACTCCTTGAATTAACTCCTTGGCATCCTTTTATTTCATCCAAATAGGCTCCAAATTCACTTGTCGGAATTTAGGAGGAAATCTTTTGATTAGTTTTGGATGAAAGGACAGGTGCTTCTCGGCCTCCAGCCTGTCCATTATGCAAATGCCTCACTCATTAGGGAATACCCTTTTTTCTGCGATGCTCTGGAGTGGGTGATGATGGAGCCCTAGAGGGAAATGAAGGAGTATTTTTTGCCTTACTTTGTGAAGCTGCTGGTGCCTCTTCTTTTCTTGCTGGTGAAGCAAAGACAGGTTTTATCTTGGTAATGTCCACAGCCTTCACTGCCATGCTTTGCCCAATTTTCTTTTTCATTTGCTGCTGGTCCTTCCACTCTCCTCATCATCTTCCCCAACTCTTAATATCCTCCACCTCCATCAGTTGCTGCTGCTCTTGCTGATACTCCTGTGACTGCTGCTGAATCTACTACCTGCGGTTCTTCTTCATCTGCTGCCTCTCTTTAGTTAGGACATCTTACTGGGAAGTGGAAGGAGTTGACATGGCTTCTTTTACCCACTTCCATCCTTAACTATTGGGAGGTCAACTGCTTCTTTTTGTGATGCTGGTTTGACCTCTTATGCCATGTTTTGTTCAAAACACACCTTAGACAAATGCACAGGTCTAGCAGTGGGGTCTCATTCCTTTGATAATCATGTATATCTGATGCCCTTGGCAGATCAGCATGTTGAGGATGTCTATAAATTTCTTATGGATCAATATCACATGGTGTTCAAAATCTTCAGTGGCAATGTTCCAGAATTCCTTTGTGTTACAATTTACAAAAGTGGAATTTAAAAACAAAATGAAACTGAGCAATAATATATAAATTACATTGTTCAGTTATTTCTAGGTGGTGCTATTTCTCTTACACCAAAGTCTACATTTCTTTTTTTTCTTACATAAATTGTTTACATTTTATTTGTGTTATTTCATTCTCTAAGATGGCTAGGTTCTTTTGAAATCTTAGATGTATGTGGAGAAGTGTGTTGTGGTGTAACGCATAGTGGCTCAGAATGAGAACAAGCAGAGTTAAGTTTGAATTCCAGTCAGGTTTGTTACATTCACTTATGTGAAAATAACCTTTGGAAAGGTATGAATCTATCTTTTCTCTCCTAGCAATGAATTTGTATCTGGAAAAATCAGTATTTAAAAAAAGTGTTCATTCACTTACAAAAAATTTAAAAAATAATTTCTACAAACAAAAATCTTTCAGTATTTAATAACACCCAAAGAGTTGATAAGCCATGAAAAAGCAGAATAATCAACATATGTAGTGCACATATTTTGGTAGCCATTCAAGAGGTGTTTCCTGGTTATTAAGCCTCTCTTTGCTTGTTTTTGTAGTGTGGGAAAATGAAATAAAATCAATAAATTTTTTTTTTAATCATTTCACCCCAAGCAAAGCAGGACTGTCACTAGTGTAGAGTGGGTAACAGTGAGAGAAAAAAACTAGGAACAAAGGGTATTGAGAAAAGGATAAAAGATGAATGGAATTCAAGAAGATAGAAGACAGCAATGGACATTGCATTAAAAATTTTGGAGAGTGTAGCTATCAGGGAAGCAAGTAAATGGAAGAGAGTTCCACAGACAGGAAGTGTGAGAAAAGAAACTTTTTGAGTAGAAGTGAAAGTTACATTTAACTATTTCAATGGTAAATGGGTGGGTCCTAGATGCCAATCTAGCTGAATGTTAAAATTCACATAGACAGGGCAACAGGAAAAAAAGCTCATCAGAGCAGTTGCCATAAAAATATTTGTAGGAACAACAGAAGGAAGCCACATCACATTGGTGAGAAAGTGACCGAAGTTGAGATGCCAATTCATGACCGATTACATTGCAGATCCTTCTTTGGATTTTGTCGAGAACCACGAGATAAATTGAAGGAGCACCCGACTAGATATAGTACAATATTCAATGTACAGACGAATGGTAGATTTATAAATGTGGGAAATGGATTCTAATAAGAAAAACTTTCTGACCCAACCTTTCTAGCAGTAGACACAGCTATATATTCAATGTAGTTGTTCCACTTCAAGTCAGTTGAAAAAATGAGGCTAAGGAGGTGCAGTATGTTGCTCTCCAGGAGACTAGCATCAGATGTGCTAATGGTGGTCAGGAAATTTTTCGTGGTTGAAGAAGAGCAGTTTTGTTTTAGAGGCATTAAAATTTACAGGCCATATCCTACTTCAGTTAACCACAGATTGGATGACTTTTCAAGAGTAGCAGCCAGGTTTAGTCATCCTTGGCAGATTTCCTATTGAGATGGAAGAAAATGATGTCTACTTGGGAACTGATGACAGAAAGATCACTGATGAAGATCAGAAACAGCTTACAACCTAGGATAGAGCCTTGAGAAATACCCACATTTGTGTGAAATGATCAGGAAGCTTGCCCATTCAAGACCTTCATTTCATGATTTGATAGAAACAACTGGATTAAATCAAACAGTTGCACAGAAGGTAAGAATGCCAAATCTTGTCAAACATTTTCAAGATATCTAGGGCCACAGTTTGAGCTTTGCCATTATTATCAAGAGCCTGGTAAATATATTCAGTCATGACCATTAGCAAATCAGCAGTAGGCATGGCAAAGTAGAAGTCATATTGTTTGTCAGAGTGCATTGTGGGAAGTGAGATGCTTAACCACTTCAACCTTTCTTAAAGACAGAAACTGCAGATGATAACTTTCAACAAGCTGGGAAGCAGAGGCAATAGTTGTAGAACAATATTAAAAAGAAATATATTTTCTCATGATGCTAGTAATAAAGAAACCAGAAATTTTATTACCCCACTTGGCTTTGTCAAATGTTCATTAGGTGGCACCATTTAAATTTATAAACATTTCCTTTATCTCTTTTCTGCACTTTGCTCCAAGTTATAGCATCACATGGAAATTACTTCCATGTTGGAGCATATCCATTTTCTCAGTCTATTGGCAACTGAAATTTCTTACCACTTTCCAATACACAGTGTTTGCATGTGTTTTCTGAAAATCTTGACCTATGAAGTTAATCAATCTCAACATTGGGCTAATTTGAGATTGACTGTTATAACTATGCTTATTATGACTTATCCAAACTTGACTTTTGGACCAGAAAAAGAAACTCTTCTATTTTACAAGGTGTTTGAACATGTTTTGCTGAAATAACACTGATCAAGTAAGTTTTATTTTGTTCATTCCAACTCGGTGTAAGGCTGACTTGAGCTTGACCATTAGAATGATGCTTATCTTTATTAGTTAGGGTATAACTTCAGGAACAGAAAAAGAAAACAGACATACTTAAGAGATATTGAGAACTTTGTTTCACTACTGTTTATATGAAAAAAGAGAATAAACGGTGTGTAGTTTAACCAGGAATGTAACCCATGTTTTTTATGTTTCTTCTTTAAGTATAACTTACACACACTCCTATAATCAAAGTCAATGTGTACTACCCTCTCCCAACTTTGGAAGCCTTAAGCAGTGCATTGTGACCCTCACTGTGTTTTCAGTATTTGCTTTTTTTTCTACCTACATGTATTTGTTACAAATTAAACTAAGCACAACTATTAAAACGTAAATTGTTTTTACATATTTTGATGTCATTCTAGGGTATTGTTGCAGAGTTTGGGGTCGATAAACAATATTTAAATATCAGAAGGAATTTATTTTAGGTTACATGCAAAACTCTCCAAACATTTTAAATTTTGTTCATGGCATAAAGTTAATATACAATAATTCAATGACGTTTACGGTTTAACAATAACAAATTTTATATACAAAATATACAAATATAATAATGAACAATGTTTTCAAAAGGATTTTGTTTGTATTACAATCAGAAGTTTTGAGTCCAAATGAATGTTGGAAAAATGTAGAAAAATGAATTCAAACAATTCAGTTCAAAGTGAATATTTGTTGAATTAAATGTTCATGAACAATTTGTTTAATCAATATAGTCCAAAATACTTTTGGCTTCTTTCACAAATGAGAAATATGGAAAAAGTGTATGCAAAGTTGTTTCCCTTGGATTTAATTTTGTGTTTGTTGAATGGTTTCTTGTTTGTTTTTATATTGAAGATTCTTTGGATGCAGGTCTTTGCTGTGTATTATTCGTAAGATTTGTTCGCTGAGCTAGAACTTTGAGAATATGTTAATTATTCATTAACCTATAAACTTTCTTGTTGAGTTTCGTTGAGTGAGATGAAAAAGGGTCGTACAATAAATAGTAAATTTTAGGTTTGTGTTGTGGATGATATGTGTGCGTGTGTGCAATTTGGATTTCGGTAACTATAAAATAATAGTGATTGCGGCTATGCAATCCAAAGCAATCTTCCACAAACATAAAAATTTAGATTAATTCTCAGACATATAACACAAATATGTAAGACTTGTTGAGTTGATCAATAACAGATTTAATAAATCAACAATTCAATAACAAGCAGCATTTTTACTAGTCAGCAAACTGAGGTGATAGCAAATAGAATTATGGAAAATATCAACTCGACGATCAGAAGTTAGAAGATGACAGTGTTTGATATGTGATCAAACATGCAGTTAAAAGTTATTCAGGAAAAAACTTCACAAATTAGAAAGTTCAAAAGAGATAACTGTATCAGAATTGTGTTAAAGATACGTAGTTTTTGGTGATACCACCAACCGAGCAAACCGGATGTTAGATCAATATGCGTGTTGCATTAAATTTAAAGTTCAGTATTTGCAAATTAAACAGTTGTGTGCAAAGAACAAAAATGCATACCTTTAGTTATACGAAGATAGAAACATGAGATGGAAAATTCACATGTATAGACATTGTTCAGGATTCATGTAATTCGTTTGGAATGAAACTTGTTTGTATGAAAAGTCTGAACAGTGAATCTTTGTACGTGAAAACCACAATGTCTCGTAACTTTTGTGTTTGGAAAAATAGAACAAAGTTGTGTTCAATTAAATGTTCATAGGTTTAGGAAATTGAGTCTATCGCTGAAAGAAAACTGTGTGAGTTATTTGGAAAGGTATGAGTTATAGTGTATGCAACAAGTGAAATTATGTGTGAAGTAAGTGAATGAGTGATTCCAGAATCCAAAAGCCTGATAGAAATTTATAGTGAAAAATGGATGAGGAAAAGTGCGCGAAAGTAAAGGTGCGGCTTGAAAGAATCAAGGGCTTGAGTGACGTGGATTCCGGTGGCAGAACAAATCACTGAAGAAAAAGGGCAAAATATGCTCTTTATATAGTTGTTAAAAAGGGCCGGTTGACTCAGAATTTGAGCGTCCCTTTTTTACGCACCAAACCAGGCCTTAGCCAATGAAATTGCTTGGGTAACAATCTCAAGCCCTGGTTGGCTAAATGCACAGAGTTGGAAGATTCCATAAGACTGGAATGTAATTAGAGGGTGGATAGGATATTCTATCCCCACATTTGAATAGGATGAAAAGGTTTAAAGTGCCTGCTTCTTCATATTCGGAAGGCTCTTATTTCATGCCACATGGTGAATGAAGTGGAGGATTTTTGCTTCTGTTCATTACATGGTCTGCTTCCTCATTGCAAATCGCTTCTGACTGCACGTGGGACTTGCTTAAATATCCAAAATTAATCATGTGACCAGCTCCTGGAAAATTGGCACTATTTTCAAGCTAAACATATTGCATAAGCATTTAGAAATATATTGACCAATCAGCGATGGTTATTCTTGATTGATTCACTTGGCATTTAGATTGTACAAGGCTTTTAATATTATTACATGTGATTGAAAAATTGTCACTAATAGTGTGATGTTTAACTTGAGATGCAGCAGGATCCTACAGTATTTTTTATTTCATTCAAATCTGTGAATTTGTATTGTTCATGCAAAATCTCCAAAAAAAGAAAACACTATGTACAATTCACAGTTGTTTATTCATAATGTTGAATGTGTTAAAATTATTCAACTTCTTCATACAAATGCCAATAAATGGTTAAACATTGTTGATTTATTAAAGATTGAATGATATGTCGCTAATTTGTATTTAAATGCATTGTATTTATTTTCAATTTTCTAGTTGAATTGTTCATCTATATTGCATTTAGTCCATTATTTTACATTAAAATGTGTATTTTATATTATGAATACTACCTTATGAAAATTGAGATGGAGCAGTGGGAGCACAAAACCCTTACACAAGCCCTGTCTACAATATCAATATACACAAACATACAACCTTTAAATTCCATTGTAGATCTGGTGGGTAAACTGTGTGTGCCAGATATTACTTGAGATAGTCATTTTCTTACAGTAGAAGGTTGGTAAAAATTCTTTTGAATTATGTTATGCCTACTTCTATATATATATATATATATAAAATCCATGTATGTGTTGAAGCCATTCAATTTGAGATTGTTGAAACTTTATAGCATATCTTGTTCAGGAACTTATAGTTAATATAAATAGTTTTCACCTGAAATATTAACTTTGGGTCTCCATCAAACTCAAAACAGTAGTTTAGTTGAAAGATTACAGAGTTTAAAGATAATTTTGAAAGCCATTTTAGTTTTAATGTAGGAGCATTGAAAAATTGTATACATTGATTCAGTGGAAGAGATGGCCTTGTGCCAGTTGAACCAATTGCCTACACTTGAGCTCCATGCACTACAATGTTGAACATTCAGCTCAAATTCTACTCATTGGAAAATTGAATTCACCAAAATTGCTCTTAATTTGGACCCTACATTCCTGAAGGTCATTTCTAAATTTATTAATTTGTTTTTAACAGTTTATCAACTTTTTGCAAGCCAGAAAATATTTATATATTGTAAGAATGTTTGGAAGATATAATGATTTATTAATACAAATCCAATTAATCAAGGCATGGCTGAGGCAAGAAGAGGTGGATTCATAAGTAAATATAATGAACCTAACTGGAATTGTAAATCTGATTTCCAGTTCCAACTATTATCTATTAACAGTAAGTACCAGGTGTTGCATGAGATGGGAAGAGTAAAAATCCCCATTTTTGTATGACCCACATCTGAAGACATTAAATAGGGAGTAACTCTTGTATTTTTTAAGAGAGTTATTCTCCATGAAAATGATCCTGTGTTAAACCTATCTTTAACAAAAAAATACTTGAAAATAAGAAATTAAAACAAAGATTACACTAAATAGCCACACACAATTTATTTTTTGTTGTGTAAAATAATAAATTAGCAAGGGGTGTGTAAGTTTTGAAGCAAATCAGATGACAAATGTGGAATTGTATGTTAATAGAAATCAGTGGGGATACACACACATCAGTTTTATTTATATAGATTACACCACCTGCACACCTAAGTTTACAGCACCTGGTATTCCCAAGCAGTCATCCATCTAGCTACTGACCAGGCTCAATGTTGCTTAACTATGGTGAGTGTAGGTGAACCAGAGTGCACATTGGCCAAAGCACTGTGAGTGTAACAACTAAATTGACGATGCTGGTTCAAATAGCAAAGCATATAATAATGATAATGACTAGAATAATTCTGTCAGATATAATCTCTGTATATATTTTTTATTTATAGACCATTTTTCTATATATTTCATACTTAATATCATTACAAAATATTTTGCATTCACTGACATGAAAATAGATAAAATGTAATTCTTAATAGTTGAATGATCAAACTGGATTTATTAAATCCTCTTTTTAACAATATCATTATCTTTTGTCTTTTACTTGAATTGTAGTTTTTTCAGCATTCATTTTGTTTAATTTCAGAAAGTCTCCTTATATTTTTTTTTAGTGTAGCCATTCAATATAACCATCATATGCCAGTGCCACAAATCACAGAAGAAGAAATAGTGAAATTTTACAACACACTAGATAATGCCAAAAAACAGTAAAAATCACAAGAATTTATCATCACAGTGAGCATGTGAAAAAAATCACAAGAAATTATCACCATGGGCAAGGAGGAATTATCATGAGAGTTGGCAAGTATAATAAAAATTTTGCTTATATTTCATAGCTTTAAAAGCTTATTGTGTTGAATTTTGGTTGTTTTTCTTTAGTGGCATATCTACATCACTTTGGATTTTTTAACAGGAATATTTTGTATATAATTTTATACTTTGAGGGTAAATGTATGCTTTTTTTAAATATACAGTTTATAAAATGTATTACTGGTAATTTTACTGTAAAAATGTATTTTTATTTTAGTATTGTATTCTCATTTTGCTATAAAAATGTATTGAAGATCATCTTTTTAACAAATATATTGCTGATATTTTTAACAAAAAAATGTATTTTTTATATTTAAAGTGAATCATCAAACAAAAATCAAAACACTATTTTACAATAGTTGTGATCCTAATAGGTGCTACCACCCTGGGTCAGGATAGACACAGGAATAACAGCAGTTAAGAAGTGGTTCTATATCCCTCAAAACCTCCAATCTCTCAATCAGAAGCTTTGTGTTAAAGTTGTTTTCTTAAAAGCTTGACTATAAAACTACTGGTTTTAATCCTGTAGTCAAAGGTTTAAAAAAAAATATATGGATATATGTTCTTTGAAGTATATAGAAGTTTAAAATATTTTATCAGAAAGAAGCGCAAAGATATTTTGTAGAAAAAACAGAACTTAACATAGTAAAGAGTTATGTAACATTTGTGAGTTATAATTTTTCTTTCACAATAATTGCAAAGAAAAAAAAACAACACTTTTAAAAATAAAATTAATTGCAACATCAAACCATTTATGGAAAGTGTTAGTTTAATTTTTGAGCAAATTCTTTTTACACAAAAAAAAGTACAGAAATTTAATTTAAAATATTAAAAAATGTATTTTTACATGGGTATTCACATCAGTCAGTTTGAGCCAAAGGTCAGTTTCATGTGTGGGCGGGGTGGTATACTGCTGGTTGGCTGAATTGCTTTGGTTTGGCAGAATGATGACACACAATAAAAATCATTACTTTACTTTGTTTTTTTTTTTTATAAACATATCGCCCCAAGCAAGGCATTTTACTGCCACTGTTTTGCATGGGGTTACATAGGAGGAAAATTATGAGAAAGAGTGACAGATTATAGGGGGTGTCAGGAAGTGGGTAAGAGAAGGATGAGAATACTGATGAGAGAGAAGTGGATGGAGAAAGGAGCATGAGAGAGGGGATGCAGGTTAGTGAGATAGGAGATCACTATTGATTTTACATTTAAATTCTTGGAAATTATACCTGTTGGGGAAGCAAGTAAACGGAAGGGAATTCCACAAGCGGGGAGTGTGAGAAAAGAAGCTGCTGGAGTAGAATTTGCATTTACATTTTATTGGTTTCACAGTAAAAGGGTGGGACCTAGTTGCTAATCTTGTGGCTTGACTAAATTCATATATAGGGGGCACCAATGAGCTAAGTTCATTGGAGCAGAAGCTGTGAAATTATTTGTAGAAGAGACACAGTGAAGCCAGATTGCACCAGTGAGAAAGTCACTGTATCTGAGCTGCCAAGTTGGGATCGATCACATTACAGATTCTCCTTTGGATTTTGTCAAGGACATCTAGGTGGATAGCAGGGGCACCTGATCAGATATGGCAGTAGTATTCAATGCATGGGCAGATGGTAGATTTATATATGTGCAGGATTGTTTCAGACAGTAAAAATTTTCTGGCCCTACACAGAGAATCAACTTTCTTTGCAGTGGATTTAGCTATGGATTCTATATAGTCCTTCCACTTGAGGTCTGTTGTGAGAGTTAACTTTTGCCTTCAGAGAGACTAGCCTGATCCATGCTAATGGTGGATAGGAGCCATTGTCTGTGATGGTTAATAGATAGCAGCTTCATTTTGGAAGCTGCTATTTTATTTTTTTTTAAACTAATCATTTTTCTTTATATTTTTGTTGTCAAGAATTTTTAAATATAAAACACTTATTAACACAGTTAATTCTGGAACAGATTCTCACATCAAATGTTGATAAAGAATGTAAAAAACCTCAAGTACTAATAATCTATTTTTGAGTCTCATACATAATAAAATACTTTTAGTGAAAATGTTTAATATGACATTTAAAGAAATAAAATTTTCACTGTAAAAAAAATTTAGGATGCAAACTATTTTCAAAATAGGCAAAAAAGATTATATCTTATACTCAAGAGAAGTATTGGAATGCAAAATATTTCAAGTGTATGCATACATTATCAATGTACTGTCTACTGTATTTGTTTAATCTGAAAAAATCCTTGTTTAAATAATCCTCTCTGAGATCATTTTTAGAAAATGTTTAGTCCTCCTCATCTTCATCTGCAAAATAAATAATAATTATTAGCAAAATTGAAGATTTCTTTCTGAAACTGCGTATTGAAATTACCTAAATTCCTTGTATAGTATATGTTCATATCGACAACATTACCTTGTAATATATTGGTTAATTCTTCAGCATATTCTATAGAAAGTTCTTTTGAAAGTAATGTAGGAGATATACACTTATTTGCTTTATTCAATGTGTGTCTTAGCTACATGCAAAAAAGGTAAAAATTAAAAAACAGAAATTATCACAAGTGAGTACTCATAGTTAATAATAATATCTAATCCTTAGTTTTGTATTATCTTTAAAAGTCAGTTTAAGAACATTTGGAGAAAATATTTTCTCAATGTTTTTGTATATCTATTTATTAAATGATCTGAAGATTTTAAAAGCAAAATCCCAGAGTGATACACCTTTTGAAAGGATAATATAATATGGCTCATGCTAAACTTAAGGAGAGCAGCCACACTTTCTTGGCCTCAAATTTTTCACTAATATGAAGTAGAGTGACTATAATGAATCATTTATTTCCTCTATTGCAAAGAAAGTTGGTTAGATGTGTCGAGCCAGGAAATTTTTTTGTCAGAATCCCTGTGACACATTTATAAAGCTACCATTTGCCAGTGCATTGAATACTGTTGCTATATCTGGTCTGGTGCTTCTGCTGTGCGTCTTGAGATTCTTGATAAAATCCAAAGAAGGATCTGCAATATAACCCTGACCAGGCATCTTGACATCAGTCACTTTTCCATTGACATAATGTAGCTTCCCTGTCTCTTTTACAAATATTTTCAAGGCAACTGCTTCGACAAGTGCCTTGACTACATGCATTTAAACATGCTACTAGAATGGTAACTAAGTCCCACCATTTCACTGTTGAAATAACTAAATGAAACCACAACTTCTCAAACAATTTCTTTTCTATGATCTTCTAAAATTTAGATGCAATACCAAATCACCAACTCTCTGCATAACTTCTTTGCTCAGGATGAAATGATTAAAAACTTTTTTAAAAATATTTATATGAGAATTCCTTCATTCTTTCTGTTTTTGATGAACAAATCTTGTTGCTTCTCTGAACTTGCTCATGTTTTAACTCCAATTTTTAGTTTGTGAAATTTTGGTCATATTACTGTTGCTTTGCTTTATTACTGTTAATTTACCTTACATATATTGTTTGCTTGCTTTGTATTAATTTTTTGCCCTGTTCTTTTCTTTTTCTTGTAATTGTTTATTCAAAGCTTTGTCAAATCTGTTTGTTGGACAGTGCTGCCATTTATTCATTTTCTTGAAACAAACTACTGACACTAATTTCTTTTTAACGTGGTTGATACTGACTTGGCAGACCGGCTGCAGCCGCTCTCTCACCGGCGTGATGTGGCTTCCCTGTGCCTCTTCTACAAGTACTTTCATGGCTTCTGCTCCAATGAGCTTAGATCACTGGTGCTGCCTAAGCAGGAATTTACACGAGATACTAGATTAGCAACTAGGTCCCACCCTTTTACAGTTAAACAAATAAGATGTAACCGTAAATTCTACTACAATAGCTTCTTTTCTCGTGCTTCCCGCTTGTGGAACTCCCTTCCACAAGTCTGCTTTCCCGACAGTTACAATCTCCAGGTGTTTAAATGTAGGGTCAATAGACACCTCCTATCACACTAACTCCCAACTATTCTCAGAACACTCTCATCTACCCAACCCTCATTCTCAGTATCCTTACCCGCCTATCACCCACCCTCTGACATTTCCTATATTTAATCATCCTTTCTCCACTCTACGTAGCCCCCTGCGCAGTAGTGGCAGTGACATGCCTTGCACGGGGTGAAAGGCGTATAAAAAAAAACAAAAAAAAAAAACCCTTACGTAGCCTCCTGCGCATCAGTGACATTATCGCCTTGCTTGGGGTGATATGATTAAAAAACCAAAAAAAAAAATCAAACTTTTTTTAGTTTCGGAAAAGCATAAGATGCACATCACCTGATTGCTTTACATTTAACAATGAAGTGGATCAGCTTCATCAGATTCCACTTCAAAACTAGTTTGTTTTTGTTTCAACAGGTCATATCGTTTTAATTGCCGCAAGATTTTGATAAGAAGTTCATTACTTTGGGGGCATTGTTTCTGCCTATAATTTCTTAACATGCAAAATGCACAATCTCGGAGTTGTCTTTCATTGTTTTCAATTTCCTGAATTTCTGCTTCGCTGAAGTTGAGACCGCGGGCTATGTATGTCCAATCCTTGCCAATTTTTAGAGCAAAAGTTGCATCATCCACGACTTCAAACTTTTCTAAAAATAAATAAATAAATAAATAAATAGAAAGAAATAAGTGAAAACATAAATAGGATTTAATTTTATTGAGAAATTTTGAATACAATTCAAATCACATTTCAACTGGATGGAAAATTTCTAGATTAAATGGCAGATGATTTGATGCCAAAATCATAACCACATAATTATGATGCCCTTATTTTTACTGGTGTTTCACGTGTTTGGATTTGATATCTTGATTTGTTTAAATCATCTCTTAACCTTGCAGTGCCCATTGTTCCACTAGTGGAACATATTTTAAGACATTTTTTTTTAAATACCAGATGGGCATTGATTTTGATTATTCGATTTGTATCAATGAGATGGAATAATAATAATTAGAAACAGTTTCTGCACAAAAAAGAAAACTAAGAATCTTAGAAAAATGAAAAAAAAAAAGGATAAAATTATCAAACACTCAATGAAACCTGTATAAAAACACATAAAAAAAGGTTGTTGACCAAATACTGATGAGCTGTGATACAGCAAAACAGATCTGTCTGCAGATGATTATATCTAAATCTAAACTTATTTATAAATGAAACTTCGTCTGTGTGTGTGTATCCATTACCTATAGACTCCGAAATGGCTGAACCGATTTTCTTGAAAATTTACACAGATGTACTATAAGCATCTGCGAGTGTTCTTAGCCAGGTTTTGTGTCGAGGTATCCCCGATAAATATCGAAAATCGATAATCGAAAAAAATCGGGTTATAGAAGGAGTGGTCTGATTTTAATCAAATTTGATACACTCATAGAGAAAGACATAAGAAATGATATTCAGAAGTTTCAAAGTTGCAGTTCTTACAATATTGCAGAAAATCGATATATATATCTAAAAAAGGCAAGATGTTTGTGTGTATGTGTCTGTTTATCTGTCTGTATGTCCTTTATACAAATCCACAATTTTTATCCGATTCTCACCAAACTTCACACAAATATTCTTTAGGCTGAGTCTGAGCTCCAGGACAATGGATTAGTTTTAAAGCTTTTATTACACCTGAGCAATGCCAGGCTATACTGCTAGTATCTATATATATATATATATATATATATATATATTTCTGGGATGAGGTATTGTAATGTAATTGTACATTGTTCTGATTGTTGTCAACATCCTTACTGCCATATTCATGATGTTTCAGCTATTGTACACTCCAACCTTCTTCAGGTGATTGGAAATATAAAAAACATGATTTCAGTCACCTGAATAAGGTCAGAGCCAAAATGTTGTGAATATGGGAATAAAGATGAGGACAACAGTCAAAACAATGTAAATATTATATATAAGCCAGTCTTTATTATCATTCCACTCTGTTGAAAAGCTGAGTGACAATGAAATCCTGGTAATATTATAATTTCTATTTTTTGATGTGAGATTTGTCTTTTCAAATTGATGAAAACTAAATATAGTCATTCATGCATACTATGAAGTTAGTTAAGATCAATATTAATTTCTGTTGGAATATTCCAAGATTTTTAATTCCCAAAACACCAGTATGAAATCATTGCATTATATATATGAGGTTATAATAATCTAACTTGTGTCTCAAAGAGCAATAAAAAGATAAATGATTATAATACCTTCTGAAATTCTTTCTGGGTCCTTTATACAACCTGAAAAAAGGAAAGGTGGTCCTTTAAGAATATAATTTGAATTTAGATCATGAAAACGCAATACAACTGTATCTTTTATTTGGACAATTTAAAGAGGAAATATTGATGTTAATCAAAAAAATTAAAGCAAGTTTGTTTGAAACCAAGTAAAATCATCTGATATGCTTGTGAGAAGATATTGTGCATCAAAATTGTTTTGAGAAGAGACTGTTGAGCAGAAAGAAACCATCTTTACAGGTAACAAACAGCTCACATAAAGCTAGGGAATAAGTTAAAAAAGTATATATAAATAGAAAAAGGAGTAAGACAATGATACATTTTCTCGCTGGATTTGTTTAACCTATACAGATAGACAATCTGAAGAGAAGTAAAAAACTGATCCGGATTTATTATCAGCAGATACATTCTGAGCAACAAAAACTGAGCAGACAACATTATGATGATGATGGCAGAATAAAAATAAAAAAAAAACTGAAAGCAGTCTTGCATAAGTTAATATAAAGGAAAATAAGATTTAAAAAACTTAACAGGAAGAAAACAGAATGCATGGCTTTCAAAAAAAGAGATAGTCTAAGGTGTAATCAATATATCAAAGCTGGAAAATGTGACACAAATATCTGAAGGTGTATAGGAATAGTGAAAAATACATCTATAAACTAAGCACAATCAATAGTCATATTTAACTTCCTATATAGCTGTGAATGCTGGGCATCTCTTAACTGATGAAAACGTGATTTGAAGTGACGGAGATATAGCTTCTACCAACAAGTGCACAATTTGTGAGAGAAAGAGGAAGCTATAAAGAAAAATGGAAACACACACACACACAAATAAATATACATATTGTTCTATTTTGATGGCATGACTCGGAGTTTCATGGGTTATGCAATCATCAAGTGCATTTTTCAAACTGACAGTTTAATAGATTTGAATTTAAGTTCACTTATTATTCTTGGGAATTAAATCTTATAAAGTTACTGCTTTTTTAATAACAAGAGTAAAAATTTACATGTAGATAAAAAATTTAAATTTAAATTTAGAATTAAAATTTAAATTAAAAAAAATTATAAAATATAAAAATGCAGAGAAGGAATCAAAGGGGTGTGATTCATAAAACATAAAAAATTAAATATTCTAAGATTGCATGTAGATAAAAAATTTAAATTTAAATTTAAAATTAAAACATAAAATATATTAGAATGCAGGGAAAAGAAATCAAAGGGGATAATTCATAATATTTGTGGGGGAAAGAAAAGAATGAAAAGGGAAGTAAGAGAGTGAGGAAGAAAGACAGAGTGGGGCCAGATTGTTATATTACACTCCTCGCCCTCCCATTTTCCAAAATGTTCACCTAAGAACATTTTAAGCGCAACACCCTCACACACCCCCCATGCCACACAAGCCCGACAATTGTACAAAACATGTGCACGCCGAAACAACAAAACATGTGCACGCCGAAACAAACAAAACAAAAAAAAATATATGGGGGAGCCTACATCGGCAACCCAACAATGTTCGTGTCCATTGTGGAATTTTCCTGTACAAAAAACACAGAATCTCTTGCGTATGCTTCATGATGCAGTGTTGGAAGCCAAAATGAGTGAGATTGCCACAAAAGTGATGATAGAATTACTTGGGACTTATACAGAGGATAATGTTCTCCCAGCTCGATGTTTCATTGTTTTTTTTTTTTTGTTTTTTTTTTAAGTTTCTGTAACTTTCAATGTTCGTTTCTTTTCTCGACTCTGTCCATAAGCGTAGACGCCTCGATGCACGACCATATGATCATAGGCAGTAACCGCGCCCCAGTTTCTAAACTGACATCGAGTAAATGACCTTTGACCAACACCATGCGTGTTTCCGCTCGAGTTTATTGTTACACATGTAACTTCATTTAATTTAATTTAATTTCAAACATACTATGTTTGAACACAGAAAAACTGCCATTATCTGCAGTACATATCATTCATAGTCTGACCGAGAAATGTTCAATAGAAAACGAAGAAAATTACCCTGATTCCAACGTTAATCCGCATGCAATTTACTTGTGGAGGATTAGAGGTTTCATCTATCTTAATTTAGTCTAAAAAAATGGACCCGTGACTCGTAATTCCTTAGTTTGTATCTTCCGCATGTTTTGCTATAAGGAAGGTGACCTAACTATTTCACTTAAACTATCGTTAATCCTCCCACTGCTTTCTTTCCCAATCCTATAGCATATTAGCCAATAAGTCTCCAAGACTTTTCAGTTGTTCTTTCTTTTTGTTCCGATCAACTGTGGAATCTGCAGGTCTATCCGTGCTTTTTGCCCCAACAGACGTTTGCCTCATTTGGACATCTTCGCTGCTAGGTGATTCCCTAGAAAAACCCTGATCTACATGAGTAGATCCAGACGTTTTGCACTTTGAGCAATCATCCTCGAACGTGGATGAAACATTATTTATACCACCGATTCTATCATCACTATCAATAGTTGACACGTTTTTATTCGCCATTTTACGTCGCGTCATGATGCGACGCTCCATTAATGGAACATCAGACTCATCGTCTGATTCCACACATTGGTGTCGATTTTTGTGCACTGGAAAGTCGGTATGTTCCGCTCCGGATTCGTCATCCGAATCACTGGATTCTAAAGCAACCTTTGCGAAAGGAAAAGGAGGGAAGTCACATTCCTGTATGTGGGGTTGCTGCCTCTTTAGGTTTCTTGTCTGACACGGGATACATTTACCTACGAAATCATTTATTTCTCTAAGTAAACAAGGCCAGAAATACTTTTGTTTTATTGAGTGGAATGTCTTATCCACCCCCATATGGCCACTATCATCATGGTATTGAACTAGCACCCTTTTTCTAAGGTGAGATGGTACATACAGCCTGATGAGGGGTTCATCATCAGGTTGAGACAAATAGTACACCACCTCATCCATTACTATATATCTCTTCTGTTCTGCTTTGGTAGCCCTACCATTTCGTAATCTAATCTTCAGGTCTAAGATGTTTTTGTCTGATTCTTGCTCCCTGATTATGTCTATTCCTTTCAATGTGGGCCGTTCGGGTGCCTCTGATGAATTTCCGACATTTTTATGGGCTGCTAATTCTTCCGGCTCCATTAGGTTGGAGTTTATAACACTAACCAAGTAATTTCTATCATCTATATCTACTGGAGAAGCAATATGGTCTTCGTTCACATCAACAGCGCGTGATAAGAGATCCGCGCAAACATTATCCTTACCCTTAAGATACTGTATGCTGCAATTGTAGCCAGACATGCTCAGAGCCCAAGTCTGTATCTTCTTATTTTGTATGGGCGAGTTAAGTAAGTGCTCCAGGGGCCTATGATCAGTGTATATTGTGAATGTTGCGCCATGCAGGTAGTGATTCAGTTTTTGAAGAGCATAGTGTATGGCATAAGCCTCTTTCTCTATAGTTGACCACCTCGTTTGTGTGTCACTTAATTTATGGGACAATAAATAAATTGGTTTTTCTACATCCTTCCTATTTTCCTTATCATACACCACCTGGGATAGGCATGCGCCAATCGATTGATCGGATGCGTCAGTATATAACCTATACACCTTATTTGGGTTGGGATAGGCTAGTGTTACCATCTCCGCGAGCTTCGTTCTTAGTGTATCGAAAGCGGTTTGGCAAGCATCGTCCCATTGGAATCGTGCATATTTCCTTGTCAAATTGACCAGCGGTTCGGCTATATCAGAGAAATTTCTAATAAAGCGGCGATAGTATGAGGTCATCCCGATAAAAGCTCTTACTTGCCTAACAGTGGTTGGAGTAGAAACTGACTTTATAGCCTTGACTTTATTGAGGTCTGGTTGTATTCCCTCTTCACTTATCTTGAACCCCAGGTATTGGGTCTCTTTCTTAAAGAACTCACACTTAGCTGGCTTCAGTTTAAGGTTGTGCTTACGTAGACTACTCAAGACTGTGTCTATATGTTTTAAATGATCTTCCACCGTATTTGAAAATATCAGAATATCATCTAAATATGCCAGAGCAAAATCTTCCTGTCCCTGTAAAACAACTGACATTAATTCCTGGAAGATGCCGGGTGCGTTTGCAAGTCCAAATGGCATAACATTAAAATGAAACAGACCCTTGTGGCAGGTGAATGCACTTTTTTCTTTGTCATCATCATGAAGCTTAACTTGCCAGTACCCTGATTTTAAATCAAGCTTTGAAAAGTACCTTGCCGAACCAAGTGATGCCAGTATATCATCGATGACAGGAAGAGGTCGAGCATATTTCTTTGTAATCTTATTAAGTGCTCTAAAGTCTACACAAAATCTCTTACTACCGTCTTTCTTCTCTACTAAAACTACTGGAAAACCCCACGGGCTATTGGATCTCTCAATTACACCTGCCTGCATCATTTCGTCGATTGCTGAATCCATTGTCTTTCTTTGTTTGAGGGGTGTGCGATATGGGCGTTTTCTTATGGGCTCATGCGTTCCAGTATCGATACGCATCTCCACAGTATCGGTTCTGCCCAGGTTCTTGTCGTCACTAACGAACATGTCCCTATTTCTTTTTAGCAATTTGTTAATTTCAGGTTTGAATTCCTCCGGTACATGTACCTGTTCCAAATCTACATCAGGACTTTTATTATTTTGTTCATCGGGCATAGTAATTTCAGTAATATTACCTGCCCTTTCCAATTTAGCCAGCGGACACCCCCGTCTCAAAGTGATTGTCTGGTTAGTGTTATTCATTATCAGCAACTGAAACTTACAAGACTTTGGCATTTTTACAACTGCGTTGGCTACTGATATACCACATAAGTTGCTAACATATCCACTACTCAGCTGTTCGATTTCATATTCTTTGCCACGTCCATTTCTCAGCCTGGTTAATCCCAGACAAGCATGCAGGTGTTGAGGTCTTAATGTTACTTTTTGAGCTAACCTAACAATAGAGGAAATATGAACATCCTCCTCTAATGCCACGTATTCTTCACCAATCTTCAATGCCCCCAAATCGAAATACATTCTCACCCCGTTCTGCATCAGCCAATCTCGGCCAAGTATAACGTTTCTATTGAGATTTTTCACGACTAAAAAATCATGGGGTATGGACTTACTTCCTATCTGAACCTGTAGACGACAAAGGCCTTCAACGTATAACGGGGATCCATTCGCAGTTCGAAGTTTAATGTCCCTCTTTTGCAGTTCAAGTCCCAGTCGCAATTTTTTAAATACCCTACAGCTTATAACCGATACCTCTGCTCCCGTATCTACCAATGCCCTATAAGGTCTACGTTCTATTCTAATAAAGATGGAATTTGGCGCGCCCATATTACCAACTATGTGCGTTGGTACCGTCTTGTTCCGTTTGTTGGGCGTCGCATGAACGGACCTCTGCCGTTTCCCGGGGCGCGTCTACAAAATTTCGCTATGTGGCCTTCTTTCCCACAATTCCAACACCTAACAACGCTCCCGTTCCTCTCCCGCTCACGAGTCCCAACTTTTCTATTGTTCTTATTCCTATTATTATTATTAGTAGTAGTAGTATTAGATTCAGCGGGGCTTACGGCTTCTATCGGTACCCGTCTCCGAGAGTGGCAAATTTCCATAGGCTCCTCTTTGTATTCAGAGTTTGTGTCGAGTCGAATTTTCCATCTCAACTCAGATAACGCTTTCTGATAGGCAGCCTCTAGTGTTTGTGGCTCATCCTTCATAACTGCCATCTTTATTTCCCGATCCCTTAGACCTTTTATAAAAAATCCTAGAACTTGTTTTGTCACAACTTCATTCCTCCCGTCAACCCCAACATATGCGCCCTCCGCTAGGCGTACTACTCTCTGCATGTAGTTCTGCACCCCCTCCGTTCTACCCTGCCTAATGTTCACTAATTCGACTAACCGTGCGTCGGGGTCTAAAACCAATCCGTAATATTCCTTTAAAGAAGTTTTTAACTCCTTCCATGTGAGTTGTGGGTTACTAGAAATTAGTCTATATACATAGTGTCCGACAGCTCCCCTTGTTGTGAGAAGAGCTGCCTGACACTTGTCTTCTTCTGCCACGCGCACAACTCTAAAATACCTCTCCATATCCTCCAACCAAGCACTACAACCACCATCTTCTTTGCATGCTAATGGCTGTATATTTTTTAAAATAGATTCTCCTCTTAAAGTGTTCGACACCGAACAAGCCACATTTCTCAATTCTAGGGTCAGACCTTGAACAAAATCGGCAAAAGTATGCTGTTCCATTTTTTTTTTTTTTTTTTAAAAAATATAACTTATGAACAAGAGCAGAACACACACAAGATCGAATCAAAAGTCACCTACCTTTCATTGATGTCGTTCGGTTGCTTTCTATTTTCGTCTTCTATCTGGTAGTTTTAATTCCGTTGAATTTCAATTGTCACCGTGGTAACCAAGCTCGTATCTATCTTTTGTTGTTGTTGTTGTCTCAAAACAGCAAGTCACTAGGCACCAATTTGCGTATGTTATATATCGCCGTACGACGACAAAACAACAAACACGCATATATAAAAATATAAGGTTATATTTTTATTACTGACAATGAACCCGTGTGGAATAGAGAACGGAAGGGTGAGAGCACATATGTTGGGTCGACAGGAGTGTAGTCTGCCTGTGGTGTTTCTCGCTGCTGCCACTGGCCGTTCTCTGCTACTAGCGAATCCGTGTGTCGAGGTCTTTATATAGTCCTCTAGAACCGGGACTTTCCTTCCGGTTTTGCCTCGCCCACGCAATGCCCACGTAATTCTAAGAGACACCTGATCTGTTTGCCTCCGTAGTTATTTCCGCCGCTGTCGGAAATAAGGTCAAACTGACATCCGTTCCGGCCTCGACAGGATGTATTTCACAAACACCTGTCTCGTCGCTTCGCTGCCCCCTTCACCGATGGGAAACACCCTCGCTTGCATCACTTCCTCGGGTGGGGCCAGATTGTTATATTACAATACTATGAAGTTAGTTAAGATCAATATTAATTTCTGTTGGAATATTCCAAGATTTTTAATTCCCAAAACACCAGTATGAAATCATTGCATTATATATATGAGGTTATAATAATCTAACTTGTGTCTCAAAGAGCAATAAAAAGATAAATGATTATAATACCTTCTGAAATTCTTTCTGGGTCCTTTATACAACCTGAAAAAAGGAAAGGTGGTCCTTTAAGAATATAATTTGAATTTAGATCATGAAAACGCAATACAACTGTATCTTTTATTTGGACAATTTAAAGAGGAAATATTGATGTTAATCAAAAAAATTAAAGCAAGTTTGTTTGAAACCAAGTAAAATCATCTGATATGCTTGTGAGAAGATATTGTGCATCAAAATTGTTTTGAGAAGAGACTGTTGAGCAGAAAGAAACCATCTTTACAGGTAACAAACAGCTCACATAAAGCTAGGGAATAAGTTAAAAAAGTATATATGTGAGTATTTGTGTCTTCTCAGAGTGTAGTTCGTAGACGAATTAATAACCACTCGACCAGCTGCTACTCGTAGAACCCGGAACACTGCTTCACCAGGGACTCCGTTTCCTGCGCACCGTAAGCAAAACGCTGTCTCCCAAACACCGGTGTAGCCTTCTCGAGTCGTAAATAGCAAAAAGTGACCCGAAACAGAAGTAGGCTCTTTTTATGTGTTTTTTGGTCTCGTAATTTCCCACTCTCCGAGAGCCTCACTTTCACCAATGACGCATGCGCCGTGTCATTCGAAAAACTGCCTCGCATGAGCTCGCCTCGCGGTTCCATTACGTCTACGAACGCACGTGCAAACAAACCGCCTTCTTTTGCTTCGGCGAGGTAAGTCTCCACCACACTCCCCCCTGATCTCATCATCACAAAAAGTGCATTCGGGAGCGGGTCTCTTCTGGCGGGTGCTCCTTCGGAGGGGTACGACACAAGGTTCGTCCTCAGATGAGCTGTCACCTGAGGTTTCGTCATGCACGTCAGCATCCGCTGTTAGTGGACCATCGGAGCCATCACTTGGTTGACCTGACCCCAAGTAAATAAATCGCTCACTCTCTTCTGTGTCGGTTTCATCGCCCGACGATGCATATGGTCCTGAAAATGGCCGTAGGTCTTTGACATGGCGTGGTACCCCATCAATTCGCACTGTCAGTGGGCTGACAATTTCGGTTACCCGCCCGGTCCTGAACTTGGTTGTGCATTTGCCGTGCGGATTTTTGACCCAGACAACGTCACCTTTTTCATATCTCCCTCCGATAATCTGTGGTTCTGGTGGGGGTTTGGCTTCAATGCCTTTTACTCTGACGTGGTAATTATGCAGCACGTCAGCCGGTGCCGTGGAAGGTGAGACATCGTCCTTTGGCGTGACATTATACCAATAAACGGCCTCCAACGCGGAACAACCCTTCCTTGCTGCGATGGTCTTAATGCTCCTGTGGCTGCGCTCCACAATTCCATTACCAGCCGGTGAATATGCGCATCGGAATCTTAACTGCACACCCCAGCTGTTTGCAAACTCTTTAAAGTGTCTGCAAGTGAACGCAGGGTCATTGTCAGTCAATATCTCGGTTGGTGGGCCCCGTTCAAAGAAAATCATCTTCAACTGGTGAATGACACTATGTGCATCTTGTCGACGCAATGTCCGCCAAATTGCAAACCTGGAGGGACCGCAATCAATGAGCGTTAAAAAATGCACGCCATTGTAATGGGTTATGTCCATTGCTACTCTACTCCAGTTGTTTTCCACGCTCAATTTTCCCTTTTTCCAATGAACTGGCGCCGGATCTATAGACTGGCAGGCTTCACAGGCTTTGATAACCGATCGCACGATTTCCTTCGACACTAGTGGGTCGATAAGTCTGGCGAAGTATAGGGTTCGTTTCACGCCCGCATGTCCACTTTCTCGGTGGACGTCAACCACCTGACTTTTATTCAGTCGGCACCTCATTGCAGCGCAACTCTCCGGGACTGGCTCTTTTCCCTCCTTATGTAGATTCAACCACTTGCGTGGCACTCTGGTGAGGCAATCTGCGCGATTTTGACAGGATTTCACCAGCGTGACATCCATGGTCAATTTATATTCTTCCATTAATGCCCGCAGTGTTCCTAAGCGTCGTCTCACTAGCATTTCACCAGCCGCCTTAGTGTTCACACGTGCCTTCCCAGTCAAGGTGTCGGATATCCACCGATGTACGCATGCTGAATCGGTGACCAGATGCAACACTGTAGCCTGCCATTGAAGGGCCAGGTTGATGCCTTTGACTGCTGCATCTAATTCAGCCAGATTGATATGCCTGGCATCATTGGTCGGGCGCAACCAACAAGCATCCTCAACGATGCTTCCATTCGCCTCTAACGCCACTCCTGTGGCCACAGAACTTGCATCCACCCAGACCTTCATCTCGTTGCCATTCATGCACCAATCTCCTCCAACAGGGTCCATTTCACACACTCTGGTCATCGTCTCTTCCAGCATACGAAGCAGATTGGCATTTCTGATTTCCTCGTCCCATCTCTTGGTTACCGCACTTGCTCGGCGCTTGATGAATGCAGTCGCCACCCTTAGCCAGCCACACACGGGGAAGTGGCCCACGAGTTTCCCACAAATGGAAAACACACGTCGACGAGTCACCACGTCGGGAATTTCCGGGATCTGTCCACTCCGCTTCCATCGGAGAGTACCGTTCTCTCCCCACACCTGCAGACCAACTCTGCATTTTCGATCCACTCGACGATTGGCATATCAGTTGCAGCGCCACTGAACTCAGGAATCAACCGGACATCAAAGACTTTCCCGTCCATAATGGAAATCGTAATAGATGCCGAAATAGCTTGACTGGCTGAATTAGATGCAGCAGTCAAAGGCATCAACCTGGCCCTTCAATGGCAGGCTACAGTGTTGCATCTGGTCACCGATTCAGCATGCGTACATCGGTGGATATCCGACACCTTGACTGGGAAGGCACGAAGAAGCTGTCTAACATATTGTGGCAACCCCGAAACAAACGCACGTGCAAACAAACCGCCTTCTTTTGCTTCGGCGAGGTAAGTCTCCACCACACTCCCCCCTGATCTCATCATCACAAAAAGTGCATTCGGGAGCGGGTCTCTTCTGGCGGGTGCTCCTTCGGAGGGGTACGACACAAGGTTCGTCCTCAGATGAGCTGTCACCTGAGGTTTCGTCATGCACGTCAGCATCCGCTGTTAGTGGACCATCGGAGCCATCACTTGGTTGACCTGACCCCAAGTAAATAAATCGCTCACTCTCTTCTGTGTCGGTTTCATCGCCCGACGATGCATATGGTCCTGAAAATGGCCGTAGGTCTTTGACATGGCGTGGTACCCCATCAATTCGCACTGTCAGTGGGCTGACAATTTCGGTTACCCGCCCGGTCCTGAACTTGGTTGTGCATTTGCCGTGCGGATAGAAAAAGGAGTAAGACAATGATACATTTTCTCGCTGGATTTGTTTAACCTATACAGATAGACAATCTGAAGAGAAGTAAAAAACTGATCCGGATTTATTATCAGCAGATACATTCTGAGCAACAAAAACTGAGCAGACAACATTATGATGATGATGGCAGAATAAAAATAAAAAAAAAAACTGAAAGCAGTCTTGCATAAGTTAATATAAAGGAAAATAAGATTTAAAAAACTTAACAGGAAGAAAACAGAATGCATGGCTTTCAAAAAAAGAGATAGTCTAAGGTGTAATCAATATATCAAAGCTGGAAAATGTGACACAAATATCTGAAGGTGTATAGGAATAGTGAAAAATACATCTATAAACTAAGCACAATCAATAGTCATATTTAACTTCCTATATAGCTGTGAATGCTGGGCATCTCTTAACTGATGAAAACATGATTTGAAGTGACGGAGATATAGCTTCTACCAACAAGTGCACAATTTGTGAGAGAAAGAGGAAGCTATAAAGAAAAATGGAAACACACACACACACAAATAAATATACATATTGTTCTATTTTGATGGCATGACTCGGAGTTTCATGGGTTATGCAATCATCAAGTGCATTTTTCAAACTGACAGTTTAATAGATTTGAATTTAAGTTCACTTATTATTCTTGGGAATTAAATCTTATAAAGTTACTGCTTTTTTAATAACAAGAGTAAAAATTTACATGTAGATAAAAAATTTAAATTTAAATTTAGAATTAAAATTTAAATTAAAAAAAATTATAAAATATAAAAATGCAGAGAAGGAATCAAAGGGGTGTGATTCATAAAACATAAAAAATTAAATATTCTAAGATTGCATGTAGATAAAAAATTTAAATTTAAATTTAAAATTAAAACATAAAATATATTAGAATGCAGGGAAAAGAAATCAAAGGGGATAATTCATAATATTTGTGGGGGAAAGAAAAGAATGAAAAGGGAAGTAAGAGAGTGAGGAAGAAAGACAGAGAAAAGGGCAAACACACAGAAATCTATATCAATTGGAGTTTGAGAATTAAAGTATTTTTTCTATGTCAGCATGTGGTCATTAATTCTTTTTTTTTGGTTAAATAAATTAGGGTTATTCATTTGGTTTAAGATGACAAATTTTTCTAAAAGGTATAAGTTACATCTATCTCCTTTTCCGCTGTAAGATTTGGATTTAGCTATGATATTCCAGGTAATAATTGGGTTCTTGTTATTGTTTTTAATTTATTGGAAATTAAAAACAATAACAAGAACCCAAATATATGGATAAAGCAGTGCTTTTGCTGTATTTACTGTTGTTTAAAAACAACATATAAAATTAGAGTTGAAGTTCTTGGAAACCTAATGAGGAAAAAGGGGCTTGGAGAATTTAATACTCCCATGACATACTGAAAGCAAGAGAAACAGGTGAGAACAACAAGTAACATACTAAACAAGTCTATATGAATAGATAGTAAAAATAGAACAAAGAGAGATGGTAATTGGTCAAAAATTACAATGCCATCCTTGCCCAACTTTCTACAGACTGGCCAATAATTACATCACATTGTGTTTCAATTCTCAATCTTGTTGATGTTTATTGAAATCTTGGAAAGGGTATGATACATGCTCATAAGATAACGGGATAAGAAAAAAAAACAGGTTGTGAAATAAGAATGCCAACCCTATTTCCCATATTATATGTAAATATTTTAGTCAGGGATCATCAAGCTGAGTAAGTAGGTGATACTTAGGACAACTTTTGCTGGCAGTTCTTTCTCCTACCAAATCATTGCCTATTTACTCATCCCAGTATAGTGCTTGATAATATGAAATATAGGCTTCAGAATCATGTAACAGACATGGCTGTTTCCTGCCCAGGATAGACCAGCAGTCTCTCAGATCCCATGCATGATTTTTAAAAAGCCAGCACCTGGTTATAGTCTATTTCTTATTCTGATGTCACTTGATCCTCCCAAATAACTTTACTTCCCATTCTCCGTAAATGCCACTAAGAAGATAGAAATTTAAAAGTAAGCAGTTGATGAACTATAAAACAAAAACATATGAGATCAAGATAAAATGACTTCATCCCTTTCTATGTGAGTGTCCACAGTATCACATAGACAGTAGCAGGAAGCTATGATTGCCTATGTCCTAAAAGAACACAGCTCATAAAAGAAATCAATGGAAATATTATGCCACAACTAACTGCTGTTCAAAGTAAGAAAAGGAACAAGTGGGAATATTCTCTGCAGTGTTCACATGTAGCAGATCATTAATATCAACAGAGCTGAGTGCAAATTCTGCACTATGTAAGCAGTAGTCATCAATTGTGTCAGTGGCTCAAAGTATCTATAAGTGATGAAGAAGGAATTCAACAAAACTGCCAAATAGAAATCAGGATCAACTATTTCCTTTACATTTGTCAAATAAAATATGCATGGTTACCATAGAAGAGTTAGATTTCTCTTGAGCGTATAACAGGAACCAACAATATTTATAAATGCTGTCTGTCAAATCATTGGCTGTGATGAAATTATCAAAATGATTTTTGGATTTTGGTGCTGTCCTGACTTTTCCTCATTATTAAATCAAGTTTGAAAGTTGATAATTATTTGTTACCTTGGTTAACTGAACCAACCATGTGTTTAAATCTGTGGAACCCCTTAGTGAAGAGCCTTTGAAATTCTACTTTAAAAGAGTTGCTAATGTCTTAGATTTACCTCCAAATTATAATTGTAAAGTTGGAGATGTTTTCAAGAATACTTTTCTCACCAACTCTAAATCTAATGGAGTAGGCTGGTTATTGCTGGTGCAAACTAAATTATTAATTATAAGAATATTGCTTGCTCTAGTTATTAGAAGAAAAGATTATGTGCCTAGAGATCCAAGAAATTATTCTTCATTGTAGAAGTAGTAATAAAAAAACTGTGAAGCAAAGTATAGTTAGAAAAATGTCTTGAGGATGTACAAAGATGGCCATTGGCCAAGGTAAAAACCTCTATCTCAAACAACTTCCATATGGAAAAAAGGTAGTTTCATCAACCAAAGTCATCAATAGTACAACCTGAAGAGAAACTATGGAAACTATAGTTTACTGGATGGTGAATCCTAGAGCTGGACTGGAAAAGTATCTGGTGAAGGTGCCTTAGTTAAAAGCTGATACAAATCTGGAAAGAAATCTGTAGACGGGCCATGAACCTGTACAAATGATGCAATTTTCTTCAGAATACAACTGGAAAACTTCTAAAAATTAAAATGTTCTGAGAACAGTTGCTTAACTACAGATATATTGGAAAAATAATCATGTGATATGAATTCAGGCAGATTGAGGAATTTACAACATCCTTGAGAAGTGGATAGTCACTGACCCGAGGTGCTAAATGCTTGTCATAAAAAAATGGCTGAGAAATTTTTAGATGGAGGTTTGTAGAGTATAATAATAGACCAACAGTATTCATAAAAAAAAAAAAAAAAAAAAAAAAAATGTTTAAGAAATAAAATATAAAATTAATTCCTGCTAAGACTTGAAGTTGACTTTTACAGTCATTGGAAACAATGTATATTTATTCATTAGACTAATTTCCTTTCTTTTGTTATTTTTTTCATTTTTCTTAATATTCACCAACTCAAATCCCAAAGTGCCTTCCACAACATCTGTTACACTTTTCTTATTTGTTATTCTTGGTTATTCTTTAAAGCAACACATTTAAGTCTTTAAGGTTTATTATAAGAATATTTGGTAATTTTTAATGTTTGTGCTTGCATAAAGAAAAAGAAAAGAAAATAGTGTATGAAATAGACAATTATTCCATTGTTACAGAGAGAGAAGTCTAACACACACAAACATGTTTAAAGGGTTCAAAATTCCTGACACCTGAAAAAACCGAAATGTCGTAAATGTGGCAATATTTTTTTTTTTTATTAAAATTGGAGTAAATTGAACAGTGAAATTAAACCAGCACATTTTGTTTACTAGTGGCAAAATCTGATCTGGGGCATCAGAAGACAATGGAAATGAACAAATTAATTTTTAGCAATTAAAATTTGAAATAGCACTGAGATAGCTAGAAGGACCTTTGGAGTTTATATAATTTTTGGCTGAAACAGCCAGAACTCTGTGATAACTGTGTGATAGCCTATAACGCTCTAGGTTTCCTATATAAACGTGTAGTCATGCTGAGAGTCAGACCACAAACATGTGAATATGCGGTTGGGTAAGATCGGGTCTCTCCAAAAAGTGGGGTTGCTGACAACTCTGACCAATCAACCTCCTGACTGAAGATGTCTTTGTATGAAAAAGGAAAGTAAAATATATTTTATATTTTACTTACATTTGGGTCTGGTCCCATTGTTGGAGACAGAGGTTTCTGTTGCAGATTGTATTTGGTGTTGCTGATGGTGACGACAAAAGGACAAGGAAGAAGAAGAACTGGATTATGAAATGATTATGTCAAACTAATTTTTGTGAAGAAGTCGGATTGATTGGTTCTTGTCAAAGTGATTTATGATTTAAAAAGTTTAATCGTTGCCCCAAATTTGTTGTGGATTTTTAAAATTTAATAGTCACTGAAGGACTTTGAGAAGTATCGTCATTGTAGCGGTCACATTGAAAAACCACTGAGTATATGAAACTTAAGGTTTGTCACCAGCCAGAATTGCATCATCCGTCGTTTGTACCAGCACCTTCGAAAGGTACTTTGGTCCCAGCATTTTGTTTGAGAAGAATTGTCTCCATCAAAAGAGTCTGGAGAACACTTTTGAAAAGAGTTATATATCTTCTGAGATGATTTAACAACAAGTTAACCATACAGACATACTCTCTCTGTCTAGAATCCAGTGTGTGAGTTATTATACTAAAAACTTTTATTTTCTGTAACCTTTTTCTTTTTCTACTATTCTTTTCTTATATATAAAAGCGGACTGGTTGAATAATCTTGGACGCTCAGGGGACCTACGGCTAACCCCTTAAGTTTGGTTAGGATAGAATAGACACCTCAACCCAAAGGTTGAGGGGCCAAGGTGGAATAGTTAGATCTGGTGTATGTTGACCAGAATAGGCCCGTGGGGTGGAAGTGTTAAACCATTGACCCTGCTATTACTGTATACACTTTTAACTTCCTCAGCAAAGTTTATTTACAAGATTATAAAAATATGTGAACCAAGTATAATGTGATATTTATTATTTACCTTTTATGAAGAAATACATTTAGAAAAAAATCTATTTACTCAAAAATTTATTAAAAAAATTTACAAAATTATCAAAATATGTAACAGGAAGAGATGTTCTAAACCTATTTTAGTCAATTTATGTGGCAAGTGCAAATGAAAGCGAAGCCTAGAAAATGCATTATACTTCTGAGATGAAGTGGTATTTGCACTATTTACATTATTCAGACTATTGTCCTCATCTTTGGTGTAATTTTTACAATGTTTTGGTCGTTATATACTGCGGCCTTCAGGTGCTAGGAATTTTGAACCAAACTCTTTATTACAATCACTGGAGTACATTATTCTCAATCCTTGTGTGAAGCCACTTCTGGTAGTCATGAGTTATCTTCCTTTACCCAAACTCTCTAAGTTATTTGTTCACCACTGCTGTAGACTGATATTGAACTCACAACTTTAGGTCAAGTCACTGGAACCAACCAATGTCTATATCCACTTGACCATGTGAATTTTTGGGACTTATAAACTTAAAGTTTTAGTAACCATTTTTTTTACCAGAGTTCATATTGCAATTTTTGATGTTAATGATTTTCTCTAGCACTCCATATTACTGGTTCTCATATTGTATTTATTTCTATACTTGGTTGACTTAGGAGATTTTTGTAGCATATGTGCTGATTCCTTAACTTTATGTAGTTTCCATTGGCATTTTATATCTATGATTTCAACTTCATCCCATAGAGAGTGGTGATCCCCTTTCTCCCTCCTTTTTTCCACACTAAGAAGACATCCGGATGCTACTGGACCATGTGAACTCAATAAGATCATTAATACAATTCACTATGGAAAAAGAGAGTGACAACAAATTAGCATTCCTGGATGTACTTATAGCTTGAACAGGTTCAGGACATCCATATACTGCAAACCAACATTCACTGGACAATACCTCAACTTCAACTCTCACCACCCATACAATTTAAAGAAAGGGATTGTCCACTGCCTGCAATATCAAGCAAAAGTCATAAGCAGTGACCTAAAGATATATGATCAAGAAAATGGTCAGTATAAGCAGTACCTTACAACATGACAATTATCCAGGGTACATGACAACAACTCCAATGAACATGGAAAGAAAGGTGCATAAGGATAACAACTCTCATAAAACAGTTTCGGTCTGTCTACCCTATGTGAAGGGGTTATTGGAGAAAATACATAGGACCTGTGGTCCATATAGCATCAAGATGACCTTCAGAAGTGGTTCTACACTTTGCAAGTACCTCTCCCAAGTAAGATACTCTAAACAGAGGAGGACTTGACTAAGGACTGTGTGTATGCCATTCCATGTAGTTGTGGAAATAAATATAAAGAAGAAACAGGCCACCACTTAAGGTAAGGCTGCAAGAACATTGCAAGGCCATTAACACTAGGGGAGATAGAAAAATTAGGCCTCACTGACCACATATGGAGGGACAAATGGGAACACCACCCCCAATGGGATGAAGTTAAAATAATAGATAGAGGACACCACTGGAAACTACGGAAACTTAAGGGAGCAGTGCATATGCTTGGCTACAAAAATCTCCTGAGCCGACCAAGCATAGAAATGAATAGTGTTGTGCAGTTGTTATGGCAAAATCTTCGTCACCAAGTTGTTGTGACCTGTTAGGGCCAGGAAAAAAGACATGTAAATAAGAAGGCAGGTTCAAACAGTGTATTAGAACAACAGAACAATATATACAATAATGTGTTAGTAATCAGCAAAATAGAAGTGTAAGCCCAAACAGTATTGTTACGATGTGTCTTGATTGTCTCTAGACTGTCATCTGTCTGTCTCACAGTTGCGTCCTAGCTGCGTCTCTGGAAGTCACTTTGGTTATTATTTATAGCAGGAGGAAGAGTCCATTCCACGTAGAAAGGCACCATAACATACAATATGGGAACCAGTAATATGAAGTGCTAGAGAAAATCATTAGTGTCAAAAAGATTTCAATATGAGCTCTGATAAAAAATACTAGAGAAAATCATTAACATCAAAAATTGCAATATGAACTCTGGTAAAAAATGATTATGGAAACATTAGGTTTAAAAGTTGCAGAAATTCACTTGTTCAAGGACACATGGCCCAGTGGATATAGATGCTGGTTGGTTCCAGTGACTTGACCCAAAGTGTTGTGAATTCAATACCAGATTACAGCAGTGGTGAACAAATAACTTAGAGAGTTAGGTTAAAGGGAGATAACTCATGACTACCAGAAGTGGCTTTGCACAAGGAATAAAAATAATATACCCCGTAATAGAGCGTTCAGTTCAAAATTCCTAGCATAAGAAAAAGGCCGGAGTGTACAATGGCCGAAACATAAAAATGACAACAAAGATGAGAACAATAGCTTGAATAATGTAAATAGTGTTCAATGTTTTTGTTCAAAGACATTTTTATAAATTTACAAATAAAACATGTCTTTTCATGTTTACTTCTTTATAAAATGGTAAATAATAAATATTTTATTATAGTTGGTTTACATATTTGTACATATAAATTTTTTCTTGTAAATAAATAAAATACTGCTTAATATCTTTGTGGTAAATTCTCTAGAATAACAAAAATGTATAATTCAACTTTCATACATTATCTAAATTTTAATCATAGCTTTGTAAAGCAATAAACACTGCTAAGGGAGTCAAAGGTGTATGCAGTAGTAGCAGTGTCAAAGGAACATTTTTTCTTAGCTGCACATGTTTTGTGAGCATGAAGGTCAAACATTGCTGAATATTTTTTCTCTACTGTATTTTATCTCCATTTGTTGATTTCCTTCTATAAAGGCTGGTATACCCAGCTTTACTTATATACATGCTCAGCTTACCTGCAATTAATTTTTGTCCATGGTGCTTACATTTCTTTTCTGGGTCTGAGCAGGTGTGACATCTAAATATTTTTTGACAGACTGAAAAAGAAAGAATATCTTCACATTGTTATCAGTATTTATTGTAGAAATGGCAAAAGATGAAATATTTTCAGAATGTAAACTGAATTTTAGTTCTTTAAAATTCATTTTTAAATATTTATCTATCTTTTATTGGGAGGAAACTTGAGAGAAAGGGCTTAATGAAAGAAGATATAAAGATGAATTTAAAATAAACTAAAATCATATTTTGAGAAGATATAGTACATCGGATTTGGATTGCAGAAGAGTCTATTAAATGTTTTCCACTATTATACAATGCAATTGAATACATTATATATATATAGATATATATGAAATATTTTGTTTGAACATTATTTTTGGTTGATACTCATATTTAAGCAGATATTTTGTTTATAATCAAACAGTATTATATATTTATTTATACCAGCCTGATTATTTACAATAAATTTTTCTTACGAAAATGTGTGTCATTCAGTAGGATTTGAACCTGTGACCCCTATTCACACAGGGGAAGCCACCATGTGATCTGGCACGTCTTAGGCCTCTTGACCATGAATGACGATCAGTCTAAATGAAGTCACATCACATCGTAGCTTCCCCTATGTGGTTAGGGGTTGCAGGTTTGAATACAGCCGAATGACACACATTTTTGTAACAAAAAAATTATCGTAAATAATCAGGCCTGTAGAAACAAATAAATAATACTGTTTGTTTATAAACAGAATATCTACTTAAATATGAGTATCGATCAAAAATAATGTTCAAACAAATCATTTCAAATTGTTGGTTGTTTATAACCAGTTTCATTAATCTTCATTAATTTCCATAATATATGTAACAAAAAGATATCTTCACTTAGCAGAAATCAGGATAAAAATGTTCACTTATGACCACTTGTGAAACATACAGTAGATTGCTGCACATGACAGGAGAAAACATAAAGGCTTAATTTAATTTCATCTAGATTCTATTTTATTATGGAATTATTCTATATCAAAGAATCAAATGACTTTCCTTTTATATTTATCTATATTTCTGAGATGAGGTATTGTAACTATTTACACTATTTACATTGTTCAGACTGTTCTCATCTTGTTGCCATATTCAAATTATTTCAGTCTTTGTGCAACCCAGTCTTCTTCAGGTGATTAGAATTTCAAACTGAACTCTATTTCATTCACTGGGGTAAATTGTTTGAGTTCCATGTGTCATGCCTCTTCTGGACATCTTAGTATCAGTTATCTTCCATTAACTTAACTCTCCAAGTTTTTGTTCAACTCTACTATAGCCAGGTATTGAACTTACAACACTGGGTCAAGTCACTGAATTTAACCAATGCTTTTATCCCCTGGACACATGGTCCAGAGATGAACAAAAGAAAGCAAGTGTGTACAATGACCAAAAACATCCTGAATATGGCAACAAAGATGAGCACAACAGTCCAAACTCTGTAAATACTTTACTTTTACTCTGTTAAAATAATTTTAATTTCATTTTAGAGATCTTTTTTCCATCTCTGAGAGAGACAAAAATAGTATGTTATGTTATTGGATATGCAAAATTAGTCATTCATAGATAGTCAATATTTCCAATAAGAAAATTGATTATGCAGCAAAGATGTACTCTTAAAAGATAAACATTTGGGGTAGTTTTCAAATTTTATTATCAGATATTTTACAACATACTGATTTTTTATCAAAATATTTTCAAGTGGAATTATTTTATACTTTTACTTGACAATCAAGATTTGAGGAATTATGGCTGATATGATGAGATTTGGTCATGTCTCTCATTGTTTACAGAATACTTGATATTGGAAGCTGTTATTGGTCTAAAGATGCTCGTAGCTAATACCTTTTTTAAAGTTGTGACAGGTTTTGTTTGCTTAAATAATAAATATATAAGCATGTCTTGAGATAACCATTTGGTTATATGTTAGAATACCCTACACACTGACTGCAGGGATATCTATCATTTTAGTTATATGAATTAAAAAAAAAGATGAAAATATATGCTGTAGTTAATGGATGAAGCACAAAATCATGATTTACTTCTTTAATCTTTTATAGTGTACTTAAAAATAAACAAAGCAAACTGATATCTACTTACAAAACGCATTTAATAGTGTGAATCCAGAAACTTTAAGACTCACCTTTTTTATTAATTTCCTTTCTTTTGAAGAAAATGATAGCTGAAAAGATAATAATTCTTGGTGAACACAAAGTAATAATTTTCAGTACTTAATAAAATAATTCTTTGTATGCAAAAAATCCTAATAATAAAAGCAACTCAGTTTGATTTTCTATATGACTTTAATATTTTATATATTAACAAGACAAAGTAAGAGATAGGCAATACTTACAACAAATAATCTGCTTGACAGATAATTATAAGGAATATCAATTTTCTATTCTCATCTCTTTTAATGACATTACCAGAGGCAAGGTACCTTGTTATTGGATAAAACATTCATGTTTTCCATTAGGTTACTTGAATGAATATGGCATATGTAGTTGTAAACAATATTCAAATTCACCATATATGTGTGTATGTGTGTGTGTGTATTACGAAATTATACAGATATTTCTGAAACTAGCATTAAACGACATATTTGAATTTTATTTGTTTAAACATTATGATGTGAAGTGAGGTTTAGCACTCATCAGTTGCTAAGCTTCCCTTCTTATTTTCAGTGATGAGTTATACAGGCTCTCTTTTGCACTTATGCAAATTAGGCATATTAATTTGCCAGTGTCACTACACATTAGTTTTAATGGATACCTATATTTGAGTGGATAGTTTGTTTTTATAATTTTTAAATAGTACATTTTTATAATTACCACTGGCCTAAATTGGGAGTGTGCATGTTCAATTCATTGTGTCTAAATTTGATCTTAGTACTTTGTCTCATCAGCCATTAACATTCATTATTTACAAAATATAAACACTTATTTTTCCTTTCTATGATACATGTTTGATTTAAGTGATCTTAATAACATTCTCAATCATCTACCTAGTAAACAACCAAAATTTTAAGAAGGATGCTCTTTTTATTGATTGAGAAATATTCAAATATTTATTTAGAAAGCCAGAACATACCTCCAACAAATAGGAGAATAAAAATGATCGTTGTAGCCATGAAAGCCATTTCTTTAGAATTATCTGCAATTAAAACAAAAAAATAAATACATATATAAAAAAAATCTGTATTTTTAAAAATATATTTGAAAAAAAAAAAACAAAAACAAAATGAAATATAAAAGTTTTCCCTTGTTCCAATATTTGACTTGTTTAAACTAATTCTTATGTATGAAATAAATATTTTCATAACAAGATTTTTAAAATAGTAACATACTATTGCAATATCTAGTTTGGTGGTTATGTTATACATCTCGAGATTCTGGACAAAATCTAAAGAAAAGTCTGCAATGTAATTGATCCTGACCAGGCACCTTGACTTCGGTCACTTCCCCAACTGTTGTGATGTGGCTTCATTTTGTCTGTGCTACAAATATTTTCATCATAACTTTTTCCCTTGGAGCCCTGAGTACATGAATTTAAGCATGCTACTGGATTGGGAACTAGGTCTCATATTTTTTTTTTATTATTGTACTAGCTAGATGCAACTCCCACTTCTACCTAACACTTTCTTTTCTTGCACTTCCCAATTGTGGAACTTCTAATTTCTCACCTCCCTAATAACTACAATCTTCAAAAATCTAAATGCAACATCAATGGCCATTTTTCTGTCTTCTTGAAACCTATTCCTCTTTGATGTCCTTTCCTTAATCTTCCTCATTCTCAATCTTATTCTCTTTCACTTTCTGTAAGCACCTGTGTTTTTGTGGCATTATCACTATCAACTTGTTTGAGGTTAAAAACAAAAGAGAAAGAAAGTTAATTAACATATTTTTCTAAGTAAATGATTTATCAAATAATATTGTGTAATCATCAATTGGAGTAGATAGTCTAAACTATCGCCCAGTTCACACTCCACCCATGTCTATTGAACAGGTGAAGAGGCTCATCCCTTGTTCCCTGTTTAGGATGTAGTTTCCAGCTTTATCTTTTCCAATCTTCTCACTCTTTTCTTTTTTTATTTCAATTGGAGTAGATAGATTAAGCTATCACCCGGTTCACACTCCACCCACGTCTATTGAACAGGTGAAGAGGCTCATCCCTTGTTTCCTGTTTAGGATGTGGTTTCCGGCTTTCTCTTTTCCAATCTTTTCACTCTTATGTAGCCCCCTGCACATCAGTGGCGTTACCGCCTTGCTCGGAGTGATATGATTAAAAAAAAAAATTTTAAATACAAATTTTTGTCTGAATTTGTGAAATGAGATATTGGTATTATTATAAACATTGATCTGTTTAATCATTTAATTTGATGAAACTATTTCATTATGTACCTAAACAGGCAGTAAGTGTTATGTAATCTCACTACTACTACTACTTGGATATCATTTCCTAGCAAAATGCCAAGAGTATAAATGGAAAACTACAGTTAACTAAAGTGTGAGAAACCTAGAGTTCCAGTTCTTTCATTTTTGTAGTATATCATTGCTCTGGAACATACATGGAAATCGTTGTAAATAGAAGTGACACATCCATGTTGTCTCTGGCAAAACATTGTAACTGGTATTAAAAATTTAATTGACCAAATGTTCTCTGTTACTTGATGCAACCTGTAAATACAAATATACATAACACCTGACCAACTAGCATTTTTGTTTATATAGAAGAAAACAAAGAACAGATACAGATGCAATACCAGTCACAAGGATTTGAAACTCAACAACAATATAACAGGAGATTCTTCAAATTATTAAATGGAAGATCTTAAAATAGTCTTATAGCAGAGTTGCTAAAATCAATATTAAATCAAATGGCTGAAATATCTAGTTTGATGCAGTTTGTGCATGTTGAA
The DNA here is from genome assembly GCA_037127315.1 of Ascarosepion bandense. Classification (NCBI taxonomy): domain Eukaryota; kingdom Metazoa; phylum Mollusca; class Cephalopoda; order Sepiida; family Sepiidae; genus Ascarosepion; species Ascarosepion bandense. The sequence continues at coordinate 845,302 of JBBBDQ010000572.1, read as the reverse complement.
ATCACATTATGGTCACCAAAAGTTGCATGCACTATTTCTCATTCACTAATTTAGACTAAAAGCAGTAGCAATATTTTGCACATGTAAACCACAGGTGTAAGGCAATGAAAGAATTTCAAGAAGGCGATATTTTATATTTCATTTTGATATAACTTAGAAAAAGGAGAGAAAATATACAGCATGCATGCAAAAGAGAGAAGATATTAAGAGTTAGGAATTATGTTGATGATATATATGTATGTGTTTGCGTGTGTGAGAGAAAATTCAGTCACTGGGAGAAAAATATCTTCATGCTCAGGAACAAGGTGGTGGTGTTGTCACTAAAGCATGCAGGGAGGAAAAGGCGATAAGGGAGAGAGTGGACATAAAGTATCCCACTTTTATATGTGCTTGACAGTGCCCCCTAATAACTACTTGACAAAACTGGCAAAGCTATGTCTGAAGTAACCCACAAGCTTATCATATTCACCAGACATGATTGTAAGTTCATTTGTTGTATAAGTATGACTGTGTATACAACTGAACTGTTTTAGCATGCTTTAAGTATTATGCAAATATTTTAAAAGGATTGCAAGGAATGTCAAGCAAAACAAACCTCATAACTCTTCTAAAAAATAGTGACAAAAAATAAAATTAGGGACTCTGCCACATGGAGTTGGTTGATTGTGAATTTTGCTGATAGTATCTCCAACACCTGTCATCAAGATCTGAGCACAATAACAAGGACCTGATCAAGGCTAACATCATGGATTTGATGGCCAATACTAATGAGAACCACCTCTTTCAGGCATTCAGTTACTTCTAAGCCAGCATTGAGGCTAGAGACTGCTTTGTTGAATAAAATATTGAATTGATAGAGAATTAAATGAAAGAAATTTCTTAAATTAAATGAACATGAATGAGAACCAACTGGCTCAGGAATGTAGTTACTTTTTTGTATATTTTTTTTTATTGACTTGATCAGAAAATTTATTATTTTATCTGAATATTTCCATAAATGTATCTAAAATTCATCAATTTATCTTTATTACATAATGACTCAGCCTCTGTTAGTCCAGAGATTGAATTCATCATTTTCTTTTCTTTGATAGAGGAAGCTTTGAAGAAAATAAAGGTTTGTAAAAGAAACATACCAATTTTTTCACATATATCTGATCCATTTATATATTTGACTTGATGTCTGTAAAATGAAAGCAATAAAACATTAAATTTGAGGTAAAGTATTAGAACAAAATAAATAAAGATAAGTTGAAACCTATGGAGACCTCAATCTTGCATCTTAATATTTGATGTAAACCCTAGTTGGTAAAAGATTATTCAAAACTATAAGCAAACTAGTTTGGTACTAATCACTTCCCTTATGGTGATGGCAAAATATCACATTTCAAATCTAAACTGTTTGTCACTACATTAGGAAATATATTCACAAAGTATTTAAAATCACTGACATGAATTTCGATTACTTGATGATAAAAGCAATATGTAACACTAAAAGAAACACTGGTAACACAATCTGCTAAAGTTCCTTAGTGGAAGACTTGATACAGTGTCTACAAGATGTCATTCTAAATCTTCACCTGATTTTCCAATAATTAAAACTAGCAAAGCAATCTAAAAATTCCCTTGTGGAAGGATAATATAAATATTACCATCATACTCAGGAGAAATGAATGCATTGACCACCAGAGCGAAAAAGTCAAAGTAAGAATGGACGTAACAATAAAATCCCCAAGAGACGATGCACCAATAATAATAACAACAACAAAAGCAGGAAAAAATATGGGAATTACATCTCTGATTCATTCATTGTTAGTTACACATTCTGATTATGTGTAACTGACACTGATGCCTGTTCAGGATGTGAGCAATCATTATTCTCCTTTTGCAGCTCTTAGTAATGTTTACCTTTTAATCATCTCTTCCATTCTGTTTTGTAATCTATTCACATAAACTAACCAGATAAGTAGCCTACAGACTCTTCTTGGCCATTTTGCCTTCAATATATCCTGTGTTCTATTTTCGAAATCAATTTTCTTCATTATGTGTCATAGAAATTTCAGCTGTTTTTTTTTATTCTAAGTATAAGTCTCCTTTTTATTAATGTTTTCCTTAAAACTTCCTTGCTACTGACTGACATGTCCAGTATCCATTCTCAGTATCCATCTGTAGAACCATATTTCTGTTTCCTCAAGTCTGTTTTCCTCATTATCTGTTATGATATTGTCCAGTATTCACAGTCATATAAGAGGTCCAGTATTACCAGTTGCTAACTACCTTCCTTTCACCCAGCAAAGTGGAGTGGGGGGGAGCTGGTTTAGTTACCTACAATCCAACAAAAGTCTCAAAAATCCATTTTCATCTTTAAAAAGAAAACATTTTGTACTTGACTTGAGCTAGGGTATGGAATAAACAACTCACTAGTTAAGTTCTTTTTAGTCAAAAAGTGAAGCCAACATAAAACCTAAGTTAGCACAAACTATCTAAGCCATACATAACATGGCTCTCCGATTCCAGTTAGTTCTCCCCTTTTTTATATTCCTACCGATTGCCCTTGTATTGGGACTGAGAACATGCAAATTTTATCTCCTAAGAGACACAAGACTGCTCCAATAACGTGAGCCAACTTACAGATGGGTGTCTACTGACAAAAGTACAAATATGAACAATGCACAAGCATAGGCCCAGGTACATACATGATTGATATCCACCTGAAAAAAGTTATAAATTGGTATGTAAAACATGGCAGAGTACCAATAGTTGGAAGTTGGACATGAATATATATATATGTCTGTACTGAATCTGTTAATTGTCCAAAACAACCAGGGTAGTGAAAAACAACTAATCCAGTCTCACAAATCCAAAAAACAGAAAAAATGAGTAGTATAGAAATCAGAAATCACAATTCCAATGTTAAAAGTCAAAGAGGCAAAATAAAATAGGCTAAAAAAATCCAACTTGCAGATTCAACACAGCTAACTCTTTCTAACAAACAAACAAAAAAATACACTTTTCCCCTGTCAAGGAAAGCAATAACTTATTAAGGAGATAAATTTTTTTTGATTGTCGTGATAGTCAGGGAGGATAAAAAAAGGTTACCATATATGAAGCAGTAATTATCTAGGATTTATTTAAATTTTTTTTTAGTAAACTGTGCATAGGACAAGAACTCTGTTTGAGATAGGTGATTTTCCTGTTCGTCACATGTACTGAGTATATAAAATTTTAACTTAAAATTTAATGAGCAATTCCTTCCTAAAAATAAAAAGTCATGTGTGCTAATGTTAGAGATCTTCTATGCAATATGCCATTTCTGAATTTTCTTCCTTGGGATGTGAGAGAGGAGTCAATAACTACAATTCGAAAAGTTTTTCATATTTTTTTCTCTCGCTCTCTCTATAACTGCAATTAGAAATGAAAACAAAATGGGTAAAATATCTTTACAACCGAAAAATTAATCTGAGACAAACACTTAGAAATTGCTTCTTCATAGAGTAATAAAAATTTTCAATCTATATTTAGGGAAGAGACTGACTCAATATCTTCCTATCAAATTAAAAAAAAAAAAAGGTGAAAAAAAAATGAAATCAAAAAAATAAAAGCAAAAAATAAATTTGCTTACCCAGGCAAGCAGTTTCCACAGATTGCATCCTCTTCTGTAGAACAGTTTCTCAAAATTCTTTTATTTCTGCAATTGCTACAGGGTTTACAGCTTTTGATGACATGGGTCTCATTCTGATATGTTCCAGGTCGACATTTATAGCAAGAGTAGCAAAATGTCATGCCATTAGATGTACGGGTTATGTTCTATAAAAACAAAACAGGACAATTAAAAAAATAAAAGAAAACTATGTAATACCCATAGACATATATCCTTTTATTAATTATACAAATGTACATAAAATCCATGCAACAACTATAAAAGATATTGTGTGTTACAGGTGCACATCTACCCTCATCTGCAACTGATGATGCAGATCAATTACAAGTTATTCTTACTTTTTTCCATTTCCATTAACGTAGTTTCTAAGTGAAATTCATTTTATGAAATTATTGGAATTATATATCTTTGCAGTATGAAAAGACATCTTTTTAGAATTTTTATTTTCTATGTGTATAACTTAGTAAAAGAAGATGAAACAATTTCATTTAGATCAAAATATTTAACAGGGCAACAAAGAAAGTAAACAGGCCAAGATATGTAATATAACATTAAAACCAGCATTGTCATTTTGATCATAGCAATCACAATACAGATGTCTAGGAATTCAAAAACCCTTCTTTAAGTACACCAATAATGTCATATAGATTCAATGTCAAATATCATTATAGTGACACAGTCCATTTGCCACACCTCTGATGAGTTATTCAATCCAAATGTCTTCCATGTTGTCATTGTGTAAGTGATACTCTTTTAAAAGAAAGTTATTTATAAATCTATTGTTGATACTGAAAATGATTTATGCATTCATTATTTGAAATAAGTTGAATTACCTAGAAATTAATGACCACCTAGAGAAGCATGCATTACCATTTTGCTGATAATTTGTATTCTATTTATCAATATTGTTTATATTTAATACTTATCAAACATATTATTTATCCATACTACTTTAATAACACAAAAGGTACATAACTAGATTCAGGGTAAGCTGATGGCACTATTTTATTGGTCTAGAAAAATAACTTAACTGATAATATTGTTACTGATAATATTAAAAACAGAATCTTTTACTTTTCTAAGTTAGTTATGACACACTAGCAGTATAGCTTGGCATTGCTTGGGTGTAATGAAAGCTTTAAAACTCATCCATGGTCCTGGAGCTCAGACTCTTTGGACGTTGGCAAGAAAGACTAAAAAGCAATAGTTGTTTCCAGTTAAAGCGAAACCATAGACTGAAAGAAAACTGAATGGATGTAAGTCAAATTTTGATTTCCTGGTATTGATATCAAATAAGTTTTTTTTCGTCATAAACTGAATTTTGAAGGCTAAATAAGTCCTCTGAGTAAATGGTATCATGGCTGAGACTAAGAACTACAATTATACCTACTTAGAGCCAAACCCGAAGCAAAAACTAAAATAAAAGAGCTGAAAAAAATAGATATACAGGCAGATAAACAAACACACACACAAACATCTTGCCTTTTATATATGTAGATTATCGATTTTCTGCACTATTGTAAGAACTACAACCTTGAAACTTCTGAATATCATTTCTTATGTCTTTGTCTATGAGTGTATCAAATTTGATTAAGATCGGACCACTCCTTCTATAACCCGATTTTTTTTATTATTGATTGTCAACATTTATCGGGGGTACCATGACACAAAACCAGGCTAAGAACATTCGCAGACGCTTATAGTACAACTGTATAAATTTTCAAGAAAATCGGTTCAGCCATTTCAGAGTCTATAGGTAATGGACACAGACACACACACACAGACAAAGTTCCATTTATCATATAAATTTAGATTTAGACAAACATGCTAAGACCAATAGCATTTGTAACATACAAACATGCTAAGACCAATAGCATTTGTAAAAAGAATTCCCTGTGTAAATAATATATTAGAAGTAAATATGCAATCTTATGGAGTGAAATGGCTTTACTGACAACAGATTGTTAATATTCTTAACAAAAGAAACTCTTGACAACTTTGAATATTGACAATTTTTTAAAAACCAACCACACTCTTTCATGATTGATAAAGTAATGATTAAAACCTAGAGAATTTTAGATTTACTTCTGTAGAAAGTAGGCAATGAATGAGTCATCAAGAACTGTATATTTATAAAAATTTGTTAATTTCTATCAATTGAAGTGATGAGTTTTCTAGTTAGTAAAAAAAATATCCATAAAGAATTGATAGAATCAAAAAAAATCTTTTAAGAAAAAAATTTTACCTGTTGGCGGTTAATTCCTGTTCCTTTTATACAGACACCACATTGTTTACAGCCAAAATCTTTATTATAATATTCAACAATATCAATACATGGAGAGTTTGTTGAAGACAACATAACTAGGAATCTGAAAAAAAAAAAGTTTTAAATATATATATATATATATATATTTAGTACCTCTACTAAATTGCTAAAAAAACAGCATAACCCACTTTTTTCTGTTGATAAACACATTAATTTGGAAATTCTCGCAAAAATCAAATAATTGTCAGATTTTAATGAAACTTTCAGTACTCATTCACAAATGAATGAAATTATTTTTGAAATTATTATTTTAAAAAAATCTTGCTAAAAATATATTTTTTACCTCTGTTACCCCCACCCCTTATGTAAATCCATGAAATTTTAATAAATTTCAGTGTCGTGGTCTATAATTTTGTTAGTTAACACAGGACTCATTGGGGAATATAACTCATCTATTTTTTTTATTTTAAATTTTCCCCTCTATCTGAAAATCTGCTCTGAAGAGTAATATAAAAAAATGCAATAAAACTTTGATATTATTTAATTTTATAAGCTTTTAATTGCTTGAATAATTCATAAGAATTAAGGACATTATAGTCTGAAGAAAAATTTTTTTTTCGATAACTAATGAAATTTTAAAAGAATTGTTTTCATTTTTTTTGTTATTATAATAATTTATAAAGTTTTAAAAATATTTTTAAAATCTTTAAAGAGCTGTTGCGGTTAGATTTTTTAATTTAGAATTGATGATCAATATGATCAAAATTGAAAAGTTTAATAAAATTCATTCTCCGCTCATATTTTTAAAATAATTTTAACTTTTTTTTTTGTGCATTTGATGTTTTTTTTTATATGGTAATTTCTGTGTGCAAATTAAAAGGTCAGAGTTTACTTTACCTGAAAAAAAATTTGTACAATAACTACTGGTCATCCTAAATATGAGTTCATTAATACCAGGAATAAATCCCTATCTCTGGTTATGTGCCTAATCCATGTGGACCCTAACACATGACAGTTTCCTTGGGCTATGAGTGAATTTTTGCTTGTATGAAGTTTTTTTTATTTCTGTACATTTTGGGCATCTCTTAATCTATTCCTCTATGTCTTTTGAATATCCTGGGCACCAAAGTCTTTTGAATATCCTGGGCACCAAAGTTTGTGTTGCTGTTATGCAACAATGTATGTCATCATGTGCTCCTTTTAGTATTTCTCTTCTCAGTATTTGTGGAGCTACAATTACATCTATGCATATTATTCCATTTTCTATGGTTAGTTTGTGCTTTGTTTCCTTAAAGGGTTGCTCTGCCATCGAACAATCGCTCCATAGATTTTTTTTTATTCTCTCTACTATTCTGCTTAATATTGGGTATTGCTTTGTTTCTATTTTAAGTCTATTTAGAGGAAGAACATCCATTTCCAACTAGTGTATTATTTTCCTTGAATATTTTTTGTTTTTCTTCTGTTTCATTCTTGAACTGAAACCCTGATAAAGCATTTACATGAGGGACAGTGTTCCCTTTTATGCATACTATGTCAAAACTGAATGCCATGATTTTTATTGCCTATCTTAAAATCTTTAATGATGTGACTTTTGACATTTCTTTTCTTGGGTTAAATATGATTTCTAGTGGTTTGTGATCCAGTTTTAATAAGAATTCTTTCTTCTATCAAAAAGTTTTGTGCCCTTTCCACGCTTCATACTATTGCCAGCACTTTTTTTCAATATTCGAGTAGTAAGTTTCTGCTGACGTTAATCTTCTTGATATGTACATGATTGGGTGTTCTTCTTGTGATAGAATAGCAGCAATCACCTTTTCACTCACATCTGTGGTTAACGTTACTTCTTTTTGTGGATCAAAAACTTTTATTTGTTTGCTCCTCAGAATATTCTTTAGGGTTTCAAAAGCGATAGCTTGCTTTTGTGTCCAGTCAAATTCATTGTTTTTTTTTGTGTAATTTTGCAAATGGCTCTGTTATATCACTGTATCTTGGTACATCTTTACTACAATAATGTATCAGTCCCCAAAGAGATTTTAATTATTTTTTATTTGTTGGAGCAGCTACTTCTATTATTTTCTTTGTTAGTCTATCATCAGGTGATTCTTTTGATATCCTAGATATGATATCTTCTTACAGACAAAATTACATTTATCTTTGTTTATAGTCAAGCCTACTTATTTTAATCTCATTAAAATTTACTGTTTTATATTTTAATTCTTATTTAATTCTTGCCCCTACACCTGGTATATTATCATATTTTTTATTTTTCCTAATAAGACTCTTTCAATTGTATTTTGGAAAATATGGCTTGAAATCTTTACTCCAAATGATAGATGAGTCCATCTTAATACGCCTATAGGCATGGTGATTTCCTTGAATTTCTCATCAATTTTTGAAAAGTACTCCAGTTTTACTAACTTTGGCTCACAGTTTTGATATTTGGCAAAGGAAAAGAGTCTGAACATACCTGGTGATTTACTCTTATCTTATAATCAGCACAAATCTTTAAATTTGCATGAGATTTCTTTATCGCTATTCTCAGTGATGCCTAATTACTACCACCTTGAGTTACTCTTTCTAATATGCCTTGTTGTATCATTTTGTTTAATCTGGCTACTATCAAATGTAGAGTATGAATTGGAACTTTTCTTGACTATATACTTTGAGTGATAGTTTTCCTTGAGTTGATTGAATGCTTGCTTTATAGCCTTTCAATAACCCTATGAAAAATTAATTCTTCTATAGTCATTTCCTGTGCTCCCGTTTTTTCAAATTAACAATAATTGGTTCAGTCTTTTAATCTATGTAAGTATTGTATAATGGACTCAGTTGATGTTTGTCTTGTTTTTAAAAACTTGGTTCTTTCAGCAATTACTAATCTTTTTTTTGATCTTCTGTTCTTTTTAATAATTTTAGCAATTTCTTCAAATGTCATTTCTTCTAATTTACTTGGGTAACACATTGTCAAAGTTTTCTTGACAGTTTAGCACCCAGCAAGAAATAAATTGGTTATCTTGTTTTCTACTCCGTTGGTCTTTGTGTCTCTTAATTTTTTTACACTAGTAAATGCAGCAAAAGTTCTTAGCCATGTTTGTATGTGTTCTGGGTCATCCAATGAATTTAAGGATCCTGTCAGCAATGCCATTGTTATGTTTTGCATTTCTTTGTGTGTAATAGTAGTCACAGCACAGCTCTCTATATCTTTTGAGGCAACAGGGTTTCTTTCCTCACCCACTTCTCCAGTTATTCTCTATTTATACTGGTCTACTAATTTGTATATGATACTACATAGTGTTATCTGTTCTAATTGTAGACAGGAAAGTTTCTCTATGGTGGTTAAAGGAGAGCAGTTTTGTTTTGGAGGCATTAAAATTTATGAGCCATTTCCTACCCCATTCATTCACAGATTGGAGGTCTTTTTTGAAGTGCAGCAGCCAGGTTTACTTTGTCAGTCTTCTTACAGAGATGGGTGTAAATGGTAGTGTCATCTGCATAGATGCCAAATTGGAAATTGATTACATCAGAAAGATTATTGCTGAAGATCAGAAAAAACAGAACCTAGGATAGCCCCTTCAGGGATGCCCCACGTTTCTATGAAAGGATCTGGAAGCTTGCCTATTCAAAACAACCTTCATTTCATGATTTGATAGGAATGATTGGATTAAATTAAACAATCATCCAGAAATACTGTAGCTATGGAGCTTGCACATAAAGCCAGCATGCCAAACTCTGTCAAATGCTTTCGGGATATCAAGTGCAACAGTTTGAGCATTGCTATTCTTATTAAGATCCTGGTATATTTATTCAGTGATGAGATCATTAGCACATTAGCAGTAGACCTGGCGAAACAGAAGCCATATTGTTTGTTGGAGAGTGGGTTGTGAGATATGAGATGCCTCACTATTTCAGCATTGATAATAGCCTCGACTACCTTACCAAAAACAGTTAAGAGGCTAATAGGGTGATAATTAGAGGGATCAGAGGGCTCCTCAGAATTCTTAAAAACAGAAACTACAGAAGAGGACTTCCAATGAGCAGGAAAGCAGAAAGAAGTGAGGCAATAGTTACAGAGTTTGGAGAGGACTGAAGCCAGTACAGGGGCACATTTTTTTAGGACAATGGCTGGAATTCCATCACCTATACTTGCCTTATGGGAGTCAAGCTTAGAAATTATTTTAGAGACCAGAGATGGGGTTACATATATATATTACATGGATGAGCCTGACTTCTAAGTGGGAAATTGGGTGTGGGTACTCCAGATGAATTAAGTGTGGAGTTGGATGAGAATTTGCAAGCAAAGCACTTGACCTTGCCTCCTGTGAATGTGAAAACACTGAATTGATTAAATAGAGGAGGGATCGAGAGTTTTCTGTTGTTCAGCATATTCTCGCAGCGATGCCAGTAATCTTTGGAACAAAACTTGTGAGATGCTATATGTTGTTTCATTCTATCAGCAAACAGCTTAGCATCATTTAGGACAGACTTACATTTATTACGAGTAGAGGCAAAGCGGTGCCTATTGTGATCAGATGTGTTGCTCCAATAAAGCCAGAAGAAGTGATTCCTGTGAGTGGTGGCAACCGAGCAAGCAGAAGAATACCAATGAGATGAACAAGATTTAAGCCAAAATTTCCTAGCTGGGATGAATACCAGTTTTCATCCAGGAGGAGACTTCAGAGGTGCAGTCTTAATCAGGGAGACTAAAAATTTTGTTCCAAGGGACATTGTGAAAAAAATGACAGATTTAGCCCCAGTTCGCTCATTGATAGCAGCAAGATATTCTACTGATAGGAGGTTAAAGGATGGAGGAGTAATAGAAAGAGACATTTATTTATACCACAGCAGGATTAAAGTTGCCAAGAGAGCAGAGATGCATAACATGGCAAAAATCTGGGATAGAAATAAGGTAGAGATCTAGAAGAGAAGCATGTTCATTGTGATTACAGAGGAAATGTGTGGGGAAATCAACTATTTGCATGAGAGACTGAGTGATTGAAAAGTTCAGCAGCTGGACTCCAGCAAGATCATTGACAGAGTTTTCTAGCCACTTGGAATAATGGGCACTGAAGTCACCAACACAAATACATCAGCAAATAGGTAAAGAGAAATAGCCTTGTCTATAATGTCAGAAATACTATCTAGAATGCAGCAGTCAAGAGGGGAGGAAAGAAGTAGAGAAAGAAGTGATAGCTTACAATACTTCCTGATACTTTGGAGTATCCAAAAAATTTAAATGTAATTTGGCACTACATGACAAGACAAGCCAAAAATCTTATAAATGAACAAGAAATCTTAACTCTACCAAAAACAACAAAAATATAGATTCCCACAAGAGAAGATTAATGAAGTTGTGCTAATTTATAGGGGTTAAGAAGTCAGCAGAATGATTGCTGGAAAAAATTACTATAAAGTCAATTTTAAAGAATGGTAGAGGAGTTCAAGAACAAAAATATCTTGTACTCTGTATCCTGAAAAGAGATATACCAATTATTTAAATCAAAGAATCCAAATAGAATTAGTTTTTCAAAGTTTTGAGCTCAGACCAAAGTAATATATACTAGCAGTTAGTGCTAGAACATGCTATGCCTACATTTACACAATACATCAAAATATGAAACTGATGATTGTAGAGGCTCATCTTGGTACAGTGATTCAAGGTGAACAATATCAATTAACAGATAACCACCAATGCATAATTGCTGTTACATGTAATGAAGCAACATGTAACTGCTACTTGGGTAACTGCTCAACTTGTAGCAATCTGATCTTTGTTTTATGTGTGTGTTGTGGTGCAGTGAATATTGGGTTGTAATAAGAATTGGACATCAGAATTTGAATTCCAGCTGAATTCATTGCATCCACCTACATGCAAATACCCTTACAAAAAGTTTTAATCCATCTCTTCCCTCAAACTATGGGTTAAATAACTGGACAAATTGGGTTCTATAGCCTTGGTTAGCAACTAGTCTTCCACAAAAAGTAATGGCAACCTACTGCAGGAAAATCTTCTGCCCAGTCAGTCATGTCTCAAAAGAGACATGATCGCCCAAGTGTGTTAATCTCTTTATAAATGTTAAGAATCTTTTTTAAGCATTCATTTCAATGCATCATTTTTTCAGATCAAAATTTAATTGTATATATATATATATATATATATATATATATATATATATATATAAAAGAATATACACAAATTTTTAAAAAAAAGTGCTTTAAGTGTACCATGTCAAAACATGGTACACTAAATGCACAAGAAGATTTTTAGTTTTTGTTTATATATACATATATAATTAGTGTTAATCAGTTTTTTGGTCATAATTAAATTAGACCAGTACACAGTTGTATTACAAAGTGCTCAATACATATATATTGTTGCGCTTTTGAATATTTGTTTCATTTGGAAATGAGTTAGTTATTTTCGCAACCTAGGTTTCAACATTGGTATCTTCAAGCGACTTATCATAACTGATTTTCCATTGTTTTCAAACGTAAAACGCATTTTTACGAACACGCAACTGGAAATTTTAAGCAACTGAAAATTTCAAAATTAAGGAGAAGTTACTTAAGGATTTTAAACATTTTCATCCAGGTTTGTATGATCCTAGGATGTATTTTTGGATGTAAATACATCTGGACATTATTTCTGATCTTTCATTGAGTAATTTTTATTGTTCTGAAAACAATATTATGGCTAACTCTTCTTCTTGGCACAATCTACAGACATCACCACTGTTGTAAAGTTTTTTTTTTTTATTATTATACTCCATGTTATATCAGGGTCTTTTCTATTTTTTTTTTTTTTTGTTTCAATCTCTATACATGGATAGCTAGTTTGGTACAATTTACAAGATTTTCCAGCTTGAATATAGATTTGTGGTTATTATATTTTTTAAATACCTTTTGTAGATCCTAAATATGTTTTTCTTTGTCCATCTGTATCATGTATTTCTGCTTTGTAAATAAACACCTTCTGTTTTACAAAGTCTGTCAAGTGGGCATTTATTTTTGTCCTTACAGTTGCATTTTTTATTAGTGATATTATGTTGCATGTTATGTTTTAAGTTTCTAGTGTTTTTTATGTAATTTTCTAAATTTCTAAGACAGCTATAACTTAATTGAACTTCTATTGAATATTTTATTTAATTCCAAGTTTTTTGGGAAGAGTTTATTAAGATATTTGCCTTATTGAATTTTACTTCTAAGTTAAACAGTGGGATGAACCAAATAATGTTTTAATTTCTAGTATTATTTTTCATTTGTTTGTTTAACTGAGGTTTATATTCTAATTTGCCTTTATGGCTACTTTCATTTAAGACCTTTTCATAATCTTTTTTTTTTCATTGAAGATTGTTTTGTGAAAAGATTTCTTGATAGTCTGTGTTCTATTCCTTTAGGGATGTGTTTGATTATTCTATTAGGTTGGTTAGATCTATGTTTATGTACTTTAAAATTGTATTTGTTTTCATATATGGAGAGAATACCAGTTTGTAGATTAAATTCTACATCTAAATATTGGACAACTTTTTTATTTGTTTCAACTTCTATTTTAAAATCAAGGCTTTTGAAGAGCTTGAAAAGCATTATTCTTATTTTGTCGTTTTCTCTTCTGTTGTCCAGTGCTATCATTAATCCATTGTCTCTGTATAATCTATGGTTGTCTATGTGGATTATCTCATTAATTTTATTCAGAGTGTATAGTTCTATTAGTTCTGAGATTTCAGCTGTGTCAAACGAATTTTGTGGTACACCAAATGTATCTTTTTTCAGAATTTTTTAAACTATGCTTCATGAAATAGTATAGATTTTCGGCAATGTAGTAATATATTTATATGTTTAGATGATATAACTATAAAACATTTAGCGAAATTTAAAGCTTTCATCAACCCTTTTACAGATATTGATGGGTAAAAGCTTTTTATGTCATATTTTATGAAAATATTTTTATTTTTGTTTTTATTTTTTTTAAACCAAGAAATACATGTGTCTTTCCATTGATTGGCTTGAATAGCAATTCTCAGTAAGTCACATGTTTTTTAATATTTCTTGGCTAATTTTATCTAATTCAGTCTTTGTTGGAATGAGGGACTATTGGGAAAATTATCTTTATGGTTTTTTTAGAGTTAAGAAAGCTTACTTACTGGTCAATATTTTGACTCTGTTGCTTATACCCAAATTGTCTGTGAATCATTTTTGCCTCTTTGTTTATATTTTTGATGTAGAAGTCTGGTGCTTTTTAGTAACCTTTGCTAACTTCTTCATTTATTTTTTCTCATATTCTTTTGAGCTTATTTCATACATGTTATTTGATTTGGCTCCTTTAATAAGGATATTTTGTATTTTTTTAATTCTTTTTACTTCACTGTTTAATAGTTTTTGTAAGTTGTAATTGATTTTTTCAAAATTTGCTTTTATCTATTATGGAAATCATATCTTTTTCAAATTTATTTAATTCTTTGATGGCAGTGGGTAACTCCTGGCTTTAATATATATATATATTTTTTTAATCATATCACCCCGAGCAAGGCGGTAATGCCACTGAAGCGTAGGGGGCTATGTAGGAGTGAAAAGATTGGAAAAGAGAAAGCCAGAGACCACATCTTAAACAAGGAACAAGAGATGAGCTTCTTCACCTATTTAATAGACGTGGGTAGAGTGTGAACCGGGCGATAGTTTATTCTATCTACTCCAATTGAAAAAAAAAAAAAAGAAAAAAGTGAAAAGATTGGAAAAGAGAAAGCCGGAAGCCACATCCTAAACAAAGAACGAGCCTCTTCACCTGTTCAATAGACGTGGGTGGCTGTACTGGTAATTGTTTTATTCTGCAAGGTAAAGCAATAAGTAACCAAGTAAGAATAACATTTGTGAGTAAAGCTTAGTGGAAACAAACAAAAAAAACAAAAAAAAGCATTTTCAGTATATTACTTTAGCTTTATAAGGTGATTTCTGAAAAATTAAAATTTATTTTAAAAATTTAATAACTGAGATTACTATCCTTACAATCCATAAAAAAAATGTAGAACTTTTTTAAAAATGGTCATTTAGGTAATTACCAAACACAATAATTCTCCATATTTAATAAAAACAAAGTTGTATCATGAAAATCTTTATGTTCAATTATGAAGGCTTTTAAAATTTTTTAAAAACCTTAGATATCATGAATTAGTGAAAATACCTACATTTACAATTAATTTAAAAATGAGGACACTAGGAATTAAAAAAATTGAACTTACTTTAAATTCTGAAGGGATGGTTTGCAAAAGCTGTTGAATTTTGAAACATTAATAAAACACTGGAGTGAAATGAAAAAACTGGAAACAGCTGAAAAAGTTAAGTTTTCTTTTTCAGTAATCCTAGAAACACATTAACCTTTTAATTGAAAAGGTCACATATAGAACATCATACTTCACAAAAAATGAAGATTTTTACACACAAAACAAATTAAAAATTATTTTAAAAATCTTTTGGGTTGAAGTTTGTATTAAGCTTTACAATTTTCAATTAGTAAATATAGCCTTCATTTAATACCCTAACTGCAACAAGACTTTGAAGAATCTTTAAAATATTTTAAAACTTTATAAATTCCCTATAATTAAAAAAAAAATTTCTTGTCAAATTTTATTATTCATTGAAAAAAAAATTTTTTTTTCAAACTTTAATATCCCTATTAATATTTTTTTAAAGCAATTATAAAAATTATAAAATTATAATTATAAAAAGCTTATCTAAGTAAATAATAGTATAAATTTATTGCATCTTTTATTTTTCTATTTGGAACAGATTTTTAGAAAAAGGGCTGTTTGAAAAAAAATAAATAAATAAACAGATGATTTACATTTCCCAAGGAGTCCTGCATTTAACTAACAAAACAAATTTCTGAAACGAAATTTAATTTATTGAAATTATGTGAAGGGGAGCAGGGTAACATGAAAAAAAACATTTTACTAAAAAGTAATTTCAAAAATAATTTATTGATTTGTGAATAAGACCTAAAAGTTTAATTTAAAAACTGACAATTATTTGATTTTTTCAAGAATTTCCAAGTTAACGTGTTTTTTCGTGTCATATTTACATTATACACAGTAAACACTGGTAACAGTTTGGTCAACTGCTGATAAAAAAGAAAACAATATTTTTATCAAAATTTCGGTAAATTTTTGATTCAGTGCCCAAAGGCCTCTCCCCTTCAAACTTCTCCAAAACCTCCCTACTTCCGCGCAAATGCATATGCCGAACTCAAATCGACAACTATTCACTGAAGAAACCAACCTTTATTGATGATAACGACCAGAAAGAAAAAAAAAAAAAAAATCAAACCTCTTCCCGCTCTCTATCTCACCCCTCAACCACCCTTGAAATATGTCATTCAGTGCTGAATGATGTTAGGCGTAGTAAGCCAATTTTCGGCCTATTTACCTCCTTTGTGCAACCACCACGCGACCCGTTCCACTTCAGAACCCAATTTCTGCCGAAAGTTACATGTATTTTGTTTATTTTTTTCCTTTTCTCCAGGGTATAGAACCTTTCTTTAAGAAAATCAACTTTCAAATGTATGAAAATAAGTGTAGTTTAATTAACCTTCAAATGCATTGCGTGTATTTGCGTGTTTTTTTTCCTTTTTTTTTTTAATTTCAGAAGAAAGTTAACTTTTAAATATATGAAAATAAGTGATAACTGTAGTTTTACTTAATCTTCAAATATGAAAATATATTTGCTTGTTTTTTACTTTTTTTATGAAAATAAGTCACAATTGTAGTTTTACTTAATTTTTTCCGACCAAAGTTAACTTTTAAATATATGAAAATACAGAATTCTTTTTAAGAAAGTAAACTTTCAAATATATGAAAATAAGTGACGAGTGTAGTTTAATTAACCTTCAAATATATAAATACCAAAAAAAAAAAGGAAAAAATACGTGCAATAACCCTAACTGAATGTTAACTTCTCAAATTAAGTACACGCAACTTTCTTAAATTCATTACCAAGAAAAAAAACAAAAAAAACATGCAATAACCCTAACCCTAAATTTCTATTTGAAAGTTAACTTTCTTAAAAAAAACTTCTACAGCCCAATAAAAAAAGAGAAAAAAAAATGCAAATACACGCAACTCTCAGTGGAAATTGAGTTCCGAAACAAAACAAATTGCGCTGCAATTGCACAAAGGAAGCAAATAGGTTGAAACAAGCATCCTACGCCCAAAATCACTCAGCACTGAATTAGATATGAGAATGGTGGCTAGGGGTGAGACAAAGAGCCAGAAGAAGTTCGATCTTTTTCTGGTCGTTAACATCAATAAAAGTAGGCTTCCCCAACAAACAACTATCGATTTGAGTTCAGCACATACATTTGCACAGAAACAAGGATATTTTGAAAAAATTTGAAGGGGTAAAGGCCCCCGGGGACTAAATCAAAAATTTACCAAAATTTCAAACATGTTTGAAAGAATTCATTTTTTTTTAAATAATTAAAAAATTACCTTGATCCTTCCCCTTTAATAATAACACAAACATTTTGACGGAAAAACTTTGTTTTTATTAAGTTTGGGACCATTTTCTTTCATGCTATGCTGTTTTAGTGGCGGTACATAAAAGTGTGCATTGTGGTGCAGTGGATGTGTGTTGTGGTGCAATGGATATCATCTCAGAACGACAAACCGGGGTGCAGAGTTCACATTCCAGTTGAAGTCCCTGCACTCACTCACGCACAAATACCCTTGGCCCTTGGGAAAGGTATTAATCCGTCTCTTCCCTCCAATTATGGGTTAGGACAGATTCGGTTCTACATCCTTGGCCGGCAACCAGTCTACTGCAGACAAGAAGCAATGGCAACCTACTGCGTGATAATCTTCTACCCAGTCAGTCATGTCTCTTTCGAGACGTGATCGTGTATCACGCATGGCACTTAGCTAACAAAAGTATTTTGCTTACTGGAAATTTTAAATTTATTTAATCTATTAATGAAATTAAAACTAAAATAAAAGCTTCAAAAAGGATCTTTCATTAAAAAAAATAAAAAAATAAATAAAGTATCGCGAATCTCTGGAGTGTGGAGGTACTTAAACAAAAAACAAACAAAAAACGCTCTTATACCGAGCTTTTTAAAAATTGACTAAAATATCAGGAAATTAAACTGAATTAAATTTTCTGTACTTAACTCATTCACTATAATGTCAAAACTCAAAAAGGTCATTTTTCAGAAAATTTTGTGGAAATAATCGGGGTTTCGCTAAAAAACATACAATTTACTTTTTCAAGAAACTCCGGAATAAAAAAAAAAACAAAAAAAAAAACAACAACAACAACAAAATAAATAAATAAATAAATAAATACATTCTCAAATCGAAAATGATTTGAAAGTTATCAAATATGAAAATAAAACAATGTCACTTACGGAAAAAAGTAAAACAGCTTTTAAGCGCGAAATAAAAAAAAATGCTAAGAATACATATACAATGACATTATCTTTAACCTTATGGAACTTTGTATAGAAAATGAATTTTTATTTAATTCTACTAAGTCTTAAAAAAAAAATTTAAAAACTACTTCCGAGTTTAATTTCTATTTTTACCTGATTGATGTCATAGGTCTTTTTGTAATTATTCTGATTTTAAAACTTAAAAGTAAATGCCACAAAAGGGGGGGTAATTATTAATATTAATATATTTTTTTTATTGAATCGATACTGAGTGTTACTGAGTGAGAGTAGGTAGCTGTTTGATTGCAGCAGCAACATTATTTCCTTTTTGAACTTCCTTAAAAATATAATCTAACTTGCTAAAAATTATAATTTTTAAAAACATTCATATTCGAAAATGGCATTAAAATTTACATTTTTCGATTCTTTAACCTTCTTTATTTAAAAAAAAATGTCACGAACAGCAAAAGGATGACAATCGCATAGAAAAATTACAGGTAAAAAATGTTTTTTTTTTCTGAAATAATGAAATTAAATAAAAATCTAACTGTAGTAGTGTTTAAAAAAGTGTGTGTGGGGAGGGGGATAGAAATCACATGTATTGAAGTCAATTTAAAAAGAATTGACAAAATACAGAAATGAATTTGAAAAACCTAAGTGCCATACGTGATACACAGATACACGCTTGGGCGATCATGTCTCGAAAGAGACATGACTGACTGGGCAGAAGTAGGTTGCCATTGCTTTCTGTGGTAGACTGGTTGCCGACCAAGGCTATAGAACCCAATCTGTCCTGCATAACTGGAAGGAAGAGACGGATTAAAATACCTTTCCCAAGGGTATTTGCGCGTAAGTGAATACAATGGATTCAACTGGAATTCGAACTCGGCTCCACTGTACCACAACGCACATCCCCAGATGGGGTAGGAGAGTAAAAAAAAAAAATTAAAAAAAAAAAAAAAAAATCGCTAACAGTTTTTTTTAAACAAAGACAATATTTTAATTTAATTTTTTTTTTTTAATAATCTGCCTCTATTTGAAATTAATTTGCTTGCCGTTTCGGTGTTTTTTTTGTTTTTTTTTTCAAGCGCTAATTAAATATTTTTGCGAAATAATAATAATAATACTCTGCTTCAACTAAGTCGAAGTAAGTATATTCTTTTCGCTCCATGTGTCATGTTGGTCAAACTCTTGTTGATTTGACATAGAATGACTACTAATTTTAATAAAACAAAGTTTTATTGTCAAAATCTTTGTTATTAAAAAGAAAGACCAAGAAGTTATTGATTATTAAATTATATTTTGTAAACCTATAAAACCTTCAGAATTTAGGTTAAATTTTTTTTTTCTTGTGTCAACAGGTGATCATAAATTATTATTGAAAATTTTAGCATCTTTTTGCTGTGCAAAAAATTGATGTGGAAATTCTTACAAAAATCCAATACAAGTGGCTATTGGGCCTTATGCAGGGTGAGCCTAATTGTAAGAAAAAATAAATAACTTGATCCTGATCTGTGACACTTTTCATCATTGTTAAAAATAGAACAGTCAGCAGGTAATATGACATAACTAACAAACTGCTTTCTGTAAAGACATGACTTAGCAATAAGTCATTTTTTTCTTGTTTGTTTTTATTGTCAAAAGTTAGTGCATTTGTGAGCAGACGTTCCCTATTTTAGGTGACATTTCAGTTCTAGTAAGTGCAGGATGCCCTTATTGTGCCTGAATGGGGATCAGTTTAATACCTTAAAAAGAAAAGTGTTTGGAACATATTTTTCCATGCATGCTTAATTTTTTTCATTGTGCGTTTTTACATTGTGTTTTTTCATGAATATTTAGAGTAATATATATATATATATATATATATAAATTCAGATAAAATTTAGAGGGGAAATAGCTATTTTCAACATGTCATTTTAAGACATGCATTGTCAATCCCATTTAAACAAACAATAAGAAAAATTTCTAATGTTAGAAGCTTGGTCTAATAAAGGAAGGGGTTGGGGAATATTGGCTTTTATAAGAGTTAAGCCAGCAAAAATTTTTTCTATGGTAGTGGGAGGTATGTTGCTTGATCATTGGGTTAGTAGTGGTAGGTAGGAGGGGAAGGTAAATGCTTAGCCAAATTTGAAAAAACAAACCTTATTGTGACTAAATGGCAGATAATTATTGCAATTTATATTTATTTCTGTGAAGACACATACTAATGATATACATATTATCAAAATAAAAGTGTATAGCTTGATATTAGAAAAAATTTTAAAAGTGAAGCAACCGGTTTCACTCCTGCTTTTCAGGCCTTTACAGGAGATTCAAACTTGGAATAAAATAACGATGAAATCTGCGATGGAAAAAAACAAATTATGAATAGAAAACAAAAAGCTAGAGGCAAACAATAGCAAGCTCGAACAAACGTTTACACTCTTTACACAGGGAAGATTTGTGGGACTTGATATAAAGAGCCTCCAGCACTTTCAGATGAAATATAGAGTGCAACCAGGACACAACAGTGAACCAGTCAACACTGAAATTAGCAGTTTATTTAACAGGTCCTCACATGGTGGAACTATAAGTATATGGGACAAGCTCATTCAAAGGCAAGGTGTGATTCCTGATCTTAGCAGGAACTTGTTTAATTCTCATATCTAAGCGCTGAGTAGTTCTCCCTATGTAGTCAGCAATTATATTTATAAAGAACAGAATTTACTTGGTGGGGAGCGAGAGCATCCTTGCACCCAGAACAAAACATAGACTGAGTTTGAAAAACTATATGAACCTCAGCCAAGAAAAAAACAACAACGGACATTAGATGAAATTTGTCTAGTTAAGCTTTCACAATTAAAACCAATTCAGGGAAGTCTAAGATAAACAAGGCACCTTTTAACTGTACAAGGTTTGACATTTCTGAACTCCACAATCTTGTCACAAATGACAGAATGAACAGTACTAGGAGGATACCCTAAACCATGTAAGGTCTCCTTAACAAAATTGATTTCATCATCCAAAAAAGACTCCGAGTATATCATTAATGCCTTATGAAGTAGGGTTCTAATAATGTTTATCTTACATTTTTTAGGACAAAAGGAATCCCAACACGTATATAACCCTACAAATGTTGGTTTCCTGTAAAATGAGGTGAGAAAATTAATTGATGTCCAATGTACTAGGACATCCAAAAAAGTTAGTTGAGAATTAGATTCTTTCTCAACTATAAACCTCAGGGCTGGATGAATACCATTAAGAAAAGAGAGAAACTGATTAGCATCAACTTCATTATTAAATAAACAGAAAGCATCGTCAACATATTGATAATACATTTGAGGATGAAGTGCACTACTACGTATTCTCTCCTTATGAAAGCCAAGAAAAAAATACTGGCCAGTGCTGGACCCAAAGGAGAGCCCATAGCAACCCCATCAACCTGTCAGTAAATAGTATTATCGAAACTAAATTTAACAGATGACATAGCAAATTTCATCAACTCCACAAATACAGATTCAGGAATACTAGGTGAAGACAAAGAACAGCAATAAAGCCAATCCCAGCAAATGTTAATTGTCTCCGAAAGAGGGACACAAGTGAATAAAGAACAAACATCAAAAGAACACATAAAGTTTCATGAAGAAGTCAAATCCACTTAAGTGCTTCAACACTGGTTCCAAAAGTAATGACAGCCATTTGGCCACCTTGTATTTGGCCGATCCAACCATTGACAAAATTGAAAAGGAGAGTTCTTTAAAGCTGTCACGTGATACATTCTAACCATTCGGCCACAAGCCCATACATATATATATATATATATATATATATATATATATATATATATAATGTATCTCCAAATGAATAAGAACAAAGAAAATAATTGCAGTGTTCAAAACATTAATTTAAAACAGTACTCAATATAAAAATAGAGCAATGAATATTTATTATTAATTATTACGTTAGAGTATGTGCAAACTAAAAACTACTACAGAATTGTACATTTTGTTTAGACATTGATAGAACAATGTCTCATCAGGTAGTTAACGATGATAATGAACGTTTTATTGTTTAAAAAAACTATTTTAAGAACAACACTTTATTTTGGAAATTTTTTTTCTGCATGGGGTTAAAAATATAAAAAAAGAGAAAAGAAAGAGAGAAGAAAAGATCAGAAAATAAGGTTAGAAATCAAAAAAAGCAAAAGACAGAGGAAAAGATACAGAAGAAATAGAAAGTGAAAAGAAAAATAAGTGAAAAATGTAGAGAAAAAGGATCCAATGTAAATGGCTAGGAGATAGAAATTTTAAATTTTGGCCAGAAGTGAAATTCAGGCAGATATTGACATCAGTTACAGTGTTTGGGCTTAATTTTTTTGGCATTTTTTAAGAAAAGGAATTGTACTTCTATAAAGAAAAGGAAAAGAAAGCGGAAAAGGAACGATACAGAAAAAGTAGAACATAAAGAAGAAAATAAAAAAGAAAAAGTGAGAAAATGTAGAGAGAGAAGGAAGGAGAGAGACAATGGAAATGACTAAGAAAGAGAAATTTTAAATTTTGGCTAACAGTGAATTGCAGACAGATCTTGGTATTTTTTTAAAAAAATGATGAAATCACATACACAAACAGAAAAATTATTCATACAACATAAAATAAAGGATAATTAAAAAAAATAGCCATACTGTCTGAGAATAGTTTATGGGTGGCGAGATGTTGAACTATTTCAGCATTGATGATAGCGTCAAACACTTTGCTGAAAATTGGTAGGAGGCTGATAGGGCGATAATTTGAGGGACCCAACGATTCTCCTGCGTTCTTATATATAGGAACTACAAAAGAGAACTTCCAGTAGAAATCAGGAAGCAGATAGGAAGTAATTATAGATTTTAGAAAGGACAGAGGAAAGTTCAGGGGCACATTTCTTCAAGGCAATGATCAGGATTCTTTCACCTCTGCTCACCTTATGGGGGTCAAGTTTTGAAATTATCTTAAAGACCAGAGGTGGGTTATGTAAACATCCCTCAGTTGACCTCAGTTCTAAGAGGGAAGTCTGGTGTGGATACTCCAGACAAGTCAAATGTGGATGTGGAATAAAATCTGCAAGCAAAGTACTTGGTCTTGTCTGCAGTGGATGTGTGGACCACAAATTCATTGATTAAAGGAGGGATAGGGCATCTACACACACACATATATATAGGTATATATATATATATATATATATATATATATATAAATAAAACAAAATTTTTATGTTTAAACCCGTTGAATAGCCATTTCTATGAAAACTTCCTGGTTTCTTCAGCAATGGTCGAAATGAAAAATTTTTATTTAATCAAATTCAAATGACAAAAGATTTTATATCAGTAGAAGTCAAAAAAAAATTTCCATCCACAGGAAAATAAAACGGGGGTTGGATTAATAATTTTCGAATTTAAAGAAGTAAGCAATGAAGCAGACAGATACCTATGTCTCATATTAGAAGATATCCCCTCCCCCTTATCTGAGTTGAGAGTTTAAAAGTTGAAATTTAGCCATGTCAGGGGGAATAGAAGTGGTAGGGGGAACGAAAGTAAAAAGGAAAAAAGAAAAATGAAAAAGAAAAAGAAAAAAGCGGAGAAGGGGTGGTTGACTGAGAAGTAAGCTAAGAAAAAAAAATTTTCCCATAGAAACAAAAGAAAACTGCTACCATCAGTGTTGATATATATAAATAAAACAAAATTTTTATGTTTAAACCCGTTGAATAGCCATTTCTATGAAAACTTCCTGGTTTCTTCAGCAATGGTCGAAACGAAAAAATTTTATTTAATCAAATTATCGCCCTATCAGCCTCCTACCAAAAGATTTTATATCAGTAGAAGTCAAAAAAAAATTTCCATCCACAGGAAAATAAAACGGGGGTTGGATTAATAATTTTCGAATTTAAAGAAGTAAGCAATGAAGCAGACAGATACCTATGTCTCATATTAGAAGATATCCCCTCCCCCTTATCTGAGTTGAGAGTTTAAAAGTTGAAATTTAGCCATGTCAGGGGGAATAGAAGTGGTAGGGGGAACGAAAGTAAAAAGGAAAAAAGAAAAATGAAAAAGAAAAAGAAAAAAGCGGAGAAGGGGTGGTTGACTGAGAAGTAAGCTAAGAAAAAAAATTTTCCCATAGAAACAAAAGAAAACTGCTACCATCAGTGTTGAAAAAACATTGAAAAAAATTACCAGAGATTTTAGTTTAGATAAATAATGACTGAGACAAATTTTATAGAAAAAATTTTGACATACAAATTTAAATATAAATATTAAACTTAAAATTTAAAATATTAACTTCAAGGGTATTTCTCAAAAGAATCCATTACTACACGTACACACACACACACACACACACACACACACACATTCCCGAACATAATTTACTTAAAAAGCTAAAGGATATTCACAATTCATGAGTTAAATTTAATTTTAATTATTTTTGAAAAATTTAAGAAACTAAATTTAAGACGGCCTAGTATGAAAGGAACAAAATTATTATATTTTTATTGTAAGGGCTCTGCTAAAACTTAACCAAACCTAATCTTTGTGTGTAAAAGGTAATATAGATTTAACATTAAAAATAAATATAAATATACATATACAATTATAACAAAGCACAGGGAAGTTATATGAGTAATAGAGTTCTGAATAACAAAATGGAAATAAGAATCGTCACAAAAACAAAACAAAATATATAAAAGTACAGGAAAAAATGAAGACTAAAAAGGTTAGTCTACAGATTCTTACATGTTAAATAGTAGATATTTAGATAGGAAAAGGCAGATGAAAGGTATCTATAAGGCTGGGATTAGTATTTGGTAGTGGGGTTCAAATTTACTAGCTTAAAAAAAAAAAATTATTTTACTAAAAGCATTTGCCACCATAAGTTGAAATTTGTGAATTTTAAAACTTAAGATTTAAGTTTTAAATTTAATCTATGATTTTAGTAAAATAATTTTTTATTTTTTTAAATCTTTCAATCATAAAGCATACAGAAATTCTACTTCTCTCTCTAAATACTACTGGCAATTGAAAGATGCAAATTAAACTCTTACAGTTAAATGAAAAATATTAACTGAAGCTATTTATATAAATATTAACTAAAACTATTTATGTAAATTCTTACATGAAATATGTTTATTTTGCTTACAAGAAAAAAATCCATTTAATAAAATTCCCAAAAACTGAATTATTTAACCAACGTAATGAAATAACTATTTACTCATTTTATCACTTGAATAATTTTAGCATATTGAACTGGAATTTTTTAATTACTATTATTATTTTATTTTATTTTTATTTGTACTTATAAAATAATCTGCTTATAATTTTTTTTAAATTTAGCTTATTGAACTGGCAATTTTTTAATTACCTTTATTATTTTATTTGTACTGTATAACAATTTTAAAATTTTAGCTGATTGAATTGGTAATTTTTTAATTAATAAATCCATTTGCTTCTGACCAGGATCGAAACTGGACCAATCTGGTGTCAGTCAGAGTCACTAACCCCTAAGCCATAGGTGCATGGAATCAGAAAAGGGGAAATTTTAGCAGGTTATATAGTTTTTGGTCATAATTAAATTAGATTAGTTGTATTAAAAAGTATTGAATATAATTATATTGTAGAACTTTTGAATATTTATAATATAAATAATAACTCATTTACAAATGGAAAATATATATATATATATATATCCAAGTGAATACAGAACGAAGAAAAATGTTTTTACAACGTCCAAAACATTAATTTAAAACAGTGCTTGATATATAATATATAGAGCTGTGAATATTTATTATAAATTATATTTTAGAACACGTACAGAATTTTTTTAAATATTTTTTTTTTAATACAACAAGCTTTTAAACCAGAGGCATGAAACCACAGTTAACTGCAAGGACATTAAAGAACTAACCTTACAATCATGCTAAAAAATACTACAAAAGCCAGAGCTAGGACCCTTCACTGTACTAACAACACTCCTACATACACCACAAACTGTGATCTAAATTATTTTAACAAAAATTTTTTTTGAAAAATTAAAAATTCTATAGAAAAAATCGATTTACTAAATTCTAAAGTAAGGTTTAATATACATAATTAGATTAATAATAAAAACTGTCCTTAATATACACATTAAACTTCAACTATTACCTTAAATACAAACACCCCTATTACTTATTCACTTATTTCCTCCTACATAAAATTCTACTTATTATGCACCTATTACCTACTTACCTTAAATTTTTAACATTAAATTTTACCTCTTACATTAAATCTTGCCGCAAACGGTGATCTAATTAAAATTTAATAGAAAAAAATTGGTTTCCAAACTGTGATCTAATTAAAATTTAATAGAAAAAAATCGATTTCTTAAATCCAAAATTAAGATTAAATATACAAAATTAGATTAATTATAAAAACTCTGCTTAAATACAAAAATATTCTGTACAAAGTAAGCATCCCACCCCATACCTGCTGCTCTAAGAAATCCAAAGGATATAGTCTAGTCGCAAGATAATAAAAACTTACATTCTAACTGCTAATGTTAAATCTGTCTAGAAAACTCACAGACACTCATTAATCAACCATATTCACTACCCACACTACTTTCTTCAAAATTCACAAGACTTATTCCCTTATCACTAGCCCCCACCAACATCCCACACACAAAGTGACCAAATATAAGAAAAGAGGCTTTCCATTCCTGTCCACACTGCCTGATGAGACAATGTAGTTTCAATGTCGAAACAAATGTACTATTTGTAGTGGATATATAAAAAAAAATTCTGTACATGTTCTAAAATTTAATTTATAATATATATATATATATATATATATATATATATATAGTGACGTAAAATAATAAATATACAGATGAGGGTGCACATATGTATAATATTATTATATGTAGATAAAAATTCAAAATTTAAATTTAAAATAAAAATAGAAAATAATAAAAATAAAAAATGCAAGAAGAAATCAAAGGGGTGTAAATCATGAAATGTAAAAATTTGAATATTCAAATATTAAAAGAATGAAAATATAACTGTTTCAATAATAAGCAAAAATTTTTTTTAAGTAGTCTTATGGCATTTTGTCTCCATACTCAACCTTTATATTTTTTTACCTATCTTTTCACTATCAGTTCAAAGACATGAAAAATCAAAATGAAAGATCTGATGCGAAAGTCTTGGACTTCTCACGTAGACGTGAAAAACTTTGGAATCAAGTAGTGAGTGCTCATAAAAACTAAGGAGGGAAAATGTTTACCCACTCCCCCACAAGAGTGAGTTATGACACAAGATCAGTTTTAAAGTGGGGAACATGAGCACAGGCAGACATTCAGTTCAAATATTACCCAGTTACCATGATGCAGCAACCTTGTTAATATAAGCAGGGTGGTAGAGCAGATGTTAGATCATCTCGGGGGGGGGGGGGTCCAGATCTTTATGTTTATAATAAGACCTATCATGTTCAGTTGTGACAGTTTACTTTGTTACTTGTATAATTCTCTTTGATCTTGTCCCTTGAATGTGTTCATTGGCTTAGAAAATGATGGTAAATGTTACATCCATTACAAAACAAGCATTGACCATTAGAACCAACTGGACTGAGAAGGCATTTGCCTTGACTGTTATACCTTAGTACTGCTTCATTATGTTGATAATTAGCACACTGTGAACTATTGTTACTCCTCCAGTTCCCTGTATACCAGGACTTATGAGGAACATGGTTTTAGAGTACCCACTTCTGCTATTTCTATTACTCCTCCAGTTACTAACTCTACTATATGCAGGAAAATTTTCTCTGCTAGCCCATCTGGTTAGAAAAGTTTCATCAAAGTCATTCGATGTTGCTACTAGAGTTATTGTAATTAGAGAAGCTACCTTTCCACTCCCAGAACTTCCACAGTACTTTTTCAAAACTTTCTGTGCATTCTTGTATAAAGAATTCTTATTATAATCCATGTCTGTTAAGACTAAATTCTTGTCCTCCTTAGATATATAGGAATTAAATTCTATATATATTTTTCAACCAATAAAATCTCATCAGAATATTTGTTAGATAAACAAATGCAAATACTGCCAAATATTTGTGAATATGTAAACCTATCAGGTGTTATTTTTGGACCATTGAGAAAATAACAATAACTCTCTTCACCACTCCCACAAATTCAAGAAAAAGGTTTTTACCAGTGCAAAATTATTTTCTAAGTAATGAAAACCTTGTATTCAAAAAGTTTACACTTCTATGTGAAATTAGATTTCCATTCCTTTATGTATATAAAAATAAAAGCTTAATGCTTCTTAGGATTCAAAACAATTTTTGGAGGCCAGTTTGATCTACATGTATACACACACCCCTGCACACAATGAAAAGATGACAGTCAGTAGCCACTGACCTTGTCTACACACTCATGAACACATTTAGCTGACCATCATAAAGTAAGTCTATTTACACATTTCACACTGCCCTATGAACACTTAATTACTTGATAAAACAAATTTCACTGCAAGAGAAATTGAACATTTTACTGTATATTTCTGAAAAGAATATATAAATGTTATTTATACAAATCTACCATCCGTCTGTGTTTTGAATACTGTTGCCACATCTGGTCGGGTGCCCCTGCTATTCTCCTCGGGCTTCTTGACAGTGAAGAATCTGTAATGTGATTGATACCGACTTAGCTGACCGCCTGCAGTCACTCTCTCACCGGTGTGACATGGCTTCCCTGTGCCTCTTCTATAAATACTTTCATGGCTTCTGCTCTGATGAACATAAATCACTGGTGCCCCCTAGGTGTGAGTTCGCACGAGATACTAGATTGGCAACTAGGTCCCACCCTTTTACAGTGAAACCGATGAAATGTAACCGCAATTTCTATTCCAACAGCTTCTTTTCTCGCACTTCCTGCCTGTGGAATTCCCTTCCGCATGCTTGCTTCCTTGACAGCTATAACCTCCAGGAGTTTAAATGTAAGGTCAATAGACACCTCCTAACACACTAACCCTCCCATTCTCTCCAACTCTCCCCCTATGTACATCCTAACTCATCTATTGCCCTATGTAACCCCCTGCGCTATAGTGGCAGTGGAATGCCTTGCTTGGGGTGACATGATTAAAAAAAAAAAAAAAAAAAAAAACTAACATTCTGTTTCTACTTTTCCTTCAGAAAATAATGGTTTCAT
Organism: Ascarosepion bandense; assembly: GCA_037127315.1. Classification (NCBI taxonomy): domain Eukaryota; kingdom Metazoa; phylum Mollusca; class Cephalopoda; order Sepiida; family Sepiidae; genus Ascarosepion; species Ascarosepion bandense. The sequence goes on along the minus strand of JBBBDQ010000572.1, from coordinate 815,777 downwards.
GTTACATTTAAAAAATGTGTTATTGTTCGAAATGTTAATGTTTGAAATCTTGATACTGAGATAAGAAAAATCTGGATACATAAGAGATATGGAAGCACAATGGAACCAAATTTGAATAGTATTATAAATTTGTCTTCTCATGAACTGACTGAACTTGAGTCATTTGTTCTTATTCATGGTTTGGATTTTTGTATTCCACCATCTATGTCTGATAAGAAGAAAAATTTTTTCTGAGTTTGAGGTCCTGTATGCTAAGTTGACAAGACTATCACCTATTTCTGTTGATGCAGTTAGTGATTTAAAAGCCCAATTGAATAATTTTGCACACGTTTGCCAGCTTTTCATTGGCTTCAGCAGAATAGAAGTGGAAAGCTGAACATCAACAAGTTATTAATTCGCTGAAGAAATATTCTGATTTAGTGATCTCTAGACCAGATAAGGGTGCTGGTGTTGTTATTTTAAAGCATGCACCTTATGTAGCTAAGATGTCATAGATTTTGGAAGACACATCTAAATTTACGAAGCTAGGATCTGTGGATATGTGTGATGCAAAATTTCAGAAATTTCAGAAAAGTGGAGTTCTTTCTCAGGAAATTTTAAATGAAATTCGACTGTCTGGGTCAATTCATCTCCATTTATATTGGCTACCAAAAATCCACAAGAATGGGGTACTGTTGAGACCCATTCTGTCAATGGTTGGATCAGCCCAACACAAGGTGACCAAATGGCCGTCATTACTTTTGGAACCAGTGTTGCAGCACTTAAGCAGATTTTGTTTAAAGGGTTCATTTTCCTTTGTTGACCACATCTGAAATTTGTCTTCAGATAAGTTCATGTGTTCCTGTGATGTTTGATCTTTATTCACTCGTGTCCCTCTTTTTGAAACAATTGATATTTACTGTGACTTGCTTTATTGCAGTTCTTTGTCTTCACCTAGTATTCCTGAATCTGTATTTGTTGAATTGATGAAATCTGCCATGTCGTCTGTTGAATTTAGTTTTGATAATACTATGTACCAGCTGACTGACAGAGTTACTATGGGCTCTCCTTTGTGTCTGGTACTGGCCAATATTTTTGTGGACTTTAATGAGAAGAGAATATGTGGTAGTGTACTTCGTCCTCAAATGTATTGTCGATACGTTGACGATACTTTTTGTTTATTTAATAATGAAGCTGAGGCTAATCAGTTTCTCTTTCCTTAATGGCATTCATACAGACCTGAGGTTTACAGTTGAGAAAGAATCTAATTCTCAACTGGCTTTTTGGGATGTCCTGTTTAACACTCTGGCCCCTCGGGTTGAATACTGGTGATCACAGCAATATATATTTAACCCTTTTTGTCCCCAGGGTGGTTATCCTAGTCACGAGATCATATATCTAGTACTTCCACCCCATAGGCCTATTCCAGTCAACGTGCACCAGACCTAACTCTTCCACCCTGGCCCCTCAACCTCTGGCATTTCCTCTTCAGGTTGAGATGTCTATTCAGTCTTAACTGAGCTCAAGGGGTTGGCCATAGATCTCTGAGCATCCGTAGGTCAGTCAACCTGCTCACTGGTTTAAATCTGCTTTCTGTCCACATTGTTATTATTAGATCCAGAAAGCAGAAGTGTTGTTCGTTTACAGTCGACTGAAGATGTAGACACAGCTGGGGGAGCTAGTGTTAAACAGGTAGAATACAGTAAAAAGAAACAGAAAGAAAAAAAAATAATGTCCGTAGAAAGCTGAACAAACAGCAATTGATCGAGCAATTAAATCCTGTGATAGTGGGGACGTAGCTATAGCTAGGGCAGAGCTGGCCTCCTTGCTTATCAAGACAGACCGGGCTCTGGTAGTTAGGGATAAGTTAAAAAGAATGTCTTCTGAGGCAATGAATATGGCTGCTGAACTGCATGCAGTGGAAGCTCAAATGCAACTAACTGGTATATCGATAACATCACATTGCCAGACGAGCATACCGTGACCACAGACATGGGTATATGCAGGGCTTTTCAAAATTACTTTCAGGATCTTTTCACCAGTGAGCCTGCTCAGTTTGATGCCAATTTGGCCAACTTTCCCCTGCCTTGAGGCAGCTGTGTGTGAGGGACCCTTCACAGAGTCTGAAATCTGGAAAGCGCTGAAACTGGTTAGGATTAGGATTAGATGGTTTTCCGTATGAAATGTACTTGAGGCAGTCACCTATTTTTGTCCCCTTGCTGGCACTGATTTACAATAACTGGATGAAGCAGGAGTCTATACCTCAACACTTCCCCAGGGGTGTGATTAAGTTGCTTCACAAGAACAAGAACAGTGGAGGTGACATAGATAATTTTTGGCCTTGACGATGTTGAATACTGACTTGATGATTTTAGACAAGATCTTGGCTGGCCATTTGCAGGCTGTCCTCCCTAGTCTGATTGGCCTTGAGCAGACTTGTGCTGTAAAGGACTATTCAGGTCAACTTTTATTTGATACATCTAATCATTGAGAAAGTTAACAGTGAAGCCGCGCTGATCAATTTGGATCAGTCCAAGGCTTTCAATAGGATTGACCATTGTTTTTTTGGACTGTCCTCTCTGTCACCAATTTCGGGCCATACTTTTGCTCTTAGGTCTGACTGCTGTATGTGTCCTCCAGTCCGCTGGTAGAAGTGAATGGGGTAAGATCAAAATCTTTCATATTATCTCACTCCATTCTTGCGTTAGAGCCATTCCTTCGCAAGTTAAAGGTGAATCTGGTTCTGCATGGAATTTCCCTATCTAGTGCTACCACCTTGGCCAGGTACTCTGCCTAAGTTGGGTCTTATGTTGAGCAAAGCTGATATTGACAAAGTTAGCAAAGAGATCAGAGAGTATGAGATGGTAACAGGGGCCAAGATCAACTGAGATAAGTCTGTTGGCTTGTGGATGGGTGCATGGAAGGGAGTTTTTCTTCCTGGACCTTTCCTCTGGATGGACAGGCCAGTCAAAATTCTCAGCATCTGGTTTAGTCTTGATGTCCTGTTGGAAATGAATTGGTTGGAGGTTTAAGAGAAGGCTGAGGTTGCAGTTTGTCTGTAGACTCGGAGGAGGCTTTCCTTGAAGGGGAGGGTGGAAGTATGTTTTGCACACCTACCCGATTCTCCTTTCCAACTCTCTGTACTTCCACTTCTGTGTGCCATTCAATTGGGATTAATACAGCTCTTGCTCTCTTTTCTATGGGGAGTAGGCAAAGCAAAATATGTCCTGAGATCTGTTACCCCACCCTTCTGAGGGCAGCCTGGATATGCCAGGTGCTGAGATTCGCATCAAGTTCCTGGACTGGATGTGCAGGCAACCAGATGAGAACAGCACCTTCTGGAAGGAAGATATTCATAAAAACTTTCCTTCCTTCAGAAGTGCGGGCTCGTCTGAGGAAGAGGCTTGCCGTGAACCTCAGGTGAGTGCTCCTATCACAAATGTCAATTGGCTCTCAAGTTTCTCTTATAGGTGACAGAAGGCTTCTCCAACGTCTAGACATTATCTTGTAAGGCGTTATATCAAGTATTAGTTAGCAGGGGACATACAGGGTGAACTGTTGGACGAACTTAGTCTGCTGAAGCCGAAGACTTGCTCTATATGGCCCTGAGTACCTGGGTTGAAATGTCTCACTAACGATAAGGCTTCACTCACCTGGCTGATGATACGTAATGCCCTCTGGGTAGACAAGAAACTTTATGCAGCAGGCCTACAGTGTTTCAACCTGCGTGCATTGTGAGCTGTCAACAGAGACCATCGATCATGCCTTCTTCCACTGCAGAGTTGTTGTCATGTTGTGCAAGTTTGTTGAAGACATCATGGTTTGTATGTTGCATGGAAAGTTCTTTGTCCTCAAGGCCAGTTCTGTTTGTAGCAATGTCAAACCTCTGTTAATTAAAACTGAGAATTATGTGCTCTTCTGCTGACTAGGTGTTGTGCGAGTTGTGATTTGAACGTAACAGAAGGACTTCCATGGAGAAGAGAAATTTACCTTTTCCCAATTTATCTTGTACTTTAGGTATCAGCTTAAACTCATGATTAGGACGGAAAAGAAATTACACCCTTCATCGGAATTTGGCAAAAGGTGGATGAGTCTTGTGCGAATCTGTCAAGTAAAAGGTGCTGACCTAGAGTGGCTGTTTGATGCCAGTTAGGCATCAGGATTTTGGGTGTTTTAGAAGGAACATGGGCAACCCCACCCCAGTAGAATAGGTTAGACTACAGTTTGTTTTTTAATTTTTACAAAAAGTTAATTTAGCTCATCAGCCCTTCCCCCCACCCTTTTTTTTTAGTTTAATTCCCATCCCCTCCTCAATTAGGTGACTAGGAATGTCAAGTTCTTTGGTTGAAGTGTGATGTGTTTCTTTTTTTTTTGAGCCTGCTTTTACATTTTTGTTGTCGTGTTTAGATGTGTGAGTGACTGGGTGAATGTTCTGGATTGTTGTTATACTTTGAAAGTCACGCATTAATTTCATTCAATTAACTGATGTTTCTGCTGCAATCTAAACATGGGGGGGTATTACTAACATGATTTTGTTTTGTTGCTTGTTATATATTGTTATTTTTCATTGTATATATTCATTGGGGAAATTTTTAAAAGTTGTTATTTTTTTGCCCCAGAAATTGTACATATGGGTTATAGTTTGGACATCATAGAGTCACTGAGGTAATATGGTGAATGTAGTAAGAATGGTAAGTAAGAATGTGGCATTTTGGTGTAAGGATTATTGTACTGTGCTAGGGTCAATGATTGTGGCTAGCTAAGTTAAAGTCAGATGATGACCAACCTTCCCCATCCCCGTTTTAGGCCTCGTGCTGAATTTATATGTTTGTACAATAAAAATGTGTTGATGGGTTCACTATATTTCATTTGAAAGTGTTGGAGGCTCTTTATATTGGGTCCTGCAAACCTTCTCTGTGTAAACAGTGTGAATGTTTGTTGGGACTCACTATCATTTGTCTCTAGTACTTTGTTTTCCATTCATAGTTTTTTTCCTATATTTGTGTTTTTTTTTCTTTCTATCACTCATTTCATGGTTTATTTTATTCTAATTGTGAATTTCTTGATGAGGCCTAAAGAGCGGGAGTGAAACTGGTTGCTTCGTTTTTAGAATGTCTATTAATATTAAGCTACACACTTTCATCCTGATAATTAAATTTTGTACCTATAAAAATACTTATATAATATATATATATAAGCAATTAAAAGTTTAAATGTCATAGTTTTATATTGCATTTTTTAATTTTATTATTTGGAGCAGAAAAAAGGTCTACTGTTTGAAAAAAAATAATAAATAGATGATTTACATTCCCCAAGGAGTCCTACGTTTAACTAATAAAACAATTTTTTGCTACAAAATTTAATTAAATTTCCAAATTATTTTTTTTTTCACTAGAAAAAACAGAGTTACATTACATTGCAAACTGGTAACAATTTGCTTACCTGCTGACAAAAAAAAGAAAATATTTTTTACCAACATTTTGAATGTGTTAGAAAGATTCGAAATTCTTTTTTTAAATAATTAAAAAATACTTTGATCTTTTCTCTTAATAAACATTTTGATGGAAAAACTTTGTTTTTATTAAGTTTTGTTGGGCCCTTTTTCTTCATTTCATACTGTTACTATGCCATTTTTTTAACGAATTAGTGAAGGTACCTGTGTGTATTGTAAATTTAATTTAAAAAAAAAAAACACTTATTTTATTTTGAAATTTTTGTCATATTTTTACAACGTACTCTAATTGTTTTACTTTACATTACATTCACATAAAATTACCTGAACTTGTACCTTTGAAAAAAAACTTGCACATAAAAATAAAAAAATAAAATGATTTGAATACACTCACTCTCTGGTTGTTAAAAAATAACTAAAAAACAAAAATGGATGATAAACGTGATACCCCCTATTTTATGCTGGTGGTGGGGGATATAATTTTTTATATATACAGGGGAAAAAAAAATCAACGACAAAGTAAAAAAATATTTTCGTGACGTTTTTGGCCCTGTTGGACTTCGTCGAACTAAAAACTAGAAAAAGTGATTTTTTAAAACTTTAAAAATTCTTTTTTTTTCCACTTTGTCAGTAGTTTACCTTATTTTAATTTTCTAAATTGTGTATGTTGCTATAAATTCTTTTTTTAATATTTTAAATTGGGAAAAAAGAGTTATCAAATGCACAAAAAACGTTATGAAAAATTTTGTCCATCCTACGAAGTATCCCAGACTATGCTGAATTCGAAATCACAACCATGTCAGTCAGTTAGGAAGTGCCATACGTGATACACGCTTGGGCAATCATGTCTCGAAAGAGACGTGGCTGGGCAGAAGATTATCCCGCAGTAGGTTGCCATTGCTTTCTGCGGTAGACTGGTTGCCGACCAAGGCTATAGAACCAATCTGTCCTGCTATTTAATTTAACCCATAACTGGAAGGAAGAGACGGATTACCTTTCTCAAGGGTATTTGCGCGTAAGTGAATACAATGGATTCAACTGGAATTCGAACTCGGCTCCCCGGTTTCTCGTTCCGAGCCCATATCCACTGTACTTTTTTTTAAAAATCGCAATTATTCAATTATATGATTTTTTAGCTTGTGTGGAAAAAAACTTGGCGGACCTAGCAGACTACCACCACGTTTAATTTCGTTGGTTTTCATTGTTTTTTTACTTTTTTCAGTGCAATCCTATCAATTACCCCCTTAGCTTTACGATTGACAAAAATTTTGAAAAATTTCAACATTAAACATTTTCTGGGGGGATCAGTTTCTCATACAACGTTATTAGTAAATCGAGCCTCTATTTTGAAACCAGTCGCTGGTACGACATTACCGCCACCTGTAAATTTGTGCAATATTTTTAAACTTTTAATTTAAACTTAAATTTTTAAACTTTACGAATGACAAAAAAAAATTGTAAAAATTTCAATATTTCAAAAAACCATTTTAGTAGGGGGGGGGAAGTTTCTCATACAACCTTAGTGAATTGAAAATGGAGGATTGCGTTTTACTTTCTGACCCCACACCCAATTTGTTTAAATATTTGAATTTTTCAAAATGTTTAATAATCGGAAAGTTAGTTTAAGTAACAATTGATAGGACTGCGCTGAAAAAAGTAAAAAAAAAAAAGAAAAACAACGAAATTAAACGTAGTGGTAGTCAGTTTAAGGTCCGCCAAAGACTTTATTTTTTTATCACACACCCTAGATTTCTTTTAAAACTAAAGAAGTGAGGGCCGCGGAGTAAACATATTACTTGATATCATTATTTTTTTTTATACCCAAGGGAAGGTCAAACCAATGATTAAGGTTGTAAAAAAGGTCTAGGTGTCTGACGCACCATATTCAGTTTGTCTATTGTGAACTTGGGTTAAAAAAGAAAGAGAAATCGCTGTATTTTTTAAATAAATATTTTTTTATTTAAACAGGTTCGAAGTTTAAAATTGTACAACTTATCCTTCATTACTATGGCAGTGTGTAAAACTAAAAAAGACAAAGGCTTACCTTAAGTTTTAACTTTAGCATGGAATGTTTTTTTGTTTCTTGCCAAGAACTTGGGAAGCAACTTTCCAGTGTTATTTTATTTTCCCTGAATTGGGATTTTATTTTTAAAAGGTACTTTGCATGAGTAAATAATTTTCTCGTCCAAATCAATAAACGTTGTCAACCGAATGGCAGCTGGAACTAGTAATAACTAGCTTAAAAGCAAAATAACTAAAAATACGGACGGGTATTCCCAGAAATGTGTAACAAATATTTAAAAAAAAAAAAAAAAGGTGTAACTTGCTTCGGCAGTAAAGAAAAAGATAAAAAATAATAAATAAATATATTTTTAGTTTTAACTTTTAAAATTAAAATTTTTTAAATAAACCTTGTTTTTATGTAATAATTAAATAAGAGATTAGTTAGTTGATATTTTTTTTGTCGTAAATTCTAACATTATTTCATCATACGTTGAGGTTTTATTACATCATCGCTTAAAAAAAAAAACATTGCCGAGAAGTGAAGGTAGTTAAAACAAGGTGTCAATAGAAAAACCGTCCTTTTATTTAATGTTATTATTGTTTTTTGATGTGGGCACGAAAGTCCAAGTAAGTTTAACGATTATTTTCTGTATGGATGTACAAAAGGGAAATAATTCTAATTTCTCGTCTTTGACCTGTCGCAGCACACTACTCCCATTTGTCATGATTTTAAAAGGAGCGACCTTGACTTCACTTTTCCCTCTGTAGTTCCTATATTTAAGAATACTGGAGAACCCTCGGACCCTGCTAATTACCGCTCTATCAGCCTCCTACCAATCTTTGGCAAAGTGCTCGAAGCCATTATCAACGCTGAAGTTGTTCAGCATCTCACATCCCACAGATTCTTCTCAGAAAACAGTATGGTTTCTGCTTCACCAGGTCTACTGCTGATATGCTAACAACCATCACTGAGTATATATACCAGGCTCTCAACAAGAATGATGAAGCTCAAACTGTTGCTCTGGATATTTCCAAAGTCTGGCATGCTGGCCTTCTTTACAAGCTGCAGAGCTATGGTATAACTGGACAATTGTTTAACCTAATCCAGTCATTCCTTTCAAATCGCACAGTGAAGGTAGTATTGAACAGATGTGCCTCCCAATACTGCCATATGAATACGGGTGTTTCTCAAGGTTCTATTCTAGGTCCTACACTTTTCCTGATCTACATTAACGATCTCCTCGATGTAATAAGATCCCAAGTAGGCATATACGCTAACGACACCACCGTTTACTCTTGATCAATCAAAAATTTGCTGAGGTTGACAAAGCGAACCTCTCTACCGAGCTTGAGAAGGACCTCCAATCTGTGGTGGACTGGGGTAAGAAATAGCTCGTAAATTTTAATGCTTCCAAAATAAAGCTGCTATCTCTTAACCATCATAGACAATCGCTCCTACCCTCCATTAGCATGAATTAGGCTAGTCTCCCTGAGAGCAAAACACTACGCCTCCTTGGCCTAACACTCTCAGTGGACCTCAAGTGGAATGACTATCGAATCCATAGCTAAATTCGCTGCTAAGAAAGTCGGTTCACTGTGCAGGACCAGGAAGTTTTTCCTGTCTGAATCCATCCTGCACATATATAAATCTACCATCCACCCATGTATTGAATACTGCTGCCACACCTGGTCGGGTGCCCCTGCTATTCACCTCGGGGTTCTTGACAAAATCCTACAGAGAACCTGTAATGTGATTGATACTGACTTGGCAGCTCGGCTGCAGTTGCTCTCTCACCGGCGTGACATGGCTTCCATGTGTTTCTTCTACAAATACTTTCATGGCTTCTGTTCCAATGAACTTAGCTCACTGGTGCCCCCTATGTATGAATTTACATGAGCTACTAGACTAGCAACTAGGTCCCACCCTTTTACAGTGAAACCAATAAAATGTAACCACAAATTCTACTTTAACAACTTTTTTTCTTGCACTTCCTACCTGTGGAATTCCCTTCCATATACTTGCTTCCCTGACAGCTACAATCTCCAGCAATTTAAATGTAAGGTCAATAGACAACTCCTATCTCACCAACTTGCATCCATTCTCTCAAGCTCTTTTCTCCATCCACTCCACCCTCATTACACCGGTATTCTCATTTGTCTATTACCCTCCTCCTGACATTTCCTATAACTAACCCCTCTTTCTCATCACTTTCTCCTATGTAACCCCCTGCACAACAGTGGCAGTAAAATGATAAAAAAAAAAAATGCAACAAAAAATACTACCAGATGTGGTAGGTTAATTAAAATACCCTTGAGGTACAAAAAATAGCATAATAAAAAGTTAAAAAAGAAAAAAAATATTTCTTAAAAAAAAATCGAGGATGTTGCATACTCATACTACTCCTACTACAACCTTGGACTTTCAATTGTTCTGCAACCTCCCACCACCTTATATTTGTACATATATAGTAGCTGCTAATAAAATGTTAAACTGACAACACGTGCATCTGTCCTCTGTCTACATTATTGTCTTGTATATAGCACTTGATTCAACTGAATGGAGAAATATAACACCAGCAAGCAGTCAAAAAAAAGTTGTTGCTCGAATTGGATAAAAAACTGAGTCTTTTCTAAAAAGTAATTTTTAACTTTTATCTACAGATTAACTTAATTGTTTTGGCAAGAATTTACAATGTGGGGCTTGCAAATAGAGGACCAGCAGACAAGCCAAGGCATACCATTTTACATTTAGGGTTCATGTACACAAATTGAATGCTGCAAAATTTTAAATAATGTATCTTCTATAAAATCTGAGGGCTACCCCGGGTGACAAAAACACTAGCAACACAACCAAACTGCCCCCAAAATATTTCCTCATTTCTAATAAATAACTTATTTAATATACAATTCATTCATTATTAAACAAGTACTGAAGATTGCATTTGAATTGGATAATTCTCTGAATTTTGGCAAATATTTAAAAACAGAGTGTAACAAACTTTTGCTGTCATTTTGTCAGAATATGAATTTAATGATCCACGCTTGTAAAGATATAGACAGTAAAATTTGTTCTTCATCTCACATTTAATTTAATTTTATGGCTGACTCAAATTTCAAAGGTACAAATTTGTAAATAAATGAAGTTCATGACAAACAGAGTCCTATATATCCTATATATAGTGGGTTATCCGTTATAGTGAAGTGTATGTGTGTTGTAACATTAGTTTGGTTTGATTTGGCCTTGTTAGTTAGATAGCCCACTATAAGAGGGGTTTGAAACACTGAAGAATATTCTGAAGAGCAAACCGATAATAAAAGTTTTTGATCCACAAAAAGAAATAACGTTTACCACTGACACAAGTGAAAAGGCAATTGGTGCTGTTTTATCACAAGAAAAACACCCAATTATGTATATACATATCAAGAAGGTTAATGTCAGTAGAAACTAACTACTCGAATATTGAAAAAGAAACTCTAGTAATTGTATGGTGCATGAAAAGAACACAAAACTTATTTTGATAGGAAAAAAATTCTTATTAAAATTAAACCACAACTATTAGAATTCATATTTAACCTGAGAAAAGAATTGCCAAAAGTCACATTGTCAAGAATTTTAAGATGGGCAATAAAAATTATGGTATTTGATTTTGACATAGTCTATTCCTCACGTAAACTTTATCAAGATTACAGTTCAAGAATAAAACAAGAAAAACAAGAAAATACTGAAGATAAAATATTACACTGGGTAGAAATGGATGCTGTTCCTCTAAATAGAGTTAAAATAGAAACAAAACAAGACCAAAATTTAAACAGTGTAGTAGAGAGAATAAAAAATAATATATGGAGCAATTGTTTGATGGCAGAGCGATCCTTTAAGGAAACGAAGCACAAACTAACCATACAAAATAGCATTATATGCAATGGAGATGTAATAGTAGCTTCACAAATACTGACAAGAGACATACTAAAAGGAGTACATGATGATGTACATTGTTGCACAACAGCAACACAAAGTTTAGTTACAAGTTTTGTGGCCAGGATATTCAAAAAACTTTAAAATACATTAACAGATGCCCAAAATGTGCAGAAATAAAAAAAAAAAAAGCTTCAAGCAAGCAAAAATTCACTCATGGCCCAAAGAAGCAGAGCCATTGGGTAGGATCCACATGGATACCACATATATCAGAGATAGATTATTCTTAGTATTAGTGGACTCCTATTCATGAAAGCCAGAAGTTGTCAGAGTCAAAGACAGAAAAGCCACCTCAATAAAGCAAATACTAAGAACTATATTCTCAAGTACCTCAGACAATATTCACCGACAATGCACCTGAATTTTGTGATGAGAACTTATGTGTATGGTTAAAATAAACTGGATCCACCCCATACAAGACACCACCATATCACCCACAATCTAATGGCATTGTGGAAAGAATGGTGCAAATGTTGAAAATGGGATTTAAAACATTCTCACCATTTAATGAAAGCATAGAAGCATATTTACCAAAAATACTCCTCAGTTACAGATCCATTCCACATGCAGAAAGGAAACTGAGCCCTTCAGCATTAATGGGAAGACAAATCAGAGCCTTCATAACTACATTCTTTGGAATGAAAGAAAAGGTAAGGTATAAAAATTATAAAGAGGCAAATCCAAAAGAAGCAAATTTCCTAATACAAAAAGGACACAACACGGCTAAATGTCAAAAAAAGGGACAATATATACTGGCACATGCAGATCAGTTCAGAAGCAGAAATGGATGAAATGGAAGGTCAGGAACAAGAAGAGGCAGAAAGTTGCAAAATAGAACAGAGCAGGAAATGGAAGATGAAGTGATATGTGGTATAATGAATAGAGACGAGGACCGGGAACGGAGCACGTGTGTATTTATTTATTGCGGGTAGTTACATAGAGTACGAGCTATATCTCGTTTCATACTAAGTCTGCATGCATAGACTTAGCATTGTTTTTGTATCATAACATCCCCCCTGTTTAGTTATATGTTAGTGTTTATTTTAATCCTTGAATCGTGCTGGGGTTTTTATGGCCCGTCCAGATCGAGTACGAGTAGGACTTTTTTGGATTGGGTCTTCTTGTGTGCTTTTTGTGTTATTGTGGTGCGTGATAGTTTGTTTCTGTCCACTGTGTATGTGGGCTTGTCCTGTGCTCTGTGTTATTGGTGTAGGGCTGTCGAAGTGGACTTTTTTTATTGTAGTTCGTATTGGTACAGAATGAAGGTGGGCTCTGTTGCGGCGAAGTCTGTTCCCGTTTGGAGTCTGTACAATGTAGCTCCTTGGGTTGTCCTCGTCCTTCCGAACAACTGTCCCGGGGTACCATAGCTTGTCTGCTTGGTTTACTATGGTTACATGTTGGCCTGGGTATAGTGGTGGTAGGTCTATGGTTTGCATCCTACCATCATGGGTTTTCTTCATTTCTTCGGACCTTTCCTCTAATCTTTGTCGGTACTCTTCCTTTCCAGGCTCTACTCGGCTGGGCAGCGTCGTGGGTATAGCTCGTCCAAATAGTAGTTCAGCGGGTGATGGTAGCTTGCTATCTATTGGAGTTGCTCTGATCTGCAGTAGTGCAAGTTGTATGTCACCCTTGCTTTTCAAGCATTTCTTCATTACTGATTTGACATGCCGTACATGTCTCTCAATGAACCCGTTGCTTCTTGCGAAGCGTGGTGAGCTGGTGATATGTCTGATACCCCATGAAGTAATGAAGTTCTGGAAAGCTTGTCCGGTGAATTGTGGTCCATTGTCCGTCATGATTTGGTCAGGTCATCCGAATAAAGATGCGTAGCTCTTGATTTTGTCAGCTACTGCTTTGCTGGATATTGGTGTAGGCATTTCATCAACCACTGGGTATTTTGAGTACCTGTCCACAGTGAGGAGGTATTGTCGTCCATTTACTTCAAACAGGTCTGATGCAATTGGTTCACACCTGTTTGCATCTTGGTGTTTCTGGCAAAGCGAACATGACTGGCACATTTTTTCAATGTCCTTATTTATGTTTGGCCAGTATATACTCTCTCTTGCGAGTTGACAGGTTTTCTCAATGCCTTGGTGGGCTTCATGGAGTTGATGTAGAATGTCGTCCCTCATGGATTCTGGGATCAGAACTTGTTTTCCTTTGAAAAGTATTCCTGTCTCGAGGGCTAGTTCGTCGCGGAATGACCAGTATATTCTGATGTCAGTCGGTACATCTTGAATAGTTTCTGGCCATCCTTGAAATACGATTTTCAGGAGATTTAGTGTTCAGTCCCTTGTGGGTTCCCTGCATAACAAAGTTCTTTTCTCCATTGAGAAATTGATGGTTGCAATGGTGAGGTGCTCATCATCGGCTCCTGTGTCTATGCCATCAATTCTTTCGTCTAGTTCGACGACACTGTTGTTTTCTGGGTTGGGCAGTCGGCTAAGTGTGTCTGCAAGGATCATATCTTTGCCTGGGCGGTAGACTACCCTGAAGTTGTATCCTTGTATCTTTAACAGCATACGTTGCAAACGTGGTGGTGCTGAGTGCAATGGCTTTGAGCATATAGTGACTAGGGGTTTGTGGTCGGTCACTACTGTAAAAGTACTTGCATAAAGGTACATATGGTAGCGCTGAATACCATGTACAATTGCAAGCATTTCGCGCTCGATATTGCTGTATCTAGATTGGCATTCAGTCAGCGTTTTGGGACCGAATGCGATTGGCTTGCCTGCTTGTGTCAGTGCTACCCCCAGACCCTTCTGCGATGCATCTACTTCCAGTGTTACTGGTTTTGTTTGGTCATAGTATGCTAGGAGGGCGTCAGCAGTGATCATTTCTTTTAGATCATTATAGCACCGTTGGTGGTTTGGATCCCAAATCCAGGGTGTTTGTGATTTTAGGAGGCCGCGCAACGGGTGTGCCTTTTCTGCAAAGTTTGGGATATATTGGGAAAGATAGTTCAGCATCCCTAAGAAGCGCTGTAGATCGTCCTTGTTTTGTGGTTGTGGCATCTGTTGGATGTCACGTACCTTGGTAGGGTCTGGCTTGATACCTGTGGGTGTATATATGTTTCCAAAAAATGTGATGCTACGTTTTTTGATAGCACATTTTTTACTGTTGAAGACAAGACCAGTTTTATCTGCTCTATCCATTAGGTTTAGCAGATTTCTGTCATGCTCCTCATCATCCTCTCCATATACCGCTACGTCGTCGGCTATGCTAGCTACACCTTCCAGGCCTTCAAGGATTTGGTCCATTTTTGCTTGGAATATGTCTTGCGAGACACTTAAGCCAAATGGTAGTCGTTTCCAGCAGACCCTTCCAAATGGTGTTCTACAGGTTGTCAGTAGCTGGGATTGTTCATCCAGGTGAATTGACCAATATCCTGCTTTGGCGTCCAGCTTGCTGAATACTTTTGCCTTCGCAAATTTTGGGTTCAGTTCTTCCACCGTGGGTATCCTGTAAGGGCATCTCTTTAAACTAGAGTTTAGCTTCTGAGGGTCGATGCATATCCTGAGGGATCCATCCTTTTTTGTGCTAAAAGCTAAGCTTGAGCACCAATCTGTGTGCTCTTCTACTTTTCTCAGCACATCCTCTTGTATCAACCTTTCGATTTCTTCCTTGATTTTGTCTTTGAGGTGGATGCTGTATTTACGAGGATGGTCGATGAATGGCTCTGCATCATCCTTTAGCAGGAGTTTGGCGGTTCTGCTGAAGTTTCCGATCCTATCGAACTGTTCTGGGTATGCTTCCTTGAGTTGCTCAACATCACGGATAGGTGTATGAGGTATTCTTGGTGTTGCGCTCTTTATAGCGTCAACGTTTATCGTGATGAGGTTGAGCTGTTCGCTTGTAGGTAGACCTACAACGGCTGGTCCTGGAACATCTACCACATAAAATGTGGCATCTATCCATTTGGAATCTTTGTATTGGCATGGGATGTTGATGGTCCCTGCGCAGGTGATTGTGTCGCCACTATAGGAAGTAAGTCTTATGTGTGATGATGGTTGTAGGATGTTTAGGGCAGCTTTGTTGGTTCCGTACATTTGTCGGAACGTTCTCATAGGAAGGGTGTTCCCTGATGCCCCAGAGTCAATCTTCAAGCGGAGTGTATGTGGTGGATTGGGTACGCGGGGAGGTTTTATGGTTAGGGTTGTATAAGCTTCATTCCTGGGCTGTTTGTCGATGCTGTCCATACATTTGTCACTTATTGTGATGGAATAGAAGTGTTTGTGATAATTGTCACTATCACTATCAATGTCTATGTTGTCGACATTTTGGTTCCTTCTTCCACGTTCCGGTTTTCTTTTCTGACTATGGTGACGGTTGTGGTGAGGTTGCTTTTTGTGGCTTCGGCTATGACTTCTACTCTCTCTCTGTTGTTTTGATGACCTACAGCATCTGGCCCAGTGACCCTTGTTCCCACATGCGGAGCATTCATTGTGATATGCGGGACATTGTCGTGGCTTGTGGCATGTGTCACAGTTTCTGCATTTCCTGCCCCTATGTATGCTGTGAATCTTTTCGTTTTGTGACCCGCAGATTTGTTGCAGTTGGTTGTTTCCGGCTGAGAGGACTTCGAATTTTCTGCCTTCGGCGAGGACATCAGCGATCTTGTGTCCCTTGGGCTTGCTGTAAAGTTCATTCCTAAAAGCATCATATGGTGTGGAGGCAATTATCAGTTCAATAATCCTCTCATGCAGTTCTTCTTCGGAAAACTCGCATTTTAGTGCAAGCGTCCTGGCTCTAGTGACAAAGTCGTCTAAACTTTCATCAGGTTTTTGCCTATATTGCATTAAATGTAACCTGTGAATTCAGAAGTGCACATTTGTGTTTATTTGTGCTTCGTAAACTTCCATAGTTTTTGTGGTGACCGTTTCTCTTCTTCTGTCAGCCCACTGGCGTTAAGTCTCTTTAACCCTTTATCTCCGATGCCACGGCAGATTTTCCTGGCCTGTTTTACCGTGTCCGTTATCTCCTCATCCTCTAGGTACAATGTCATCTTTTGTTTGAATAATAATAGCGCCTCGCTAAGGTCGGGGTCAGACCACTGCATTTCGGGGAGACGGGTTGCCATTTCGTTATGAAGCGTTTTGTCTCGGGTTAAGGTTGGTCTTTTTTGAAGAACGTATTTCCCTGTAGTATCAACGTGTATTAGACGGATGGGAAAAATTACACAAATTACAATTAAACTATCCAGTAGACAGTAAGTATTCGAGATGTAATAAGATTAGAGGTTTTTTTTTGGTTTTTTTTTTTAACAAGATTTCTTTCGAATATCGGTGTAGTAAGTTTGTGTCGTACTTACAAGTGTTTGGTTGCGAGAGACAATATGGCTGGCCGGCGTCCGTAGTTGTCGTATTAATTTTTTCGGGCTGATTTAATTCTCTTTTCCTTTCCGTACAGAGTTTTGATCAGGTTTATAGATGTGTATGGGGTCAATCTTTGTTTTTGATTCGGTTTTACCGCTGCCACCATGAAGTGATATGTGGTATAATGAATAGAGATGAAGACCGGGAACGGAGCACGAGTGTATTTATTTATTGCGGGTAGTTACATAGAGTACGAGCTATATCTCGTTTCGTACTAAGTCTGCATGCATAGACTTAGCATTGTTTTCGTATCATAACAGAAGAAAGTGAGAATGAAAAGGCAGACAAATATGAAGAAGAAAATGAGGAGAGACTAAGATCACCATTAAAGAGAAAACAAGAAAGACAAGAGGAAGGACAATACAATACAAAAATAATCAGAAGTAGTAAAAGAAAAAACAGAGGTGTACGACCTCTCCGGTTCAGGGAGGTGTAGATCATATGCAAATTAACAGGCAAGTATAAATAGAGAATATCCGGAGAAGTAAGAATCACAAAACCCTGTTGTCACAAAGGACATGGAGAGTTGTGCTATGACTACTACTATGCACAAAGAAATGTGAAACATAACAGTAATATACCAGAAAAACTTGGTAGATCCATTTTCATAGCATTTCCTAAGAAATTATGTGAAAATCAATGCAATCTCCATCAATCAGTCCACTAAGCCACATAAAAGTTTTCATTCAAATTCTGAGAAATACAATGTGAAGCAGAATTAAACCAGAATTAGGACAAAAACAACATGGCTTCATTAAAAACACTGAAACAAGGAATACTACATTAATTCTCAGAATGACATGTGAAAGAGCAATACAAATGTGCAGTTTTAAATACCTATGTTTTATGGATTATGCAAAAGTATTTTATAAGTTATTGTATAAAGAACTGTTTGAACTGCTAGGGAAGCTTGATTTGGAAAAGATATTAGAATAATTTAGAAATTGTACTTTGAGCAAATTGTCTTCCTATAAATAGAAAATGAATGCAGTAAATACACAAAAATAGAAAGGGATGTCTCTTCACACCAGACCTTTTCAAATTTTAAAGCATAGCAATCCAAAGAGAACTAGAAGTTCTACCATGATTTATTATCAATAGACACAATCTTATGCCGATAACTCAGCATTAATAGCAGACAAAGAAAGGAAACTGCAGGAAGTCCTACTTAAGTTAGTTAATGGAAAGTAAGAATAAAGGACTAAACATCAATAGGAAAAAGGTAGAATGTCTGGTTGTAAGCAAAGGGAAAAACCCAAGATGACAACTGGAAATATGAAAATCAAGTAAGTATGAAAATTTAAACATTCAGGCAGAGAATGGAAAAACTGATACAGAAATCCAAAGGTGCAGTGAAATAACTAAAGATGCCTTTGAAAAGGTATTAGGAAACAAGAAAATTTCATTAGAAACAATGTTGAACTATTATGTAATATTGGCTCCTCTATATGGCAGTGATTTCTGTACAATTTCCTCACAGTTGAAGAAGAGAAGAGGTAACAAGATATGTGGTTCTACAGAAGGATAATGAGAATACCATGGACTGAACATATGAGTAAAAAGGAAGCTTTAAAGAAACTTCAAACAAAAAGGACATTTTTTTTTTTAATCATATCACCCCGAGCAAGGTGGTAATGCCACTGATGTGCAGGGGGCTACGTAAGAGTGAAAAGATTGGAAAAGAGAAAGCCGGAAACCACATCCTAAACAGGGAACAAGGGATGAGCCTCTACACCTGTTCAATAGACAAGGGTGGAGTGTGAACCGGGCAATAGTTTATGGGAATTGATAAGACATATGGATTAATAATGAGAAATTACTATTGGCCTGATTTGTTTAATGATGTTGTGAATCATGTAAAGAAATGTATAACATGACAAGTACAGCTGAAGGAGGAGGGTTGATCCAGTATTAGCAACGGATGTTTTGAATTATCCTTTTCAAAACGCAAACATGGATATTTCCGGGGCCCTATAGAGAAACACATAGAGGTAATCTTTACATTGGTGAGTTTTGTGGACTGGCTGATAAAATAGCCCAAGGTATTTTTATACTTGGAATCAGAAATAGAGAGTTGAAATTTGTAAAACATATGAAGAAAAAGGGCTTGGAGAATTTGATACTCACAGAGTGTAATTAAGGCAAGAGACAAAGAAAAATTGCAAATAATCTACCAAACAAACTTTTATGTATATATGATGGAACAGAAATTAAGAGATATAAAAATACAAGCCTTACTAAGTGATAAAAAGATAGGAAGTCGTGGAGAGGTATGAACACCCACGTCCCAAAGAGAGATGGCACGTTAATGAAAAATGTGTCCAAAATAGTGATGAGAGGATCGTTGTTGATTAGGTGGCAGTAGTAGCAGTAGTAACTGAAACATCGGCAGAATAGGGGAAGATGACTTTCAGCACTAGAATAAAACTAGAAGGCAATGTCAGAGAAACTGGAAAAAGTTAAAGAGAGAAATAGAACCCAATATTTTTTTGTTTTGTTTAAGTGGCAAAAAACTTACTTTTTTGTTTCTTTTGAGAACATTCTTGTGTGAATATGGATTTTGTGGGCCAAAAACATTTCTAGGAATAAGAAAAAATTTTAAGTCTCAAAATATTTCAACATATAACATAGATTTTAAGCCTTTATTAATTCATTTTGTTCATTATTTCATCAGCATGATGAGAGCTTTTTCAGCTTGAAGACATGCTGCAAATCAGTGTGATTTCTCATCTTCAGTAACTTTGTAAATATCTCTTATCAGTCCTCTCAAAATTTCCTAGTCCTGTGCTTAGGAAACTACTGCAGGTTTTCCAAGCTCTTCAAAGCTTTTATGGGGTGTGATGAAATTTTATTGATAGTTTCTTTTTTTTTTTGTTCAGTGTGTATATTATGGTTGTTCATCCAATGTCTATAGATGTTATATTTACCTTTGATAAAAACCCTTTCAATAATATTTACTGTTTTCAATACCATTAACGTACATTGTCTAACTTTGATATTAATATCAAGTCTTTAATTTTAGTTTCTTCGTAACAACTTCCATCATTCATTTATGAAGAACAGTTTTTCATAATATGTGGTCTATTGTTCAGGGTACTATTGTCTTTATTTTCTTTGCAATTTTTTTCTGGATCAGCTTCATCAGATTCCACTTGAGAACTAGCTTGTTTTTCTTTTAGCAGGTCATATTGTTTTATATGCATCAAGGTTTTGACAAGAAGTTTAGCATTTTGGGGACATTGTTTCCAGCTATAATTTCTCAACATACAAAATGCACCATCTCAGAGTTGTTCTTCAGTTTTTGCAATATCCTGAATTTCTGCTTCTCTAAAATTGAGGCCACGGGCTACAAATGTCCAATCCTTGCCAATATTTAGAGCAAAATTTGCATCATCCATGACTTCAAAATTTTCAAAGTTTTCTGGAAAAAAAAATAAAATAAAAAGAAAGAAATAAGTGAAAATATAAATAGGATTTAATTTTATTGAGAAATTTTGAATACAATTTAAATCACATTTCAACAGGATGGTAAATTTCTAGATTAAATGGCAGATTTAATATAGAATCCATAGCTAAATCCGCTGCTAAGAGGGTCGGTTCACTTGAAAGTTTTTCTTGTCTGAAACAATCCTGCACATATATAAATCTACCATCCGCCCATGCATTGAATACTGCTGCCATATCTAGTTGGGTGCTCCTGCTATCCACCTAGGGGTCCTTGACAAAATCCAGCAGAGAATCTGTAATGTGATCGCTCCTGACTTGGCAGCTCAGATACAGCCACTTTCTCATCAGCACAATGTGGCTTCACTGTGTTTCTTCTACAAATACTTTCACGGCTTTTGCTCCGATGAACTTAACTCACTGGTGCCCCCTGTGTATGAATTTACTCGAGCCAAAAGATTAGCAACTAGGTTCCACTCTTTTACTGAGAAAGCAATAAAATGTAAATGCAAATTCTACTCCATCAGATTTTTCTTTCACACTTCTTGCCTGTGGAATTCTCTTCCATTTATTTGCTTCCCTGACAGCTACAATCTCCAAGAATTTAAATGTAAAGTCAATAGTCATCTCCTCTCTCACTAACCTGCATCCTCTCTCTCATGCTCCTTTCTTTGTCCACTTTACTCTCGTCAGTATTCTCACCCTTCTCTTACCCACTTCCTGACATCCCCTATAACCTGGCACTCTTTCTCATAACTTTCCTCCTATGTAACCCCCTGCAAAACAGTGACAGTAAAATGCCTTACTTGGAGTGATATGATTATAATGAAAAAAATGATGAATTGATCCATAAGTGCAAAGGTCATAATCACATCGTAATTATGATGCTCTTATTTTTATTAATGTTCCACGTGTATGATTCTTGAAAACTGAATGTCTTCACAGCAGTTACTGATAAATTGGATCTGATATCTTGATTTGTTTAAATTATTTCTTAACCTTGCAGTGTCTATTTTTCCACTAGTGAAATATATTTAAGACATTTTTTTAAAATAGCAGATGAACATTGATTTTCATTATTTTATTTGTATCAATAATATGGAATAATAATAATTACAAACAGTTTCTGCATACCCTTAGTTCTTCAAAAAAGAAAACTGTAAGAATCTTACAAAATTTTAATAAAAAACTGATAAAATTATCAAACATTCAATGAAACATGTATAAAAGAAAGGTTGCTGAACAAATATATGCTATCCAAAGTGTATATATATAGAATATGTATGTATATAGATATATATACACATATATATAGATTATATATATATATGTACACATACATATATATATACATACATATAGATTATATATCTATATATATATATAAATACACATACATACAGATCATATATATATAAGTATACATACATATAGATTATGTATATATACACATACATATATAGAGATAATATAGATAGATAGATAGATAGATAGATAGATAGATAGATAGATAGACTTATTTATTTATTTGTCTATATTTCTGGGATGAAGTATTGTAATTATTTATGTTGTTCTGACTTTTTCTTCTCATCCTTATTGCCATATTCATGACGTTTCAACCACTGTATGCTCCAACTGTCTTCAAGTGATTGGAAACCTAAAAATATGATTCCAGTTACCTGAAGAAGTTCAGAGCCAAAATGTTGTGAATATGGGAATAAAAATGTAGACAACAGTCACAACATATAAACCAGTGTTTATTATCATTCCCCTCTGAAGAAAAGCTGAGTGGTTAATTAGCTTGCTTTACTCATGTCAATAAAATGCTGGTTATATTATAATGACTATTTTCTGATGTGAGATTTGTCTTTTCAAATTGTTAAAAACTAACTATCTATCCACTGGACACATAGCCCAGATATAAACAAAAGAAGGTTGCAGTCTATAACGGAAAAAAAAGGGTCATACAATAAATGGTAAATTTTAGGTTCGAAAAGGATGAAAAGGTTTAAAGTGCCTGCTTCTTCATATTTGGAATTCTCACTGAAGGCTCTTGTTTTGCACCACATGGTGAATGAATGGATGATTTTCACTTCTGTTCATTACATGGCGAATGGCATAGATGGTCTGTTTCTTCATTGCAAATTGCTTCAGACTGCAAGTGGGACTTGCTTAAATATCCAAAATTAATCACGTGATTGGCTCTTGGAAATTTGGCACTATCTTTAAGCTAAACACATTGTATAGGCATTTAGAAATATATTGACCAATCAGCAATGGTTATTCTTGCTTGATCCACTTGGCATTTAGATTGTACAAGCCTTTTAATATTATTACGTGCAATTGAAAAATTATCGCCAATGGTGTGATGTTTAAAATGTCATGCAGTAGGGTTCTACTGTATTTTTTATTTCATCTAAATCTGTGAATTTGTATTGCTCATGGAAACTCTCAAAATAAAAAAAACACTACGCAAAATTCACAAATGTCTCTTCATAATATTGAATGTGTTAAAATTATTCAATTTTTTCATAAGAATGCCAATAAGGGGCTAAACATTGTTGATTTATTAAAGATGGAATGACATGTCTTTAATTTGTATTTAAATGCATTGTATTTATTTTCAATTTTCTAGTTGAATTGTTCATCTATATTGCATTTAATCCATTATTTTACATTAAAATGTGTATTTTATATTATGAATACTACCTTATGAAAATTGAGATGTAGCAGTGGGAGCATAAAACCCTTACACAGGCCCTGCCTACAATATCAATAAACACAAACATATAACCTTTAAATTCTATTGTAGATCTGGCGGGTAGACTGTGTGTGCCAGATATTACAAGAGATTGTCATTTTCTCACAGTAGAAGGTTAGAAGGTTGGTAAAAATTAATTCTTCTCCCCTTTTCTGAATTATTTTACACCTACTGAATTATGTTACACCTATATATATATATATATATAAAATCCATGTTTGTGTTGAATTCATTCAATTTGAAAGTATTGAAATTTTCTAACATATCTTGTTCAGGAACTCATAGTTAATCTAAATGGTCGTCACCTGAAATATTAATTTTGGGTCTCCATCAAATTCAAAACAGTAGTTTAGTTGAAATTTTACAGAGTTTAAAGATAATTTTGAAAGCCATTTCAGTTTCAGTGTGGGAGTATTGAAAAATTATATACACTGATTCAGTGGAAGAGATGGCCTTGTGCCAGTTGAACCAATTGTTTACACTTGAGCTTCATGCACTACAATGTTTAACATTCACCTCATATTCGACTTCCTGGAAAATGGAGTCCACCAAAATTGCTCCCAATTGGAGCCCTGCATTGCTGTGGGTCATTTTGGGATTTATTGATTTGTTTTTAACAGTTTATCAACCTTTTTCAGACCAGAAAATATTTTTATATTGTAAAAATATTTGGAAGATATAATGAGTTACTAATACGAGTTCAACTAATTAAGCAACAGCTGAGGCAAGAAGAGGTGGATTCATACTTTTTCTAAGGATGTTTGCATGTAAGTAAATATAATGAACCCAACTGGAATTGTAAATATGATTTCTAATTCCAAATATTATCTACTAGCAGCAAGTACCAGGTGTTGCAGGGAATGTGAAGAGTAAAAATTCCCATTTTTATATGACCCACATCTGCTGACATTAAATAGGAAGTAACTCTTGTATTTTTTGAAAGAGTTATTCTCCAAGAAAAAATGACTGTGTTGAACTTATGTTTAACAAAAAATACTTGAAAATGAGAAATTAAAACAAAGATTAAACTGAAGAGCCACACACAATTTATTTTTCATTGTTGTGTAGAATAATAAATTAGCAAGGGGTGTGTAAGTTTTGAAACAAATCAGATGAAAAATGTGGAATTGTATGTTAATAGAAATCAGTAAGGATACACACACACACACACACACACACACACACACACTGAGATACATCTTCAGTTTTATTTATATAGATTACATCACCTGCACGTCTAAATTTACAGCACCTGGTATTCCCAAGCAGTCATCCATCTAGCTACTGACCAGGTTCAACATTGCTTAACTATGGTGATTGTAGGTGAACCGGTGTTTTAATGTGATATGGCTGCAAACCTGGCCATTTCTGGAACAAGCAATTTAAAGATTAATAAGATTGGTGACTACTAACTGATAGGTGGGATGAGATCAATCTACTTGCATGAATTGAATAGTTTGGTTTGAAATTCAAAGACAAACTGCTGAAGAAAGCCAGAGTGTATATTGACCAAAGAACTGGGAGTGGAACAACCAAATTAATGATGCTGGTTCTAATACCAAAGCACATGATAATGACTAAGATAATTCCTCATCTAAAAAATTCTGTCAGATATAATCTCTAATTATATTTTTTCTTTATGGACCATTTTTCTACATATTTCATATTCATTACAAAATATTTTGCATTCACTGACATGAAAATACATAAAATGTAATTCTTAATAGTTGAATGATCAAACTGGATTTATTAAATCCTCTTTTTAACAATATCATTATCTTTTGTCTTTTACTTGAATTGTAGTCTTTTCAGCATTCATTTTGTTTAATTTCATTCAGTCTCCTCATAGTTTGTTTTTTAGTGTAGCTATTCAGTGTAACCATCATATGCATATATACATATCAGTGCCACAAATCACAGAAGAAGAAATAGTGAAATTTTGCAACACACTAAATCATGTCAAAAGACAGTAAACAAGAATTTTTCATCATCGTGTGCATAGAAAAAAAATCACAAGAAACTATCATTATGATGGACAAGGAGGAATTATAATGAGAGTTGGCAAGTATAATAAAAATTTTGCTTATATTTCATCGTTTTAAAAGCTTACTGTGTTGAATTTTGGTTGTTTTTCTTTAGTGGCACTACATCACTTTGGATTATTTAACAGGAATATTTTGTACATAATTTTATGCTCCCAATCACAGATGTTTTGTATATAATTTTATACTTTGAGAGCAAATGTATGTGTTTTTAAATATACAGTTTATTAAATGTATTGCTGGTAATTTTACTACAAAAATGTATTTTTTATTTTAGTGCTGCATTGTTGTTTTGTAAAAATGTATTGAGGGTCATCTTTTTAACAAATATATTGCTGATATTTTTTACAAAAAAATGTATTTTTTATATTTAAAGTGAATCATCAAACAAATATCAAAACACTATTTTACAATAGCTGTGATCTTAATAGGTGCTACCACCTTGGGTCAGGGTAGACACAGGAATAACAGCAATTAAGAAGTGGTTCTATACCCCTCAAAACCTCCAATCTCTCAATCAGAAGCTTTGTGTTAAAGTTGTTTTCTTAAAAGCTTGACTATAAAACTACTGGTTTTAATCGTGTAGTCCAAGTTTTTTTTTTTTAAATATGGATATATGTTCTTTGAAGTATATAGAAGTTTAAAATATTTTATCAGAAAGAAGTGCAAAGATATTTTATAGAAAAAATAGAAGTCAACATAGTAAAACTTATGTAAGATTTATGAGTTATAATTTTTATAACATTCACAATAATCACAAGGCCCCAACTTTGCATTTTGCAAAGAAAAAAAAACAACACTTTAAAAAATAAAATTAATTGCAACATCAAACCATTTATAGAAAATGTTACTTTATTTTTTGTGCAATTTTTTTTACACCAAAAAATCAAAAACCAAAAAAACAAATTTCATTTAAAAATATTAAAAAATGTATTTTTACAACATGGGTACTTATATCAGTCACTATGAGTTAAAGATCAATTTCGTGTGTGGATGAGATGGCTGAATTGCTTCAGTTTGGCAGAATGACGACACAATAAAAATCAATACTTTTTTTTTGTAAACTAATAATTTTTCTTTATATTTTTTGTTGTCAATCATTAAGATTTTTTAAATATAAAACACTCATTAACACAGTTAATTCTGGAACAGATTCTCACATCAAATGTTCATAAAGAATGTACAAAAACCTCAAGTACTAAAAAATCTATTTTTGAGTCTCATATATAATAAAATACCTTTAGTGAAAATGTTTAATATGACATTTAAAGAAATAAAATTTTCACTGTAAAAATAATTTAGGATGCAAACTATTTTCAAAAAAGGCAAAAAAGATTATAGCTTATACTCAAGAGAAGTATTGGAGTGCAAAATATTTCAAGTGTATGCATACATTATCAATGTGCTGTCTACTGTATTCATTTAATCTGAAAAAAATTCTTGTCTAAATATTTGACTCTGAGATCATATTTTGAAATTGTTTAGTTCTCCTCATTTCCATTTGTAAAATAATAATTATGGGCAAAATTTAATTCTTTCTGAAACTGTGTATTGAAATTACCTAAATTCCTTGTATGGTATATGTAATATATTGGTTAATTCTTCAGCATATTCTGTAGAAAATTCTTTTGAAAGTTATGTAGGAGATATACATTTATTTGTTCTTTCAATGTGTGCCTTAGCTATATCATAGCTAATGCAAGAATGATAAAATTTAAAAAGCAAAAATTATTACAAGTCATAGTTAATAATAATATCTAATCATTAGTTTTGTATTATCTTTAAAAGTCAGTTTAAGAATATTTGGAGAAAATATTTTCTAAATGTTTTTGTATATTTATTTATTAAATGATATGAAGTTTTTAAAAACAAAATCCCAGAGTGATATCAAATTATTAAATAGATATAAATGTTTTTTTTAAATCTCTATCAAAGGATATTTTTTATTTTTTGTTGCACACAATCGTTCTAAAATTAAAAAAGTTAAAAATATGTAGAAAGAGGATCATTTTTTTATATTTCAGACTAAGGCATCTATATTGACTCTTTGCACTGATTCTGATTTTTCATATTTTTCAGAATTTATTTTTAAAGGACTGCAAAATGTGTAAACTTCCAGTGTATATGCCACCAAAAATTATGAAATTAAAAATGGGGGTGTTTTTCTAAAATTTTTAAGACAGTGTTTATCAAAAAGTAATCTTTTTTACATAAATATAAAATATTTAATCAAAATGTAATAATTTTATGAATTTTGGAAGATTTTTATAAATCAGTTTTACAATCACCAAAAATGGCAGTAATATTTTTATGGTGACAGTGTTTTACACAAAAAATAAACACAAATTTGCAAACACAAATTAAATATCTGCAATTCTATTCAAAAACTTTCCTACCTGCTATCAACATGGCTCATACTAAACTTCAGGCGAGCAACCACACCTTCTTGGTGTCTCATTTTTCACTGACATTGTTACGCCCGAGGTTTTGTTGGGACTACGATTGCCGGGACACGACGAGAAAGAAAAAATATATATGCCAAAGTTCAATCATAAGTTGTTAAAAGAACAATGGAAGGGGAATTCTCCAATTCTAGACGTCAGTGTTGTAAACAAAATGAGAAATGAACAATAAGCAGACATAGAATAACATAAGACAACACGAGATAAAAATACTTTATTTACAAACTATACAAATATTAAACTAACAAAAAGAAAAGAAAACAACGCCGTATATACGCATGGATAGGTCACACCAGTAGATAGGTCGCACCCTTAGTTTGAGGCAAAAAATGGGATATTTGTGTTTAACTCGCAGATAGGTCGCATTGGAATCTATGAAATTACCCATTGATAAAAATAAATATAAAATATTTACTTTCATTTAAAAAATCTGCTTACAAATGAAACATTTTTTTTACTGTACAGGCATATTTTCAAATCTAAACGTCAAAATTTATTATCCAAATACACATGCTCGATACATGATATAGGGCAAGGTCGTAATTCAAAAATGTAAACAGTGTCAAACGTATGAGGATTGGAAATGGAAATATTATGCAATTTTATTCTAATAAATGTATATATTTCTAACAGCATCAGATCAGTATAAAGCTGTGAATCGGTAGGATCGTTTCGTACATGATTTGCGCAGAGGACAGCTTTCCAATGCTTAGCATACGCATTCTGGTACTTAGATCTAGGTCTACGCGTTACCGCAATGACAGTTACTGAAAAATTACTGCTGAATTTACAAGTATGTTAAGTAGATAAGTTGCACCCCTATTTTTTGAAGAAAAGTTTGGTAAAAAAGGTGCTACTTATCTACAAGTATATACGATAATTAAAAAGGTCTGAGGGGAAAAACATAGACGACGAAATAAAGACAGCAGATTATAGAATATATATAGAAACATAAAAAAAAAACTTACAAATTTGTAGGGATCAACATCAATCAGTTGTTATATAAAGTACTAGAAATAGAGCTCAAAAAGAAAAATGTTCTTTAGTAATTATTTGAATAACACGGTTCAATTCATCGATGATGGTGAATATTTAAGGTGGATGAATCACAGGAAATATAGATGACTTGGACTTAAAAATACCACTCAGGATTCTTCAGGAAATTTAGATGACTTGGGATTAAGAATACCACTCAGGATTCTTCTTCAGTTGTTTGAGTCTCGGTGACATTCAATTTTTTTACATGACAGCAAAACAGTCGAGTTCGGTGTTGACATCTGACTTCTTCAAAAACAAACATCCAAGTGCTGACGCTATGTGCCGGCGCACACAAAGAAACTAAAAACCGTTGTAAGTTATGTCATGTGTGGATACATGAAAAAGGAGTAGGCGTTTGTGTTTTGAATATTATCAAGGTCACTTGCACTTTAGACAGGCAGCGTTTGTATGGCCTGCAATCAAGGATCAGACAGGAGATGGGGGAAAGGAAGATTCTTTTCCAAGAACTAGATTTAGCTGGTTACAAAGAAATTATTCTATAATCTGTGTATTTAAAAATAAAAAACTAAAAAAAAAACAAATGTTGTTTTTATATTTCATCACAAATCTTTAGGGTACTAAAAATGTACTTGTAAAATATATGGTGAGGACAAAATATCAACCTAATGTAACAACATGAAATGGAGTGACTATAATGAATCAATTACTTCCTCTATTGCAAAGAGAGTTGGTTCAGTGTCGAGCCAAATGATTTTTTTGTCAGAATCCCTCTGGCATATTTATAAAGCTACCATTTGCCAGTGCATTGAATACTGTTGCCATATCTGGTTTGGTGCTTCTGCTGTGCATCTCGAGATTCTTGACAAAATCCAAAGAAGGATCTGCAATATAACCCTGACCAGGCATCTTGACATCAGTCACTCCCCCCTAATCATTTTTTTTTTATAATCGTTTCACAGTGAGCAAGGCATTTCACTGCCACTATTGCGCAGGGGGTTACATAGAGGGGAAAGTGGTGAGAAAGGATGGTTAGATATAGGAAATGTCAGAAGGAGGCTGATAGACGGGTAAGGATACCGAGAATGATGGTTGAGTAGATGGTGAGAGTGCTGGGAGAATAGATGCAAGTTAGTGTGATAGGAGGTGTCTATTGACCTTACATTTAAACTCCTGGAGATTGTAGCTGTCGGGAAAGCAGACATGTGGAAGGGAATTCCACAGGTGGGAAGCGTGAGAAAAGAAGCTGTTGGAGTAGAAATTACAGTTACATCTTATCTGTTTCACTGTAAAAGGGTGGGACCTAGTTGCTAATCTAGTATCTCATGTAAATTCGTACCTAGGTGGCACCAATGATCTAAGTTCATTGGAGCAGAAGCCGTGAAAGTATTTATAGAAGAGCCACATCACGCCAGAGTGGTTGCAGCCGGTCCGCCAAGTCAGTATTGATCATGTTACAGATCCTCCATTGTATTTTGACAAGAAGCTCGGGGAGAGTAGCAGGGGCACCCGACCAGATGTGGCAGCAGTATTCAATACACGGGCGGATGGTCTCTTTTACAAATATTTTCAAGGCAACTGCTTTGACAAGTGCCTTGACTACATGCATTTAAACATGCTACTAGAATGGCAACTAAGTCCCACCATTTCACTGTTGAAATAACTAAAGGAAACCACAACTTCTCAAACAATTTCTTTTCTATAATCTTCTAAAATTTAGATGCAATACCAAATCACCAACTCTCTGCATTACTGCTTGGCTCAGGATGAAATAATTAAAAACTTTTTTTAAAATATTTATATGAGAATTCCTTCATTCTTTCTGTTTTTGATGAACAAATCTTGTTGCTTCTCTGAACTTGCTCATGTTTTAACTCCAATTTTTAGTTTGTGAAATTTTGGTCATATTACTGTTGCTTTGCTTTATTACTGTTAATTTACCTTACATATATTGTTTGCTTGCTTTGTATTAATTTTTTGCCCTGTTCTTTTCTTTTTCTTGTAATTGTTTATTCAAAGCTTTGTCAAATCTGTTTGTTGGACAGTGCTGCCATTTATTCATTTTCTTGAAACAAACTACTGACACTAATTTCTTTTTAACGTGGTTGATACTGACTTGGCAGACCGGCTGCAGCCGCTCTCTCACCGGCGTGATGTGGCTTCCCTGTGCCTCTTCTACAAGTACTTTCATGGCTTCTGCTCCGATGAGCTTAGATCACTGGTGCTGCCTAAGCAGGAATTTACACGAGATACTAGATTAGCAACTAGGTCCCACCCTTTTACAGTTAAACAAATAAGATGTAACCGTAAATTCTACTACAATAGCTTCTTTTCTCGTGCTTCCCGCCTGTGGAACTCCCTTCCACAAGTCTGCTTTCCCGACAGTTACAATCTCCAGGTGTTTAAATGTAGGGTCAATAGACACCTCCTATCACACTAACTCCCAACTATTCTCAGAACACTCTCATCTACCCAACCCTCATTCTCAGTATCCTTACCCGCCTATCACCCACCCTCTGACATTTCCTATATTTAATCATCCTTTCTCCACTCTACATAGCCCCCTGCGCAGTAGTGGCAGTGACATGCCTTGCTCGGGGTGAAAGGCGTATAAAAAAAAAAAAAAAAAAAACTCTTACGTAGCCTCCTGCGCATCAGTGACATTATCGCCTTGCTTGGGGTGATATCATTAAAAAACAAAAAAAAAATCAAACTTTTTTTAGTTTCGGAAAAGCATAAGATGCACATCACCTGATTGCTTTACATTTAACAATGAAGTGGATCAGCTTCATCAGATTCCACTTCAAAACTAGTTTGTTTTTGTTTCAACAGGTCATATCGTTTTAATTGCCGCAAGATTTTGATAAGAAGTTCATTACTTTGGGGGCATTGTTTCTGCCTATAATTTCTTAACATGCAAAATGCACAATCTCGGAGTTGTCTTTCATTGTTTTCAATTTCCTGAATTTCTGCTTCGCTGAAGTTGAGACCGCGGGCTATGTATGTCCAATCCTTGCCAATTTTTAGAGCAAAAGTTGCATCATCCACGACTTCAAACTTTTCTAAAAATAAATAAATAAATAAATAAATAGAAAGAAATAAGTGAAAACATAAATAGGATTTAATTTTATTGAGAAATTTTGAATACAATTCAAATCACATTTCAACTGGATGGAAAATTTCTAGATTAAATGGCAGATGATTTGATGCCAAGGTCATAACCACATAATTATGATGCCCTTATTTTTACTGGTGTTTCATGTGTTTGGATTTGATATCTTGATTTGTTTAAATCATCTCTTAACCTTGCAGTGCCCATTGTTCCACTAGTGGAACATATTTTAAGACATTTTTTTTTAAATACCAGATGGGCATTGATTTTGATTATTCGATTTGTATCAATGAGATGGAATAATAATAATTAGAAACAGTTTCTGCACAAAAAAGAAAACTAAGAATCTTAGAAAAATGAAAAAAAAAAAGGATAAAATTATCAAACACTCAATGAAACCTGTATAAAAACACATAAAAAAAGGTTGTTGACCAAATACTGATGAGCTGTGATACAGCAAAACAGATCTGTCTGCAGATGATTATATCTAAATCTAAACTTATTTATAAATGAAACTTCGTCTGTGTGTGTGTGTATCCATTACCTATAGACTCTGAAATGGCTGAACCGATTTTCTTGAAAATTTACACAGATGTACTATAAGCATCTGCGAGTGTTCTTAGCCAGGTTTTGTGTCGAGGTATCCCCGATAAATATCGAAAATCGATAATCAAAAAAAATCGGGTTATAGAAGGAGTGGTCTGATTTTAATCAAATTTGATACACTCATAGAGAAAGACATAAGAAATGATATTCAGAAGTTTCAAAGTTGCAGTTCTTACAATATTGCAGAAAATCGATATATATATCTAAAAAAGGCAAGATGTTTGTGTGTATGTGTCTGTTTATCTGTCTGTATGTCCTTTATACAAATCCACAATTTTTATCCGATTCTCACCAAACTTCACACAAATATTCTTTAGGCTGAGTCTGAGCTCCAGGACAATGGATTAGTTTTAAAGCTTTTATTACACCTGAGCAATGCCAGGCTATACTGCTAGTATCTATATATATATATATATATATTTCTGGGATGAGGTATTGTAATGTAATTGTACATTGTTCTGATTGTTGTCAACATCCTTACTGCCATATTCATGATGTTTCAGCTATTGTACACTCCAACCTTCTTCAGGTGATTGGAAATATAAAAACATGATTTCAGTCACCTGAATAAGGTCAGAGCCAAAATGTTGTGAATATGGGAATAAAGATGAGGACAACAGTCAAAACAATGTAAATATTATATATAAGCCAGTCTTTATTATCATTCCACTCTGTTGAAAAGCTGAGTGACAATGAAATCCTGGTAATATTATAATTTCTATTTTTTGTTGTGAGATTTGTCTTTTCAAATTGATGAAAACTAAATATAGTCATTCATGCATACTATGAAGTTAGTTAAGATCAATATTAATTTCTGTTGGAATATTCCAAGATTTTTAATTCCCAAAACACCAGTATGAAATCATTGCATTATATATATGAGGTTATAATAATCTAACTTGTGTCTCAAAGAGCAATAAAAAGATAAATGATTATAATACCTTCTGAAATTCTTTCTGGGTCCTTTATACAACCTGAAAAAAGGAAAGGTGGTCCTTTAAGAATATAATTTGAATTTAGATCATGAAAACACAATACAACTGTATCTTTTATTTGGACAATTTAAAGAGGAAATATTGATGTTAATCAAAAAAATTAAAGCAAGTTTGTTTGAAACCAAGTAAAATCATCTGATATGCTTGTGAGAAGATATTGTGCATCAAAATTGTTTTAAGAAGAGACTGTTGAGCAGAAAGAAACCATCTTTACAGGTAACAAACAGCTCACATAAAGCTAGGGAATAAGTTAAAAAAGTATATATAAATAGAAAAAGGAGTAAGACAATGATACATTTTCTCGCTGGATTTGTTTAACCTATACAGATAGACAATCTGAAGAGAAGTAAAAAAATGATCTGGATTTATTATCAGCAGATACATTCTGAGCAACAAAAACTGAGCAGACAACATTGTGATGATGATGATGATGGCAGAATAAAAATAAAAAAAAAACTGAAAGCAGTCTTGCATAAGTTAATATAAAGGAAAATAAGATTTAAAAAACTTAACAGGAAGAAAACAGAATGCATGGCTCTCAAAAAAAGAGATAGTCTAAGGTGTAATCAATATATCAAAGCTGGAAAATGTGACACAAATATCTGAAGGTGTATAGGAATAGTGAAAAATACATCTATAAACTAAGCACAATCAATAGTCATATTTAACTTCCTATATAGCTGTGAATGCTGGGCATCTCTTAACTGATGAAAACGTGATTTGAAGTGACGGAGATATAGCTTCTACCAACAAGTGCACAATTTGTGAGAGAAAGAGGAAGCTATAAAGAAAAATGGAAACACACACACACACAAATAAATATACATATTGTTCTATTTTGATGGCATGACTCGGAGTTTCATGGGTTATGCAATCATCAAGTGCATTTTTCAAACTGACAGTTTAATAGATTTGAATTTAAGTTCACTTATTATTCTTGGGAATTAAATCTTATAAAGTTACTGCTTTTTTAATAACAAGAGTAAAAATTTACATGTAGATAAAAAATTTAAATTTAAAATTAGAATTAAAATTTAAATTAAAAAAAATTATAAAATATAAAAATGCAGAGAAGGAATCAAAGGGGTGTGATTCATAAAACATAAAAAATTAAATATTCTAAGATTGCATGTAGATAAAAAATTTAAATTTAAAATTAAAACATAAAATATATTAGAATGCAGGGAAAAGAAATCAAAGGGGATAATTCATAATATTTGTGGGGGAAAGAAAAGAATGAAAAGGGAAGTAAGAGAGTGAGGAAGAAAGACAGAGAAAAGGGCAAACACACAGAAATCTATATCAATTGGAGTTTGAGAATTAAAGTATTTTTTCTATGTCAGCATGTGGTCATTAATTCTTTTTTTTGGTTAAATAAATTAGGGTTATTCATTTGGTTTAAGATGACAAATTTTTCTAAAAGGTATAAGTTACATCTATCTCCTTTTCCGCTGTAAGATTTGGATTTAGCTATGATATTCCAGGTAATAATTGGGTTCTTGTTATTGTTTTTAATTTCCAATAATATATGGATAAAGCAGTGCTTTTGCTGTATTTACTGTTGTTTAAAAACAACAGATAAAATTAGAGTTGAAGTTCTTGGAAACCTAATGAGGAAAAAGGGGCTTGGAGAATTTAATACTCCCATGACATACTGAAAGCAAGAGAAACAGGTGAGAACAACAAGTAACATACTAAACAAGTCTATATGAATAGATAGTAAAAATAGAACAAAGAGAGATGGTAATTGGTCAAAAATTACAATGCCATCCTTGCCCAACTTTCTACAGACTGGCCAATAATTACATCACATTGTGTTTCAATTCTCAATCTTGTTGATGTTTATTGAAATCTTGGAAAGGGTATGATGCATGCTCATAAGATAATGGGATAAGAAAAAAAAACAGGTTGTGAAATAAGAATGCCAACCCTATTTCCCATATTATATGTAAATATTTTAGTCAGGGATCATCAGGCTGAGTAAGTAGGTGATACTTAGGACAACTTTTGCTGGCAGTTCTTTCTCCTACCAAATCATTGCCTATTTACTCATCCCAGTATAGTGCTTGATAATATGAAATATAGGCTTCAGAATCATGTAACAGACATGGCTGTTTCTTGCCCAGGATAGACCAGCAGTCTCTCAGATCCCATGCATGATTTTTAAAAAGCCAGCACCTGGTTATAGTCTATTTCTTATTCTGATGTTACTTGATCCTCCCAAATAACTTTACTTCCCATTCTCCGTAAATGCCACTAAGAAGATAGAAATTTAAAAGTAAGCAGTTGATGAACTATAAAACAAAAACATATGAGATCAAGATAAAATGACTTCATCCCTTTCTATGTGAGTGTCCACAGTATCACATAGACAGTAGCAGGAAGCTATGATTGCCTATGTCCTAAAAGAACACAGCTCATAAAAGAAATCAATGGAAATATTATGCCACAACTAACTGCTGTTCAAAGTAAGAAAAGGAACAAGTGGGAACATTCTCTGCAG
Source organism: Ascarosepion bandense (assembly GCA_037127315.1). NCBI lineage: Eukaryota > Metazoa > Mollusca > Cephalopoda > Sepiida > Sepiidae > Ascarosepion > Ascarosepion bandense. Next base: position 780,073 of record JBBBDQ010000572.1, on the reverse strand, counting down.
TGTTCACATGTAGCAGATCATTAATATCAACAGAGCTGAGTGCAAATTCTGCGCTATGTAAGCAGTAGTCATCAATTGTGTCAGTGGATCAAAGTATCTATAAGTGATGAAGAAGGAATTCAACAAAACTGCCAAATAGAAATCAGGATCAACTATTTCCTTTACATTTGTCAAATAAAATATGCATGGTTACCATAGAAGAGTTAGATTTCTCTTGAGCATATAACAGGAACCAACAATATTTAAAAGCACTGTCATATCACTGGCTACGATAGAATTATCAAAATGATTTTGGGATTTTGGTGTTGTCCTGACTTTTTTTCATTATTAGATCAAGGTTGAGAGTTGATGTTTAAAGTCATTGGAAAAAATGTATATTTTCTTATTTAGACTAATTTTCTTTCTTTTGCTAAATTTTTTTTATTTTTCCAAATATTCACCAACTCAAATCTCAAAGTGCCTTCCACAACATCTGTTACACTTTTCTTATTTGTTATTCTTGGTTATTCTTTAAAGCAACACATTTAAGTCTTTAAGGTTTATTATAAGAATATTTGGTAATGTTTAATGTTTGCACTTGAAAAAAGAAAAGAAAATGATGTATGAAAAAGACAATTATTCCATTGACCCTGCTATGACTGTATACACATTTATTTTATAAAGTTTATTTACACGATTATAAAAATATGTGAACCAAGTAGAATATGATATTTATTATTTACCTTTTATAAAGATTTATTATTTACCATTTTATAAAGAAATAAACTTGGAAAGAAATCTGTTTAATCAATAATTTATAAAAAAATGAATTAGAAAGTTATCAAAATATGTAATAGGAACAGATGTTCTAAACCTATTTCCGTGAATTTATGTGGCAGGAGCAAATGAAAGTGAGGCCTCAAAAATGCATTCAGAATTTCAATCAGTCATCATTGCATTTATTTAAATTTTCTTGTTCACTGATATTTTTGTAAATTTACAAATAATACATTTCTTTTCCTATTTACTTCATTATAAAATGGTAAATAATAAATATTTTATTATAGCTCCTTTACATATTTTATAATCTTCTAGATATAAATGTTTTCTTGTAAATCTGTAAATATAGTTTAATCTGTTTAATATAGTTTTTCTCAATTCTCTAAAATAACAATGATGTAAAATTCAGCCTTCATATATTATTCTAATCGTAGTTTTGTAAAGCAATAAACGCTGCTAAGGGAGTCAAAGGTGTATGTAGTAGCAGTGTCAAAGGAATATCTTTTTGTTTTGCTGCACTTGTTTTGCGAGCATTAAGGTTAAACTTGGCTGAATATATTTTCTCTCCTGTATTTTACCTCCATTTCTTGATTTCCTTCCATTAAGGCTGATATACCCAGTTTTACCTATATACATGCTCAACTTACTTGTCATTAATCCTTCTTCAGAGTGCTGAACATTTTTCTTGCCAAAGGATTTTCTACATTTGAACTTGTTTAGACAGACTGAAAAATGGAAAATATCTTCACATTGTTATCAGTATTTATTGTAGAAATGGCCAAAGAAGAAATATTTTTAGAATGTAAATTGATTTTTAGATCTTGAAAATTCATTTGAAATATTTGCCTCTATCATTTATTTGGAGGAAACTCAAGAGAAAGGGCTTAATGAAAAAAACATATAAAGATGAATTTGAAATAAACTAAAATTATGCTTTAAGAAGATATAGTACATCAGATCTGGATTGCAGAAGAGTCTATTAAATGTTTTGCACTCTTATACAATGCAATCAGATATATAAATATATATTGTTATAACCTGACCCACAGCACTTTCTAGTAGCAGTAGAAGACGGGACTGCAACACATAAACAAAATAATGAAATCACGATTTTGTAAAACAAGGCTTCTCTCCCAATTGGTCAAACACGGACCAGCTAAATGGAATTATCTTAGTGATCAAACCCAAATGGTGACAGATGATAGAAGGCAAATATACAGTAATAACAATTAACAAGGTGTATTTACAATTTATAAAGATGTTTTTAAAAGAGATTGGGAATTTTGAAATATGGAAATTGGGACAAATCAAAGCAATAAAAAATATATGCTTCAGAAAAAATGATAAGGTGGTGTATGTGTTTATCTAGTCATGAAGATAAATATTGCTTTGGTAAATGGTTTGAAATCAACTAGCCTGCATGTACAAGAGTAAATAAAAAAACACATCAAAGTACAAAGAAAAAACTTATCTGCTGTTTGAAAAGAATATTTATTTTCCTTTTCTTTCAATGTCTCTGAGACATTCAGTTTTCTTTGATACTTTCTTTCTACCTTTTTCTTCTCCCTTTTCTTTCTCTTTTTTTCATTTCTAAAAAGTGTTTTTTTCTCTTTTAGTGGGGCAGATTAATGCAAAATATCTCCAAATCTTTCACTTAATGACACAAGCATGAAACTTTGCAGGAATGATCCATATGCATCACTTGCCAGAAAAAGCACATTAGCCATTTTATTTTTGACCTTTGTCACCACTTCCAGTCAAAACTAAACCCCCACCATTGGTATTCATTATAGTAGGACAATTTACATACCTAGATAATCACATATTTTTTGACCAAATGCAAGAAATATGTGTAAATTTTCTTAAAAACACACATCTTAATGTGGTATTTCAAATTTTGTATTGCAAATATCAAAAAGAAAACCCCTACCCCTTGCCAAAAACCTTGAAAAGTTGAAAAATCAGCTTTCTATTCATATCCTACCCTACCAAAGGCAAAATAATAATTATAAATTGACAAAAGGGAAGTGGACACATTCAGCAATCTTAATTATTTCTGTTGCTAATGCAAAACTTGTTTTTTATTTGAAGAATAGAGTGAATGTCTAAGCACTACCAGGGCACACTGGTGATATCACTGCTGTGAAACTCAGCATCAGTTCAGTGACAGCTTAACTATTTCATTATAGCTGAGTGTCCTAAATGCTACCATACTAGCCCCTTCAATATTTTATCCTTACAGTGTGGTAGCTACACCTGAATCATCAGGATGTGCCAGCACGAGAGAGTCGAGCCAAGGGTAACAGGGGCTTAAGTTACCTGGAAGGTGTACCGATCACATGGGACTTAATTGTTACTGCATGAATGGTTGGGATAGGTGTAGGATAATTTTTTTAATTCAAACCTAGTTGTATCCCATACAACAAAGTGCTTTTCAACAATGTAAGGTGGTAAAAGGATAAACCCTCGGCCTTAAATATTGTCTGTTTTCATTTTCAGGCCAGAAGGATGAGTGCGTCAACGTCAAAAGCGACAACATTAAAGTCTCCTTTAGAGACTGACTGGGATAAATGTTGTCTGTGTCAAACAGAGAAAGATGAAGAGTTAAAATTTCCACCAACACGTTATAACACTAGTAAGAAAAGTGATGGCTATGCTATGATAGCTCGCAATGTTCCTCTCTTTAAAAACATCAATCAAATGCCAATGATCATGGACCCAGCTAGATTGGACAATGGGGAGGGAATAGAGGAAACACTCAGGCAAAATGAAGATAGATATCACCAAAGTTGCAGGCTTTTATTTAGCAACAGTGAACTCAAAAGTGCAAAGAAAAGATTAGCTAATTTAACAGCCTCAAGTGAGTGCCCAGTACCAGCTAAAGGTAGAAGAATGATCCTAGAAAATAGTGTTTGCTTTCTTTGCAAAAAAGTTGAACCAAAATCTGATCTTAGATGTGCCATGACGATGGATCTTGATAAAAGGTTAAACGAATGTGCAAGAAACCTAGAGGATGGTAAACTTTTAGCCATACTTAGCGGAAATATTGTTGCTCAAGAGCTGAAGTACCATTGCAAGTGCTTAAGGGTCCTTTACAATAAAAAAAGGGCACATTTGAACAAAAGAGATAATAGTGATAACAACTCTACACAGGATAAAGATTTGAACGCAATAGTGTTTTCTGAACTTCTCATTTATGTTGTCAAGACCAAATCTAGCTCTGATGAACATATAGTGTTCCAGCTTGCAGATCTTGTAAGTTTTTACAACCAGTGACTTGAACAGTTAAGAGCAGAAACACAGTGTGTAAATTCGACTCGACTGAAAAAAAAGTTACTTGCTGAAATTCCTGAACTGGAGGCCCATAAAAAAGGAAGAGACATTATGTTAGCATTCAAGTAAGATGTCGGTGAAGCCCTGTCACAAGCAATGGATTATTCAGATGCTCTCATGGTAGCAAAAGCAGCAGCAGTCTTACGCAGACATATGGTAGAGCATAAATATGCATTTGATGAAACTTTCAGCAAAAAATGCATAGAAGATGCAGTACCATCTATTCTTCTTCAGTTTGTGTGTATGATTGAGCATGGAGCTAACACCTAATCCCAATTACAGTTTGGTGCCTCAAAAAATGACCTTGCCATGGCACAGTTGCTCCAGTATAATTGCTATAGGAAATACAAGGAAGGTGCTAAAACATTTAGGCATTCCAAAGATCGGGAAACACCTTTTCCAGTTTTTATTGGTATGTCAACAAATGCCAAAACAAGGAAAAGACTCCTCATAGATATGCTGCCAGTGCATGGACTAAGTATTTCCTATGACATAGTGCTTGATGTGTCAGCTCAATTAGGAGGTGCAGCTGTAAAATGATACGTAGACGAGGGAGTTGTTTGTCCATCTGACCTATGGAGGGATCTTTTTACCACTGCTGCCATGGACAACATTGACCACAATCCAACAGTTCTATGGTACCAGCATTTCTGTACTTCAACATCTGACATCAGATAATAAAGGTCAGACACAAAGAAAGAATATCATCAATAGCTCAGCAAAGAAAGTGCCAGAACTACCAGACACTTACACAAATATACATCTTGCTTTCTTTATCCTGAAGCAGCCACGTTCTACCACCATTCAAACTCCACTTGTACTTCCTGTGCTAGATTTGGATTCTGAATTTTGCTGGTTACAAAAAGTGAGAACAATAGAATTTGTTAAGGGAGGAAGATGTCAATCTCTCTTGGTCTTCTTACCATGCTTCCATGAAAAGAAGAACAGACTTCAAGTTCAGTATTTCCTCTATTCTACCATCGTTACAGGACCAAGCTCATTCTGTCACTACCATCCATCATGTTATGGACAGAATAATGGAAATAGCTGTCCATTTAAATTCTGGACAGGTGCCAGTTATAGCTGCTGATCAACACTCCATGCCTTGGCAAAGAAAATTCAATAGTACTGGTCAGATCGGTATGGTGAAGATAAGTTTGTAATCATGTTTGGTGGATTTCATAAAGAAATGGCTGCCTTCAAGTCCATTGGGAGTCTCCTGCAAGATAGTGGTTGGACTGTTAGACTGGTAGAGTCTGGAATAGTTTCATTTGGTACTGCAGAATCATTTCTGTTAGCTTCAAGTGTGACAAGCACACGCCAAATCCATCAAGTATTCTGTACAAGCTCCAATGTGAAACTTTTGAATATATGACAAAGGATGGTGGACAACCTAACCTAACATTTGAAGAGTGATCTAAGCGATGGGAAGAGGACAGTCCACAATTCAATTTCTGGAACCTTATCTTGCACATAGAACTTACAATAAATTTATTCATATGTTCATTTTGAGAAGGAAACTTTTCTTTGTACTGTCAAGCTCTTAATGGACTCATACCTTATTTCTTTGCAAACAACAATGTGAACTACACAAGATGGCTGCCTATTCACCTCAAAGATATGCAATCTCTTCAGGAAAAACTGGCTGCAATTGCAGCTGAATTTAACAATGAAAAATTTGTCATTCACAAATCAGCCTGGGGGTTTTCTGCTATGGCCATTGACCAAGCCCACGAACAAGCCAATGCCATCATAAAAGGCCACGGTGGTGCCATTGGTATAACAGAAGACATGTCTACACTCAGAAGATGGATGGTGACAGGTCCAGAAGTAAGCCATTTGAATGCCCAGTATGAAGCATTGTCTAAAGTCAAAGATGCAAATGAACCAACAAAGCATCATGAACAGACCAGGCAGTTCCAGAAACTTTTTATGGATAACGTTAACATTCTGCATGCAACACTGTCAGAAATGGGTAATCCATTTTTGGATGATAGTAAAGAACTTGTAGCACTAGACAAAAAATGTTGCTCATCCTGGGATAGTGTTCCGTCATTTTGAGAAGAGGGAAAGAAACTGTGAAAGTTTTATAAAAAGTCTACAAGCTGGTGAAGAATGTCAGTTTTATGATCCAATAAAGAAGAACAAAACAGACTTTTTTCGACAGAAACCAGAGTCATCATCGAAAGATCTGAAACAGAAAAACATAAACGATGACTGTATGCTGTTTTCCAAACTATTCATCTCATGTCAGTCCAGAGAATGTAACTTGCAAGAAGTTTTTCAGCATGAAAACCAACCTTATCCAGCTGCATTCAGTGTTGGTGGCAACTGGCATCGGTTCTAGAAGATAAGGTATTGCTGCCAGACATTGCTCCAAATGTTGAGGTTCTCATAGTCAATGGGTCTGCTTTTGTTAATTCTATTCAACCACGGCTATTGAAAGCTTTTGAAGAGTATGCAATATTGGTTGAGACTTTTGGATCAAAATATCAGAGGACGGATATTGTGTTCAACGTATACAGTGCAGATAGCTTAAAAGCAGAAACAAGATCACGGAGAAGATATGGGTCAAGGACGAGGATAAGAGATAAAGGAAAGATCCCACAAAACTGGCAGAGCTTCCTTAGAGACAACATGAACAAAACTGAGCTCTTTAGCTTTCTAGCAGACACAATTATTGATCATGTTATTACTTGCATTGCTGTAGTCTCAAAGGTAGACACTGTTGTGCATAACAGACCAATCAACACAGAAGGGCTTATTCCATGCAATTATGAAGAAGCAGACACCAGGATCTTTGTTCATGTTAAGCATGCTGTTGTGGAGGGTTTTAAATACATTATGATAAAGGCAAATGACACGGATGTTCTTGTAATTAGTGTCAGTGCATTTCCTTCCCTTCGAAAGTTTGGTTTGGAAACATTGTGGCTTGATTTTGGCCAAGGCAAAAATCAAAGATGGATTCCTGTTCATGACATTAATGCCTACATTGGAGATGATAAGTCTGTAGGATTGCCATTTTTCCATGCATTTTGTGGGTGTGATTTTGTATCAGCTTTCAGAGGTAAAGGCAAAAAAACTGCATGGCAAACCTGGAATGTGTGCCCTGATGTGATGATGGTTTTTGCTAAACTCAGCACATACCCCTCTGAAATAAGTAAGGATGACCAAGATATTTTGGAAATGTATGTCATTGTTATAAATGATAAATCAAGTCCCACTTCAGACATCAACGAATTTCTGGTGGCTAAGGTGCTTTTTGAGTAGCATACTGTCTAAAGAGTATATATAGCAAATTTCATGCTTGTGTCATTAACAGAAAGATTTTTCACTAATCTGCTCCACTATTTGATCCTTTAGGATTCTCTTTTTCTTCTCCTCGCTGGGGAGAAAATTTGTTGGCGAAATGGATCTCTTTTTTGTTTTCTGGGTTTTCTTTTTCTCTTATCTTGTCTAGGGGTTGAGACATGTTGAACTTTTATCTTCATTTTCTTTCTGTCTTTTTCCCTTTTCTAGGGGCTGAGACTTTTGGTTGAAGTTTTCTTCGGTGTACTGGGGTTTGAGTTCTTTGAATCAACTTCTTAGCTCCAAAAATATTTCGATTCCTATGGGTTTTATGCAACCAAATCTATAGCAGACCATCGCAAGTCGTTGCAGTTGTCCTTTCAAGTTAAATTTGAATACGGAACTAACTGAAAACGGCCTTTATTTTTGCATCAAGATTTTGGCCTGTGACTCATGATTTCTAAATATGGATCCGCTCATAATGAGTGTAAGAGGATTCTAAATAATGCTAAGCTGTTGTTTGCTTTCAGAATGAAGCAGTGTATAGTATTCCGCAAGTTCAGCTCCAAAGACTATTGGGGGCTCTGTAAAAATGTGTTAAACAACAGCAAGCCCTCAATCCCTCCTTTAATTAATAAATTTAAAGTCCTCACATTTTCAGCAGACAAGGCCAAATGCTTTGCTTGCAGATTCTTCACCAACTCAACATTTGATTTATCTGGGATATCCACACCAAACTTCTCACCTAGAACTCAGGTTTGACTGAGTGATGTTCACATTACCCCCTTGCTGTTCTCAAATATCATTTCATAGCTTGACCCTCATAAGGCAAGTGGAGTTGATAAAATCCCAATCATCATCCTGAAGAAATGTACCCCCTGAACTCTTCTTTGTCCTTTCCAAACTCTATAACTACTGCCTCTCTGCTTCTTGCTTTTCTGCCTGCTAGAATCCACCTCTGTGGTTCCTGTATTTAAGAACTCTGGAGAGCCCTCAGACCCCTAATTATTGCCCTATCAGCCTCCTACCAATATTTGGTAAAGTGTTCAAGCCTATTATCAGTGCTGAAGTGGTTCAACATCTAACAGCCCACAACCACTCTTCTCTGATAAACAGCTGTTGCTCTAGATATATCCAAAGCATTTGACAGAGTCTGGCATGTTGGCCTTCTGTGTAAGCTACAGGGCTATGGTATAACTGGATGCTTGTTTGATCTAATCTACTTGTTCCTTTCAAATCACGTCATGAATGTAGTATCAAACAGGCATGCTTCCAGATACTATCATACGAACATGAGTATCTGTTGTGGATTCCGGTTGAGAAACCACACAAAATAATAAAAAACAAGAACATATATGGAGATAGAAAATGTAAGTTATAATGAACAAAAATCTACAAACTGGAATACAGGTTAGTCAATTCCAGAATACTATTAGTAGAAATTAATATATACAGTCTTGCAGTGAAATAGTATGTCCGGGTAATGAGTCTATATCCAAACAACTCCAACTAACTCTGCACCAATTTACTGCCCAAATAAGCAACTGCACAACTACTGCCGATCTTTGTATAGGCAGGATTATATGTACACATCAGGCGAGTCCATTCTTATGTGCAAAAATGGTGTGATCCCCAACAGTATCCCTCAAGGCTTTCTTTCTACACTTTTTCTGATCTTCATCAACAATCTCCCTGATGTAATCAGATCCCAAGTAAGCATCTATGCTGATGACACCACCATCTACTTCCACCTCGATAAAAAATCTGCTGAGGCTGACAAAGTAAACTTCGCTGCTGATTTCAAAAAGGGCCTCCACTCTGTAGTGGACAGGGGTAAGAAATGACTCATAAATTTTAATGCTTCCAAAATGAAGCTGCTATACTTTAAACACCATAGACAATCTCTACTACACCCCCACCACCATCAACATGGATCAGGCTAGTCTCCCTGAAAGCAATACACTGTGCCTCCTTGGCCTAACTCTCTCAGCCGACCTCAAGTGGAATGACTACATTGAATCAATAGATAAATCAGATGCTAGGAGGGTCAGTTCCCTGTATAGTGCCAAAAAGTTCTTCTCATTTGAATATATCTTGCACATATATAAATCTATCATTCACCAGGGTATTGAATACTGCTGTAATATCGGGTCAGGTGCCCCTACTATTCATCTTGGGGTTCTTGACAAAATTGGTGAGAAAGTGACTGTAGTTGAGTTTTGAGGTGGGGATCGATTACATTGCAGATCCTTCTTTAAATTTTTTCAAGAACCTTGAGATGAATAGCACAAGCAAGACAAAGAAATAGATAGACCCTGCAACAGTATTCAATGCATGGACAAATGGTAAATTTATAAATGTGCAAGGTGGATTCTGACAAGAAAAATTTTCTGGCCTGACACAAAGACCCAACCTTCCTGGTAATAGGTGTAGCTATAGATCCAATATTTTGTTCCACTTCAGGTCAGTTGAAAAATTAAGGATAAGGATGTGCAATGAATTGCTTTCAAGGAGACTTGCATCAGGAAAGCAGTTTTGTTTTGTAGATATTCAAATTTACAAGCCATTTCCTGCCCCAGTTAACCACTGGTTGGAGGTCTGTTTCAAGAGCAGCAGCCAGGTTTACTTTGTCAGCCTTGGCAAATTTCCTATTGAGAGAGGAGTAAATGGTGGTGTCATCTGCATAGATGCCTACTTGGGAACTGATTACATCAGGAAGATCATTGATGAAGGTCAGAAACAGCATAGGACCGAAGATAGAGTCTTGAAAAACATCAGCATTTCCATCAATGCCACTTGCAACTTGCAGATTGTAGCTATCAGGGAAGTAAGTATATGGAAGGAAATTCCACAGGTGGGAACTGTAAAAAAATGTAAATATTTTTCCCTGTAATTTTGAAACAAAAACAAAAGCAATGTTGCTTACAATGTCACACAAAACACCAACTCACGTTTATGCAAAACAAAAAAAAAAGATTTTTTTAATGGAATTTTTTAACAATTTTTAAACAACAATTTTTTATATAAATATTTTTTTATATAACTGAGTTTTAAAGTGAGGCGGTGACTATAAGCACTCGGAAATTGCAACATGTTGCATTAATCATCTAATTAAAAAATGTTCTGAGTTGCACGGGCAATGCCGGGCTATGATGCTAGTTATGAAGAAAGCAAGAAATCAATTGTTTATAATTTCATTGCATATAAATTATTAAATTGTTGTTAGCTTTTCAGCAAGATCCCAGGTGATTTATGGTCTTGTGTTGAAATTTAATCTTAGTATTTTGTCTCATCAACCATTAGCATTCATCAATTTACAAAATATAAATACTTGTTTTTCCTTTCTATGATACATGTTTGATTTACGTGATTTTAATAGCATCCTAAATCATCTACCTAGTAAACCACCCAATTTTTAACAAGGATGCTATATTTATTGATTGAGAACTATTCAAATATTTATTTAAAAAACAAGAACATACCTAATAAAATTAGAAAATTCAAAACAATTAAACATATTGTCGTAATTCTGAATGCTGCTTCATGGCTCTTTCCTGCAATTAAAACAAAAATAAAATCAATATATTTAAAAAAAGAAAAAATCCAATATGTGATTTATGCTTTGTTATTTAAATAGCATTTTATCTAAGAAATAAATATTTCTATGATTTTTATTTGATATTGTCAACAAGGAAAAGAAACAGATATAATATTGGAAACAATGACTTGAATTTATTCATAAAAACTCCACAATATAATGAGATTCCCAAAATCACAGATTATAAAATAGTCTTACAGCAGAGTTGTTAAAATCAATATTTATTCAGATGGCAGAAGTATGTAAATGATGGGTGCAAGGAAATGGAAGACAAATACAAGAATTCGATATCTTGTTTTGAAAAAGGCAAAGAGAAGATATTAAAAGTTAGGAATTGTATTTGTGTCAGAAAGATATCTCCATGCCCAAAGTCCTTGTGTATGCATGTGTGTGTGTGAGAGAGAGAGAGAGAGAGAGAGAGAGAGAGAGATGTGTTCAGTTTTTATATCTGCTTAACAGCTCCTCCTAATGAATTCTTGGCAAAACTGATGAATCTATGTGTTGGGATAACACAAACTTTTCATATACACCAGACATGATTGTAAATTCATTAAGAACTTTGTAATAAAATGACCTGGTTCAAGAGGTATAAAATAATAATATATATTTATTTGATTTAGATTAGAGTGAGTCCTTTGATATTCATTGCAGTAAAATATTCATTTATAAGGCAGATATTGGTGGCAGTCTGGAGGAATGTCTGTTTTGACTTGGTAGTAGGTAGTTTAATGGTCAGACATTATTAGTAGTAGTAATCTTAGAAATACATTAGTGTCAATCTACTGTGCTTTTCTCAGCCCTAAGAAGGGCAGAAATATCATTATGTGTCTTCATGAAATATTTTCACATGTCATGCATAACTGGTTTGTTTGGCAGTTGCATCTCTTGTTCCAAGGTTTGTCAGACTCTGGCATGAACCATGGTTTTGGCTAACATCCAAGGTTTGTCAGACTCTGGCATGAACCATGGTTTTGGCTAACATCCAAGGTTTGTCAGACTCTGGCATGAACCATGGTTTTGGCTAACATCCAAGGTTTGTCAGACTCTGGCATGAACCATGGTTTTGGCTAACATCCAAGGTTTGTCAGACTCTGGCATGAACCATGGTTTTGGCTAACATCAAAAGTCTCTTTGTTTTAGTTTTTTTGATTGGCCAAAATTATTTTATTTTTTGATGTTCCTTTCTTTTTCATTTCAATTTTTTTTACAATAAAAGTTATACATGGAGCCTGTCTTATTTTAGTAGATTTATAGTCATAAGTAGATTCTGGTCCAGCAAGCTTTTGGCTTTTTTTCAGCTGGGTTCAGTCTATTTTTTGTTTGTGGGTTGCCTTCTTGTTAGTTGAGATGTTTATAGAGAAAGAGAGAGAAAGAGAAATATATTTTTAAAGGAAAGTACTAATGCCATAATTTAATTTGAAATTTTTCTTTTTTTTGTTTATATTTTTATATTTTATTTTATTTTTATAGATACCCACTACAAAATAAGTATGACTTAAGTATACAAAATGACTTAATATATCCACTACAAAATAAGTATACAATTTAACTGTTTAAGCATGCTTTAAATATTAAGTAAATAGTTTTAAAAAGGATTGCAAGGACAGGCTTGTAAGCCAAATATCATTACACTTATTAGAAATAAAAAAAAAATAGTGAAAAGAAATTAAAGAAGCTATCATATGGCCCAGGATTTTTTTGCTGTGAATTTTGATAATAATATCATCTTCAACACATGACATCTAGCTCTTACTGGAGTAACATTGAGGAGACCAATAGTGACGACAATAACAAGGACCTGACAAGGCTGCCATCATGGATTTGATGGCCAAAACAAATGAGAACACACTTTCTCTGGCATTCATTCACTTCTAAGCCTGCATTGAGGCTAGAGAGTTTTTGAATTGAATATTGAAGTAATGGAGAATTAAATGAAAAAAAATTCCTGAAATGAAGCCTACATGAATGAGAATAAACTGGCTCAGCAATGTAGTTACATTTTGTATTTTTTTCTATTGAATTGATTAAAATATTTTAAATCTGAATATTTCCATCAATGTATCTAAAACTCATCAATTTCTCTTTATATACACAATGACTCAGCCCCTCTGTCAATCCAGAGATTAAATCTGTAATTTTCTTCTCTTTGATAGAGGAAGTGTTAAAGAAAAGAAACACTTTTAAAAGAAACATACCAATTTTTTCACATATTTCTGATCCATTTACATAGATGACTTGATGTCTGTAAAATGAAAACAATAAAACATTACTTTTGAGGTAAATTCAGTCAGTTAAGTGCTATATGTGATACACGTATGGGCAATCATGTCTTGAAAGAGACATGACAGACTAGGCAGAAGATTTTCCCACAGTAGGTTGCCATTACTTTCTGTGGTAGACTGGTTGCCAACCAAGGCTATTGAACCCAATCTTTTCTGCTATTTAACCCATAGCTGGAGGGAGAGGAGATGGATTAGTACTTTTTCCAAGGGTATTTGTGCATAAGTGAATACAATAAATTTGACTGAAATTTGAACTCATCTCTCTGGTTTCTCATATCCACTGCACCGCAACACACATGAGGCAAAGTATTAGAGCAAAATATATAAAGAAATTCAATATTTATAATATCTTTCAAACCTGTGATTGAAAACATATATTTCTTTTATAATATCAAATATTTAATTAGAACCAATTGAATAAAATCAAAAAAAATAATTTGCATATCACTTGAATGTCACAATACTTAGTGGACACTAAAAATCTTCCAGAAGTCCCTCTTGGAGAAGTCAAGTGAAGAGGAATGTGACTGCTGAAAATGGCAAAATTTCTTCATAATGGAAGAGACACTGACAAAAGTCTGCAGATGATAATTTCATTGATCTCTTTGTATTGCATGTAATATAAATGTGTATGAAGGAAAGAAAAGAACAGTGAATCTGTTAATAAATTCTCAAGTAGCCTTTTATTCATACCACATTAAATCCCAAGTTTTAAAAAATAAGGAATGCTGATGTTTGACAATGTTTTTGGCAGGTTTAGTTAGCATTAAACAGTAATCTAAGAACCCTCCATGTTACTTTTAAGGTGTTGCTTTTACAGAAGACCCAAGATTTAGACAATATTCTTCAAGTTAAAATACATATAGCAAACAACATTGTAAAATGATATTATTAAAACAGCTCATGGCAAGAATATGTCATACAAGAAGTCAGGATATTTACCATGGCCATGACCAGCAGTGAAAATAACAAAACATATTTTAATAATATATCGTAATGAAGTGTTTAATAACACTTTCATGGATGAGAACTTTTGTAGTATGAACAACTTCATACCTAACCACAAATTGAAAAAAAAAAAGAATAATGATTACCAATAAAATTTAGAAGATGTAAAAGGGTAAGTAGCAATTTTACAAGCTTTTGATACAAAATCTCTCATCATACTTGAAATTATTACAAAACATCTTACAGTTGTAAAACGTAATTCACCTCATATTGGTTCACTTCATACTCATTCACACTTCATATCAAATTCTCCCCCATTCCTTCCACCAAAATAATAATAATTGCTTACCCAGGAAAGCAGTTTCCACAGCTTGTATCCTCTTCTGTAGAACAGTTTCTCAAAATTCTTTTATTTTTACAAGTGTTACAGGATTCACAGCTTTTGATGACATAGTTTTTATTCTGATATGTTCCAGGTTGACATTTGTAGCAAGAGTAGCAAGATGTCATGCCAGCAGGTGTACGGGTTATTTTCTATAGAAACAAAACAGGACAATTAAAAAATTAAAAGAAAACTATACAATATCCATAGACACATATATTCTTTTATTAATTATACAAATGTACATAAAATTGATGCAGCAACCATAAATGATATTGTGTGTTACAGGTGCACATATGGTTTCTAAGTGTGGTCAAATGTATGAAGTTATGTGAATTATATATCATTACAGTGAGAAAAGACACCTTTTTAGAGCTTGCATTGTTTAATAGGAGAAAGAAAAGGGAATTGAATTGAATAGACTGCACTAAAAATAGTTTTGCCCAACAATACAAACTGTTACAGAACAAAGACATTAAACTAAAAACAAATTATGTACTTAAATCACGTTGTCAGATTAAGACTCTCATATTGATGTCATGCATGTAGCCAAACTTGTTGAGAAATATCTAATCTGTCAGATATATACAGTTATTTTATCAGATCAATATTCAAAAATGGCTTTAAGCAAGTGAAGCGTGTGGGTTTTGGCAAAGACCATCTTTTTTTAACATTGCAAACTATCATTGCAGGCTCACAAACAAAGAACTAACCCAAAGTGCCTTTGGATTTCATTGTCACACTTTCTGTCCTCTGTTAAACCACTTGCATTTAAATTCTTGGCTTGATTTGATTTGAGTATTTCCAGTTTTGTTGGGCTTTTTTTTTTTTATAAACCATGCATTCTGTTTTTATTGATTTCAGATGTGAACTTTGAAATTTTCCAACATATTTCTGTGAAATTATAATTTTCTGAACTTTTGTTGATAATCATTTTGCAATATTGTTTATATTTAATACTTATTAAACACACTATTGATCCATAAACATAAAAGTACATAATTAGTAGATTCAGGGTAAGCTGATGGCACTATTTTATTGGTCTAGAAAAATAACTTAACTGACATTATGTTACAGATAAAATTTTTAAAAAAATCTTCTACTTTTCTAAATTTCATGCATACATTCATTCAAATTCTTGTGTATCATTAATATACATGAAAACCAAGACCAATAACATTTGCAAAACAAATTCCCTGTGAAGATTACATATTAGAAGTAAATATGCAATCATATAGACTGAGTAAAATGGTAATTCACTGGTTTACCAAAAAATATTTTTTTGTGGTTATTGGATTATTTTAGGCCAAACTTATCAATTTTGCTATGCTGATTCTGAATATAACATCCATTTTGCCTCACCACATCAGGATTTTTGTCTATGGACAACCATTTTTTTTTGGCATTTGTCAAAATATAACCTATTGTTTGAATTTTGGACTTGAGATCTAAGAAGAATAATCAACTGGAATAGTCCAAAAATCTATTGTATGTATTGCTTTTATGATGGAGAAAATACTTCTAGGTGTTTTGGAAGACCCCTTATGTTATTCTTAATGGCAAATTTTAAATTTCAAAGGAAAAGTAGTTGATTTGTTGGTAAAATATGCAAAAACACACAAAAGACACACTGTGTCTATATTCTTTATAAAGCACAACAAAACAATATTTAGTAAAATGTAACAAACTGTTCGAAGTACAAATTTGTGAATATTCAATTAACTTGACAAATTTGGGAGAAACTTCCTCTGTCTTGACTACTGAGAATGCTGATATGCAGTATCCCTTTTTTATGGTCCAGCAGTAGTCTGCCATCATTCTGATGTGCCAATTCCCTTGGTAATTTTTCTCTATTAATTTGATGTCCTGATGGAATTGTTCACCCTGTTCATCGTTAACATCCTCACAGTTTTCGGGGTATCTTTCCAAGTGGTTTTAAATTAAATGGATTTTGATGGTCATGTCAGCACCAATGTTGCAAAAGCATTCCAGCCTATTTGCAATGAGATTCTTGTAGTTATCGAATTTGTAATTACTCAAAAAGTTTTTCACAATTGCTACAAATGAATTCCATGCATTTGATTCATTCAAAATCATACTACTTACAATGTTTTCATCTAAAATAAATTTTCTAATGTCTGGACCATTGAAAACTTCTGCTTTAAGCTTTCCAATGCTCAATCCAGGAGAGACTTCACAGATTTACTTAAAACAATGACTGTCCTTATTAAGAGCTTTTACAAACTGTTTCATTAATCCCAATTTTATGTGGAGAGAGGAAAAATGAATTTTTCTTTGGATATGAGTGCAACACATACTAGACTTTTCTCTCTCATTGTCAAAGCCTCTAGAATAGGCCACTCAGTTCTTTGCCAGTGCTGATCCTTAATGTGATTGTCCCATAAACATAGAAACCAGGGATACTTTGTATAGACAGACTGATTCACTATTTTCTGCCATTTCATGTTACAAAATGAGTTCTTCAACAATGAGTTATTCAACTGCCAAAACTGGCAAATTTTCAAAAATTGCCAATCTGTTTTGTTGATACGATGGGGGAAAATAGATATCATTTATGTATCCTGCATACTAAAATTAGCTTAGAAAGATATTTTTCAACAAATAACCAAATTTCTTGACCAGTGTTATGCTTAAAATCACTTTGTCGTTTTATCCTCTTGTAGTATGTCTAAAAAAATCCTACTGCCAACAACCTGTTTATATCCTTAATGAAAGTTTAACACTTGACACTTTTTTGCTTTGTCAGGTTTTTAAAAAATAATCACCTTCTGTCATCTTTGATAAAGTAATGGTTAAAATAAAAACAATTTTTAAATAAATTTGTGACACCACTACAAGTGTACAAAATGTAAGTTCAGCTTTAATAATGGGCCACATCAAAGTGGAAAATAGAATTAAAATAACATGAAATATGAAGCATGAAATATAAAATATCTATATCTAATAATTAGAAATAGTTATTCAAATGGTACATGTTTACTGATGCTTCCCAAGTGATTGTTTATTAGAAGGCCACTTGGCACATTTTAACATGTTGAATATCAGTAGTCAAAAGAGGGAGAGTTTCTAACTTGTATGTCAAGGTGCATTTCCATTTGCCAAAATTATAGTTTGTAATTATACTTTATATATTTACCTGTTTGAAATCAATTCCTGTTCCTTTAATGCAAACAGAACAATCTTTACAGCCAAAATCTTTATGATAGTATTGATGGATATCAATACAAGTTGTTGAAACTGGTGTAGTTAGAAATCTGAAAGAATAGTTTAAAAAATATTTTCTTAATACTATAAACATATTTAATTATTACACATGTCTAAGTAGATGTCCAGGTATTTTTAAACAGTGAAATTAATATTGACAGGCCTAGAGATCAATAGTCTTATTCAAGGAAAATTTGATTCCCATTAGAAATTGAACCTGTAGTGTATTATATTGGATTAAACCATTCATTAACTGCTTAAATGTATTGAAATTTCAAATTGGTTTCTTACAGCTATTTTCATTGTTGTTAATAACTGTAATTGATGGTTTAACTTATTTTAGTCTGACTGTGATTGGTGCAATATTATCACATAATAAAATCCAACCAATGCTGGTTGTGGCCTGAAAGAGTATTGCTGTAGATTCACCAAAGAGGATAATTGCTAGACAAAAAGAGGGACTATAACCAAGAAAAAAAGAAGAGTAATTATTTCTGTTCATCAGTGAAATCCTTTTTAATCAAACTGGCCTGTATTTTCAGTGTATAGCAGTAAGAAATTAATAACCTTTTTAAAAGAGAATCGCAAGTATACCACAAAGACTTGTTAGAGCTGCTTGGCTACCTTGACGTATTCAGGAAAGACATTAGAGTAATCAAGAATTTATGCTGGCATCAAATTGCCTGCATACAGATAGGAAATGAGTTCAGCAGATATACAAAAATAGAAAGGGGTGTACGATGAGGGGCCCAAGCTAAGAAAGCAACTTCTGTTTGACTCCTGAGGACTGGCTACTATGGAGTAAAGTCACTAAGTTGCTATCACATGACTTCATCAATGTGAGATATAAACCTTTTGTATCCCTAGACCATCACCAACTCCATAACAGAATTCAAATTATTAACCAGCTATGAACTAAATCTTCAAAACATAGTTCAGGCTCTATGATGACATTTTCCAGATGGATTTTTTTCCAACTAGGTGGATGACTGAACGTTTGGCATTCATCATGGAAACTAAGATCAAAAATGATCTGTACAACAACTATGTCCCAAAACTTTTGCACAACAGTTCATTGAACCAGACAGTGGACACATTGAAACAAATTTTCTGTGAGCAATCTTTTTTATTTATTAACTGATTTCATTGTCTTAATTTAATCAAATGTGACACTGATGATTTCACTACATATACTGGCATAATTAATCATGAATGTGAATGGTTTAAGATAACATTCATCACTGACTCACATTTTAAATTTGATTTTTATTTGTGATTTATGTTCACCCAATGACATTGACATTTGCACTTTTTTTAATAAAAAAATCAAACAAAATATTTATGTTATTATTAAGAAGAAAGATCAGAGCATTTTTT
This sequence comes from Ascarosepion bandense, assembly GCA_037127315.1. Lineage (NCBI taxonomy): Eukaryota > Metazoa > Mollusca > Cephalopoda > Sepiida > Sepiidae > Ascarosepion > Ascarosepion bandense. The sequence continues at coordinate 760,881 of JBBBDQ010000572.1, read as the reverse complement.
TATTATTTTATTCAATTTTTTACACTTTTTCTAGCATATTCAAAATTTTGTCTAAAATTTTTTTTTAGTCAGCAACTGAGATAAAGATTAGTATGGGAAATTTAGCATCTTTTTGCATTTAAAACACATTGTTTTAGAAATTTCTGTAAAAATCAAATTGTCAGATTTTAATTAAACTTTCAAAACTTTCACAAATGAATAGAATTATTTTTAAAATTCTCTTTTGGTAAAATATTAGTTTTAAATCTGTTATCCCTAATTAAGTCTATAAAATTTTGATAAATTAAAATTCCAGGGTTTTTGTATTTATATTAGTTGAATCAGAACTCCTTGAATTTAAATCATCAATTTGTTTTTGTTAAACAAAAAAAACATTTCCCAAAAAATCTACTCTGAACTGTAAAATAAAAATTTAACAAAACTATGATATTATTTAATTAGAGATGCTTTTAATTGCTTTAAAAATAAGATATATGATAAAAAAATGCATTTTTACAAAAATTATTTTCATTTTTTAAAATTTTAATTAGAAAAATTTATTAAGTATTAAATCTTTTAAAACTATTTATTAATTTCAGCTTTTTAAAGGATATTATTATTAAGTAAAAACTATATTTACTAATCATGAATGGAAAAGCTTAATACAAATCATCAAACACAAATATTTTAAAAATAATTTTGAATTTTTTTTTATTAGTGCATAAACATGCTAATTCTTGTAATTATGGGTTACCATATGTAATGTCCTGACCAATAAAAGGGAAATAACCTCTGGGTCACAAGGGTTACGGCCCCTGCGGATCTGGAAGAAGATATATAAAAAGAAGGGATACGAAGCACGCTAGCAGGTTTCGTCTTCGCTCTCTCATTAATCCACAATGATAGTAGTCGATGTTTAGCAAGCATCGATCGTCTCCAACACCAAACATTACATTGGCGACAAGGATAGAGTCATTTAGTCAACAACAGCAAAAAAAAAAAAATACAAAGAAACGCAAAAGCAACAACAAACATTCCAACGTGCTACAAAACAAACATGGCCGCTCCATCACACTATCCAGAATTTGACTGTGAATCGGAAGCCAAAGCTGCAAGATGGACAAAATACGTCAACTGACTAAATAATTTTCATCGCACATGACATAGAGGATGATAAAAGACAAAAAACAATCCTGCTAACGTTTGTGGGCGAAGCTATGAACGACCTTATCGACGAACTGCCGCCCGAACAGATCACACCAGGAGAAAAAAACGAAACACATTTCGATAAACTCGCCTCGGCTGTGCAGAACCACTTCAACCCACAGAACAATACGCAATATAACCGGTTTATGTTTCGAAAGCTGAAACAAACTACTACTCCTAACATAGAGGATTTTTACCGGAAATTAAAAGAGGCAGCAGCCATGTGTCACTTCGCAGACATAAATGCCGAAATAAAATCCCAGCTAATAACAGGCTGTTTATCTGATAAAGTTTGCCAAAAAGGACTGATGAACTCCAATATGTCCTTTAGCGACCTAATAAATTACACTAGAACAACAGAAACTATGGCAACACACTTAACGGATGCGCTTAGAAGACGCCAACGCCACTATTGGAACTAGTGAACAAAGTCTCGTATGAACAGCTACGGCCACGCAACCCTCACCAGCAAGACAGGTGCAGAAATTGCAATGGAAAATACCCACATGAACGGGGACCAACGTCTTCCTGCATTCCACAACCAGCGCACCTATTGTCGGAGATGGGGGCATTTTATCTCTGTCTGTTTCAGAAGACTAAATGACAAAGACAGACAACGGAGAACAAATCGTCCCCCACACCCACAAAACCAAACCCGTCGACGACCATTGAACTGCATCGAGGATCATCAACGGGACTCAACCAGCGGCAGTGACACGGAATACAGGTAAGATGAAAAACCTTCCCTGCTTCAATGTATCTTTTGGCGATAGACACCAAACGTTTAATGTATTAGCTGACTCAGGCGCCACCCTTAACATTCTGTCTGAAGCAGACTTTAAGTGCTTAAGACCAACACCCCACCTCCAACCCACAAAAACTATAATATCTGGATTTGGTGTCAAAGAAACCACCCCGGTTCTAGGTCAATTTAGCACCCGTCTAGAGTTTGGGGGCATCTCTTGCCAAGCTGATATGCATGTAATAAAGCGCCCAGAAAAACTTATCGTCGGCTGGGAAACATGTAAGAGGCTCAAACTACTGTCAGCGAACAAGCTCTCAGTTAACCACATCAGTAACTCTGATGCACAAACCCCACCCTCTACCCTCAAACTTCTGGAGGACTATGCAGACCTGTTCAATGGTCTAGGTAGACTAAAAGGTAAGAAAGTTCACCTACACAGACGAAAACGTGCCACCCATTGCTCAGAGATACCGCAGAGTTCTCTTTCAAGTGAGTAAAGACATAGAAGAACTGATACGCAAAGATGAGAAACTGGGAGTTATTGAAAAAGCAGATGGACCGACACCATGGGTATCTCCTATTGTAGTGGTACCAAAAAAGGACCAAAAGAAAATCAGTTTGCATTGATATGAGAGCAGCAAACAAAGCTATCAAAAGGGAACGGCATCCAACCCCCACACTTGATGAGCTGAAAACTATTCTATCGGGAGCTAACATCTTCAGCAAATTAGACCTCAATCAGGGTTACAACCAATTGGAATTAGCTGAAGAATCCCGATACATAGCCACCTTTGCAACACACCTAGGTCTGTACAGATACAAAAGACTATTCTTTGGTGTCAACTCTGCCAGTGAAATATTCCAGGAAGAAATCAGCCAAGCACTTACAGGGATTAAGGGAGCCATCAACATCAGTGATGACATCCTTTGTTTCAGATCAGACCAGCAGGATCACGGCCAAAACCTCCATGCAATATTCCAACGACTTTGAAAAAGGCCTCACCCTGAAGTGGGGCAAATGCAAGTATAACAAGAGGTCACTAGAATTCCTTGGACACACCTTTGGTAATGAAGGCATCAGCCCAAGTAATCTTAAAATAAAAACAATCCTTGGACTACGCAACCCTAAAAATGTGTCAGAAGTCAGAAGCTTGTTGGGGATGACCAACTTCTGCGGTGCCCAATTCATTCCAAACTATGCAACCCTGACCCATGAACTACGTCAACAAAAAAAAATACGCAGTGGTCCTGGACTGAACGCCACACTAAATGTCTAAAAAACATCAAGGAATCCCTGAGCAAAGCATGCTCACTTGTCTACTTTGACCTGAACAAACACACTGAGATACACACTGATGCCAGCTCGGTAGGCATCTCCGCCATGCTGTCCCAAAATGGACGGGTAGTACAGTTCGCAAGCTGAGCACTATCCACAGTCGAACAAAAGTACTCCCAAACAGAACGTGAAGCACTTGCTATCACATGGGCATGCGAACACTTTCACATATATATTTTCAGAGCCCTATTTACTGTCCATACAGACCACAAACCCCTAATATCTATTTTCAACACGCATCGAACGTTTGGTTCTGAGAACACAACCGTATGACATGACTGTCATATACCGACCAGGCCATGACAACTCAGCTGACTGTCTCAGCCGCCATCCAATGCACCTGCCACCAAGTGGCAGATAACAGAAAATAGCAGAGGAATACATAAACTACATCCTCTCAACTTCAACCCCCAAAGCAATGACAATTGATGAAGTCGCAGTAGAAACCGCAAAAGACAAGACACTTACCAACGTCATCCAAGCTATTCTTACCAACAAATGGCATGGTGTTGAGGACGGCATAAGCAAAGCAACATTCAACGCCCTGCATGCCAACCATGCCAAACTATCACTTGCACATAAGGACAGCATAATTCTCAAAAGGTGCCGGATAGTGCTGCTTGAATCGCTACAAAACAGCTGTCAAATTAGCACACGCCGGACATCAGGGCATTGTGAAAACCATGGCTCTCCTCTGGGAAAAGGTCTGGTTCAAGAACATGCAGCCCCTAGTGGAAGAAAACATCAGGAACTGCCAGATCAGTACCCACAAACCGGCAAGAGAGCCACTACAAATGTCCCCACTACCAGCAGCCCCATGGGCAGAAGTCAGTGCTGATTTCGGACACCTCCAAAATTGAAAGTACCTTCTTGTTGTCACAGATGAATACTCACGCTATGTTGTTGTCGACATCCTAGACTCCATCTCAACAAAATCAGTCATACCCCATCTGGACAAAATATTCGCTGAATTTGGAGTGCCAGTCTCCCTCAAAACGGACAATGGCCCACCATTCAACAGCTATGACTTCAAAGCCTATGCCTCCATCACTGGATTCGGGCACAGAAAAATAACACCACTATGGCCCCAAGCCAATGCCGAAATAGAACGCTTTATGCGCACTGTAAAAAAGCTGCTCTAACCAAAGGCCGAAGCTGGAAGCAGGAATTATTCAAATTCCTGCTGGACTACTGGACAACGCCAAACTGTACTACTGGCGTAGCCCCAGCCTCAATCCTATTTGGCCGGACCATAAAAACCGCCTGCCACACCTATAACTGAGGACCCCAGCATTAGGGAGCATGACACCCAAGCCAAGAGAACGATAAAGCGATACGCTGATAGAAAGGCACATGTGAAACCTAATGACCTCAGTGTGGGTGACACAGTCGTTGTAAAAAGCGACTGCACCTCAAAGGCCCTCACACCTTACCAACCTAACCCAATGACTGTAACAAAGAAAAAGGGATCCATGATTACCGCCACACACGAGGGCAACCAAACGACAAGAAATGCCAGCTTCTTCAAGAAAATCCCTAAACAACCAACAACCCCCACGCATAACCTACACGATTACTCCTCCTCTGAAGATGAAATCCACACACACGTGGTGACACCACCAAAACCTAAAGACAACCAGGCAAAACACACAACCCTAAACCTCAGGCGTTCAGGCCAGACAAGACGGCCACCCAAAAGACTTGATTACTAACAAAAAAAAAAACATATCTCTGTACATAACAATCTGATTTATTGTCATCTTTCTTTTAATTAGGTTAACAGACGTCTCCTCCTACACAAAGTCCGACCCATCGGTGCAACTACTCCAGCCATATTGGATGAACAGGGGTTATGGATCCGGAGGGAGATTTTTTTTTTTTTTTTTTAAATCATATCACCCCGAGCAAGGCGGTAACACCACTGTTGTGCAGGGGGCTACGTAAGAGTGAAAAGATTGGGAAAGAGAAAGCCGGAAACCACATCCTAAACAGGGAACAAGGGATGAGCCTCTTCACCTGTTCAATAGACATGGATGGAGTGTGAACTGGGCAATAAGAAGGGACACGGAGCATGCTAGCAGGGTTTGTCTTCGCTCTCGCATTAATCATCATCCATCCTGTTAATCCACAATGATAGTAGTCGATGTTTAGCAAGCATCGATCGTCTCCAACACCAAACATTACACCATACATGACATTATCAGAAAATAAGAGTGGTAACTAATAAATTTAAAGCCAAATTTTTTTAAAATTCAACAAAACATTAGATTACAGAATATTTTTCTAAATTTTTAAGATTACTAATAACTTAAAAATTAAATGTAAAAAGTGCTCACATCATTTTCTTGAATTATGTTTTACAGATAAACTTTTGATAGAATGTTAGATGTGTCATAACATTGTCAAAAATGACAATACAGCTACTATCAATTAAAAACACAGCAACTGTTGGACTAAAAAATGCATTTCTGTGATATTTGAATAAGTAATATTTGTTTCAAATCAGATTAATTATACTTTAAATCAGGTAATATTCCTCAAATAACATTTAAGAAATTTAAAAATAACATTTGGAAAATTTTTGAATAAAAAAATTACATTGTGATGAAAGATGACTAAATAAGGGCACTAATCAAATATTTTACAAAAAAATAAGATCCTTCCAGTCAATTGAAATTAGTTTTAGAATTTGAAATACAGCAATGTATTTTACTTTTTAGAAATATTAAATTTAATCTATTAATTTGAAATTAAAGCTAAAATAAAAGCTTCAAGAAAGATTTTTCATTTTTAAAAATTAATTTTAAACTTTAGGTATCTTATATATATATATATATATATATATATATATATATATATGTATATTTTAATTCAGATACTTCAATCCAAGGGAAAAAAGCAGGAAGGTAAATTCCAAAAAACCCGATCCTAATTAATATTAAAAATTTATTTTAATATTAAAAAATGATACAGGAAGAGAGCTCCATGTAATAAAATATTACAGAGCAAATATAATCCTTTTTTAATATATATATATATATATATTTTTTTTTTTTTTTTAAGAGTTACCTACACTGATGTCAAAATGAATCACCAAGATTCAACCAAACATTCAGCTACATCAGAAACATCATCCCACAAACCTCCCTCTGTTTGTTGGAACTGTGCAAAGTGACACTGTTCACTACTGTTCATTTAAAAAACACCACTAAAAAGGGACATAAGAACAGGTTCTGTTGGTCAACGCAACACAAACTGAAATATCACATCCATCCGTATTATTAATCTAAAAGTTTGATAACATTTTTACCCAGTTCATACAATCAAAATGCAAATATATCTCCCTACATATCAATGGCTATTATGCTCATCTTCAGATTGATACTGCATCAGATATAAATTCAATTTTCCACAAACTTTGGACAATCATTAGCCAACCACCTTTAAAACTTACTAAACACATAACCTAAAGTACATTAGGGTTTTTGATTGTATAATAAAACTGAATGGCAGTAGTGCATTTGGTATCTGCTATTTGAAAAATACAACTATAACCTACTTTACCCTGCATTAAGTTCATTGTTCCTCTTGGAATTTTTGATGTTCCACTCAATTCTACATGTAACCTGATGAGCAGGAATTTATTGATTTCATGCATCATCATAGACTATTCCAAACAAATGATAGTATGCTTTTTCACTGTGCTCAGTAACACTCTGGGACTATGTAATCAGAATGAGGCTGCATTAACACTAAAGCCTTCTGCTTGTAGTGTGTGAAAGTGATGAATGTAAACTGTTTCAAGAGCTTGCTGATTACTGCTTTTATGGGCTTGATTATACTGGCTTCATTTACATGCTGCTAGAGCTTTGCACGTAGACGAGTTAGTCCAATATCGTTAGGGATCTACCACTGTTGTGTCCAAGGATGTCGCTCTGTATAATATGTCTGATGTACTACTCTACACTGCTAAGCCTGTTTTTCGACCCAAACAACCCATGTTGCATTAGAGTTTCTCAACAATGAGTTATAAGGACTGTAATAAACTAATGTGCTCACATCAGCCTCGTAATTTCAGTAGGCAACACCAATTGAGGTAGTTAAAATTTCCAACACTCCATATGGTTGTTCACAGGCTTCAACCAGCCTTAATGACACATTCAAAGAAAATCATTACACATTGTCCATCCCAGAGGACATATTTACTATATAGTGGTACGTATTTTGTAAAACTCACAGAAGCTTACCTACAATTTGAAGTGTTTCCCACATATAGAAAACTACTTAATAACATGCATCATGGACATTATGTTAACATAGATGGTGTGGTCGCTTACTTAAATGATATAATTATCATTGGAAGGCCAAACCAAAAATTGGATTACAAACAAGTTTGTTTGTATGAAAAAATTCAAGTTCCATCATCAACCTGAGAAATGCAAGTTTTTTTTGTTTTTTTTTTACATCAATCAAATATTGGATATTTATTATATTATCAAACATTATAGTACCAGGAACTTCAAATCTTAAAAACAGTTCATATAAAAATTTACATTTACAGTAGAAGTAGGTCTTCTAAACTTAGATATCTCAGGTCATTTTGAAAAACTGTTGACAACAATCAAGTAATAAGCACCACTCAGAGGCCTTGCATAATCAACATGCAACCTAGACCAAAGTTTATCAGTATTAAGCTAGGGTTGATAATTTACAGATAGTAATTTTACCACTAGAATGCTTCATCACAGATAGAAAAGACATTATTTTCAGTAACAACTGGTTTATTTTTTTCTTTCTATCTCACTTTCTTCATCATTTTTAAAATGTAGTCATCCTTCTTGAACTGTAATTTAATTTTGTTCAAAGTCATATGTAGTTCCCTTATTGTGTTATACAGAAAATTTTTGTCTCATTTTCAGAAATTAAAGAAGCAATCAAAAGTTTCCTTAAATTTGGGGATTAATCTAGACAAACCATCTGCATGTATCAATTTTTTTGATGATAAATACTCCATCTTAAAATTATAGATTAGTAAAATTATTTTCCAATGTTGCAACCTGTTTCTAGTATGTGTTGGAATACATTTTTAGAATAAAAAATAGTTGATAATGGACATTGATCTGTTTGCAGAATAAATTTCCTATTGTGTATCATTTTTTAAAAAAATTACTGCAAAAATAATAGCTAACATTTCTTTTTCAATCTGACTATAATTTTCAAATACTACTAGTATTTTAGATACATGGGCAACTACTCTTAATTTACCATCTTTTAATTTATGGTAACTGCTCCATTGCCATAATCATTAGCATTTGATACAACTATTATTTCTATTAAATCAGGATTGAAATGTTAAGTCAGATGTTAACATGTTCTTTATATCTTTAAAAGATTTTTGAGATTTATCAGACACACTGCCCCATTTTTCAATAATTTATTTAAAGGTGCTCTCAATTTATACATGTTTGCCACATAAAGGTTGTAATAGCTTGTGATCCCTAGAAATGATTATAAAGCAGCAACTTTTATCTGGGCAGGCATATTTTTAATAGCACTCATGCTTGATGGGTCTAGTATATTTGTTCCAAGTATTTTATATTGCTTGTGAAAATTTTGACATTTTTCCTCAATGAGTTTTGAACCCGTAATCCACTATTTTTTGGAATACTTGTATGTGTTCTAAATGTTGATGTTTAGTTTCACATTTTATCAGCATGTCATCGAAATATGCAATGGCAAAATCTAAGTGAGCGAGCATCGTATTCATTACTTGCTGAAAAATGCTAAGTGCCACTCTGACCCTGAACAGTAGCCTATTAAAAAGGCATAGGCACTTCTGTGTGTTAATTGCTAACATATTTTTTACATTTTTTATTCACTTTAATTTGTAAGAATGCACCTGAAAGGGTTAAGTTTTGAAAAAAATCTTCCCGCATTTAATTTTAAAAAATAATTCTTCAGGTGATGCTAACATATGCGTGAGGTAGTAGTAGATACTTATTTAATCTTGCAGAAAAAATTGGTGCATACATGAATATTATTATTTTTCTTTTCTACATGCACTATTGGAGTTGCCTACACAAAATAATCTGTGGGCAAAATAGCTCCTAGAGTTTCCAATTTAAGTTCTTTGTTAATGGATTCCACAACTGCAAAAAGCACGCTATATTTAAGTTTAAAAACAGCAACTCCATTTTCTTTTAAGTAAAAAATTGTCTTTGCCATAGCACATTTTCCAAGATCTTCAGAGAACATTAGTAAAATTATTTTTTTCTTTAAAAAGCTCAGTCAACATACTTTGAAGGAGGAGCAATTCACTTTTTTACAGAACAAATTTACATGCAGACTTCATAAATTGAACAGTTCCATCTAATCTGCACCCAATAAGTTCAATGTATTAGTTTTAATATGAATGCTTTACTTTTTAAAGTTTTACTGGCACACAAGACATTACATGCAATTGAAAACAATTTTTTTCATGAAATGTGAGAAACCAATATTTTGCCAATTTTTTCATTAATTATAGTAATGTCTGCATGTGTCCATTTGAAGTTCTACTTCAATTTTATTCATCTTGACATTCACAAATTTTCTTTGCTTTGATTGGCAATGACTGTCTATGACCCAGTCTTCCACATTGAAAATACTTTATTTTTAACAGACAATCTGTTTTAAAATGAAGTCCTCCACAACTGTAACACGGGTTCGGTGGAACCATTTTTTTTTTTTTTTTTTTTGCTCTTTGGTCACATTGATTTTACAGTACCATGTCTTGAATTTAGAATTCTTTGACATTTTTTCTGCCACTGTCTGTATGGTTAATTTTAAGCCCTCCTCAAGTTTTACTAGAATGTGTGAACAAAATTCTGTGTCTTTACTCGAAGTTAACCCTTGCACAAAAATTAAACATTTAAACACATCTGGAGACAGTTCATCCAGTTTAAATTCTTTACATTTGTGATTGACAATTTGTTGTAACTCTAAAAGGTTACTGTGTGAGTAATCACCAAAACAGAGGTTGGAAATAATAGTATATCAACAAATACGAGACTTGCACTCTGCATGAAATAGATACACCACTATTGAACTGCTAGTCAGTATAATCACTCTAATCTTCCCTACTCCAATAATGTCCACATATTTAAGAGAATATGAACATACTATTACTGTATATAGGTAGGTATACAACACAATACCACCATAAGTATCTTTTTTGTGAGATTTAAGCATTGCCAATATGTATGAAATAGGTAGAGAGCTTCTTCCATTAAAAACTTTAGGTGAAAATGCTAGATGAGTCAATTATTTAATATATTCTCCCAGTATGCTGATTGTTTGTGTTTGCTTATTTGGATATTTACATTGGTAGCAGAGCAAAACAAAAGATTGTTATTATGGCTTCAAGATACATTTTTCCACCTGTCTTACATAAAAACAAATATCACATGTGGAAATGCAAGTTTCGAAACTAGCCACACTACTTGAAAAAATGAGACATGCTCCCAGTATTTCTTTATCTGGAAGAAAATGCCAGAGAGGCTGTTTTGGAATTGGATGTTGCATCTCTTAATTTCAAGGATGGGATGGAGAAACTGTATAAAAAACTTGACACATTTCTCTTATAAGACGTTAACCAGTCAGTCTGCCTTGACAGTCTATGAGAGATTCGAATCATACTGGAGACACCCTGACACATCAATAGAAGACTTCCTTATCACCTTTGGTCGACATGTCAACAATTTAAAAGACTCCAAAATTCTCCTAAACCAGAACCGGTACTTGTTTTTAGGGCATTAAAGAGTGCTAATCTCACCCCAGAGAATGAGAGTCAAGTCAACTGTTGGCAGGACAGTTAAGGAAAATTATGCACAGTTTTCTGACACTTCCTCCCCTAACACTCCTCCTATTGTGATGAAGAATGAAGTAGATGTTGCTTATGCTTCAGCATAACCAGTTGGATCCTAATGAGGTATATTATGGTTGCTCTTTACACTGATATGCTTCTCATTTTACCAGTCGGTGAGGCAAAGAAAACTGTGGTAGAAGAGAACATGGCACCAATAACAAAACATGTTCCACTGACAAAAATTAAACACACTATGACCTAGATGCAACACCACTGCATGCTTCAAGTGTGGCTGCAAGTTTCACTGGATTGTTATTACATTGATGATACTAGAGATAAACATGAAGACAGCAAAAAAGAGTGCTATCTTTCCATGGCCAACATTGGGCTGATGAGTTTGAAAAAAAAACAAGAAAAATGGTAATGCTCTTTTGAGTAAGAAATTAGAATTTGCTGTTATGGATAGTGGTGTTTCTGGTACTGTTTGTGGAAAAAATGGTACCAATGTTTTCTTGAAATGTTAACAGATAAACAGAAAAAGAAAATAATTGTCTAAAAATGAGTGAGAACCTTTACATTTGGTGATAAAATCACTTTACAAAGTTACTCTACTGTGTGTCATCGCAGGCATCGAAGTTAATATCATCACTGATGTTGTGGTCTCTGACACTCCACTTCTACTGAGCAAAGATGCTATGAAAAGGGCCAGGATTTGTCTCATTTTTAAGAATGACAGTGTTACAATGCTTCAAAAAAGGATTCTATTAAAATGCACTCCATTTGGTCATTACCACATCCCTATCACTAAACCTCAAATGAAAAGAAGTTAAGTTCAAACATACTTTTTATTAACGAAATCTCTTCTAAGAACAAATCAGAAAAAATTAAAATTGCAACAAAGTTACATAGACAGTTTATTCATCCTAGTAGTAAAAGGTTATGTGATTTAGTCAGAAATGTAGGGATAAGGGATGTTGAATTTATAAACAGTTTGCAAGCACTTCCAAATTCCTGTGAAATATGCATTCAATACAAAAAGACTGAACCCAGATCTATTGTTGGGTTCACATTAGAATCATGTTTCAATGAAAGTGTTGCTATGGAAATCAAAGAAATTAATAGCAACAAAGTATTACACCTGATTGACCATGGTACTAGATACAGTGTCAAAGTTAGGATTACTAGTAAAGAAAGTTCTGATATTATTAGTGCCATATTTAAGCACTGGATAACCTATTTAGGGACTCCAGGAACTATTTTGACCAATAATGGCAGGGAATTTAATAACCAAACATTTCAGGACATAACACACAATCTGAATATTGTTGTTCCTACCACTGCTGATAAAAGTCCATGGAGTAATGGGTTAAATGAACAACATAATGGAATATTGGGAAAAATGACTACACATATGTAAGAGTGCATCCATCACATTTAGTGTTCTACGCTGAGACATATCATGGTTTTTCTGAGGGTGACAAGATTCAATGCACTGAATGTCTGATGAAACTGCAAGTATCAATTTCCAAAGTGAATGATATAGATGAAGAATTAAGACCCCTAAATCATGAGAATAGGCAACATACATATAAAGAAACCTGATAGACCATCCAAGCAAAACCTCATCTCCAGTAAAATCGAACTTCCTAAACCAGGACAAACCATTGGATGCAAGCTTGCCAATAATGTAGATTCAAAATGGAGAAAACTGCATGTCATAAGTAGAGCAGGAAAAGCCACAAGCCAGAACAAACATTTGATGAATGCGGATATGGAACAGGGTGAACTTTTTTGGCTGGACTTTGAGCATGGAATATCAGAATGGCAGGCAAATGGGGCTGCACAAACAAGATAACAATTCTTGTGATGAGAAAAATATAATGATTTCCTCCTCAAATATTGACCTGGAACAGGCAAGAAAGAAAGAACTAGAAAGCTGAGTTAAAAATATAGTGTACACCCATGTACCAGAACAGGGACCATCCAAAATTTCCACCAGGTGCATTTATACAAATAAAAGTTCCAATGGCAATCAAACCTGTAAAGCCAGATTTATTGCAAGGGGCTTTCAGGACAGAGTTGCTTGCAACATAAGAAATTATTCTTTCACATGCTCCAAAGAGAGTTTGCTTATAGCATTGGTAATAATGATAACTAACCATTGGATGTGAAATGGATATAAAGACTTAATTTCTGTAGAGCAAGCAATTGGATCAAGAGGTTTAGTTGGATCCTCCTAAAGAGGCAAATGTAGCTCCTGGTTATCTCTGGAAACTTTCAAAATGTGTATATGGCCTGACTGATTACTCAAGGTCCTGGCACCTGACACTCAGGGAGGAATTAATTAAGTTAGGAGCAATAGCTTCTAAGTAGGATCAGGCAATATTCACATGGCACTCTGGAGATAAACTGCAAAGTATAATAGCTGCTAATGTTGATTTTTGCCTTGCCAGACCAGAAACTTTTCAGACCCAAGTCATTGACAGGCTTTATCAGGTATTTGCCATCAAATCTGAAGAAATTGCCAAGTTTTAACACAATATATAAAGATGGAGGATAAAAATATTAAACTAGGACAGAACAATTATATAACAAATTAAAATACATTCCAGTAAATGCAGATAGAAACTTAAAAGATGCACTATTTACAACAAAAATTACTGAAATCAGATAAATGATTGGCCAACTGAATTGGCTGGCCACTCAAACTAGGTCTGATCTAAGCCATGATGTTAGTTCATTGAGTTCACTACTAAAACAAAAATGTAGAACGTATAAAACAAACTAACAGTATAGTTAAGAAAGCAAAAAAGAAAATATTCTCAGATAGACATACCAGACTTAGCAAATCTTAAACATTGAAAAATTGTTTCATATGGTGATGTCTCTTTTATCAATTTAACAGATGGAGGATCACAAAGAAGATATATATTCTTTTTGGTGGGAAATAACAATAAATATATGCCCATTGCTTAGCAATCCAAGTGTATTAGAAGGATTGTTAAAAGTACACTAGCAGCAAAAACATTAGCAGCAGTTGACATGTCAGAAGCCTGCCTTTTTTTATAGAAAACTGCCATTGAAGTTACTTCAACTAAAGGATAACACTGACAACATTCTAATCATCTGCAAAACAGACAATCGCTGCCTCTATGACACAGTGCATTCTTCAACACAAATTTTGAATAAAAGACTTTGCATTGAGATGGGCATTTTGAGAGAAGGAAGGAACTTGTAGAGATCTTTTGGATACCAACTGATCAACACATTGCAGACTCTTTAACAAAAGAGGGAGTACCATCATTTTAAATTCTTGGCTTTATATCAGAGTTCAAAGAGTTTATTGTTTAATGAACTTACATTTTCAATATTCTTTTTTAGAAGACTATTCTATACTAAACTAAAGAAAAGGAAAAAAAAAAAAGAGAGAAGAATATTAAGTCACCAGTTCAGCCCCTTAAATGCTAATTTAATTTGGTTTCTGCAACAATCTTGTCTTTGGTTCCAATATTTGTGTTCATTGTTGCTGTTGTTCCAATAACTATGTAGGGGTAAAAAAAAAGCAGTTATCACCTTTTAGCAGAGATGAATCATGTGTGTCACATGATGGTCATTTAGTGATGTCATTCCATACAGTGACAAAAGTGCCAGCCCTTTAGTCAGTTTACAGGAGTCAAACCAAGTGGTTTCTTTTTTAGCCTGAGCTTAGGCTAAATCTTCCTCTTCCAGCATGTAGTACAGCAGCAGATTGTACCACTTTCCTTTGAAAAAAAAGAAGCTTATAATCTTCAATTTGGGAAAACCCATAATTTACCATTTCCTGTTCATGGAATATGTCCTTACTTATGACATCATAGATATATCTGACCTGGAAATGCAGATGAATCCCCAGCAGCTATGATTCTCATTGGGAATTATTACGCATAAGACTATCTTTTCATTCTCCTTTCATTCTGCATGGGACACATGTAAATATGAATATATAATTTTGTATATGACTTAGTGGTATAAAACTCTATGAAAACAAAGTATGTTTATCACTCCTTTTCCTTTTAGACATTTTGTTCCATCTGTGAAATACAGTGTTATTATTTCATGGATATAATGCCTATAAGGGGTGAAATAATTGGAGAATAAACCTTTCTTCCATAGCTCCTCCCATATTGTACGTTTCTCAAATCCTTGGTTGATATGAGTTTAAAAATCTTTACATCAGAATTATTTTTTCAAAAATCAGTTTTGAGTCCTCTTGCTACTGTTATAATGCTTGTATAAGCTTGTACTTCTGGTTAATAATGTTGTAAGGAAAGCCACTGGAACAAAATATTAGTGAAGAAAAAGTGTTATGAATAATCAAAAATGGTTTCCCCTTGTTTCATCACTCTCCATTTTAAGAGAACTATTTATGTTTACCGAGACTATAAAAGGACACTATATGCAAACCTTGTATTTTCAGTTGAATAAAGCTTTCTTAAAGCTTACACCTGTATACTTTTGTCATTACAATTTATTCAACTGAGAATTCTTTCCATTATGGAGCAATTAGTGTGCTCACAGCAGTTTGATGTAGAACCTGACACTACAGACTCTGAAAAGCACTGAACACATTGATTAGTGAGGTTCAAAAACTTCTTACAAGCAGTATATGCAGAAATCTCACTTCAGCCATTGAATAAGCTTAACTAATTATATATACCACACAGTACATGAAATAATCCTGGGCTGTCCCACTTATGAGAAGACTATGAACATACTACAAGCTACTTACCAAAAACCAAAGAATGAAATCTTGCAGCATAAACTGGCTACCCAACACCAACTAAATTACAAAATTGACTAGAACTATTTGGCGAAAAACAAAACAAGGTGTGTAAAAAAAAAAACAAACTTTTTAGTGTTTTTACTTATGGTTGTTAAAGGTAAAAAAAATAATGTACTTTGTACTCGGTCTTTTTTTTTTTACGGAATGTGTCTTGACTCTTGACATTTGCTAAAACATTTAACTTAAATGTTTATTGTTTTACATTATTTTATAGTCACTAAAACCTAATTCTGTAACCGGTGTTGTTAACTTGCTTTAATTTTTTTTTTACTTGCAAAGCAACAAATGATTTGATTTAGTACACAAACGTCCGAAATAATTGCTGGAACAGTGCTTAAAAGAATTAAGGACCCTAAGCAAGGACTGTAAATTCGGCCAATGAATGCTTAAAAATTTGAGATGAGCATATTCTAAATGCTTTAATCAATGGTCTACAGAATGCCCAGGTAAGGCAAAGACTCCTGGAAAATACTAACTGAAGCTTAAAAACAGCTTATGAGCAGGCCTATAATTTGAGGTAGTTCAAAAACAGTCCGTGTTCTGCTTACAGATACTGTTGGTGCTTCTCCAAACAATCACTATTCTCATTCATCCTCCAAATGCTTGAAACCCTACCACTGCTAATGTCATAGGTCATAAATGCTACTTTTGTGGACTCAGCACTTTTGATCATCTTGTCCAGTTAGAGATGCTAAGTGTTAAAAATGTTGGTGTAAAAAGAAAAAAAATTGTCAACATATAGTACCAATAGACATCTGCAACAGATTTTTTCTGTCTCTCGACTGCAACACTTATAGCCAAATCACAGTTTAAACAGTAGTTCGTCATAACAGTTCAATAGGCAACACAGAAACAACAAAATGGGGTCACACATCCAACCTTCACTTCTAACCAGCAAAAATGCGTGTTCTTCCACCAAGCTCAGGAAATCCAAATCTCCCTGATAAGCGAAAAAGAACGGCTTTTGTTCACCAAGAGATCTTTCTGATTGGTCACGCCATTCAGAGGAAGGAAGAATATTAGCATCGATTCTAGTTCTTAAAGTAAATTTTTGCTAACTACTTTTTGGTAATTTTTCTTTGGCAGATCGCATACAAAACACAGACTCTTTTTCGAGGTAGCTGATGATTATCTCTTTCACTACACGCCCTCCCTGTCACATAAGTGACACCCAGTAGTGTACCTCTTTATTCTTGAGCTTCTCTGGAGCAGGGCGATTGTTGGAGGGGATTGCATGGTATGGTCAGCAGACTTGTCTCCTGATGATTTTTCTGATCTGACAACCTCACACACAGGGTTTTCGCCATCTGAATGGTTATTATTCTTTCACTTCCTGAGCACTCACTGCTAGTGTCACTTGTTAAAGTATCTGAACCTACACAGGGATGCAAGTCTTTTACATGTCTTGGCATTCCATCAACTAGCACAGTGCGCGAGTTACTGATTCCAGTGATATGCCCCATCCAGTACACTGGCTATTTGGGGCTTTTATCCACACGTGATAACCCAGGTCATATGGCGCTTTTATTTGTTCAGTTGAACATGTCATGTCAATACCGCTTAGGTGAATTTTGTACCAGTAAATCACGTTGGCTGGTACAGTTGAGGATGATACATTGTCTTTAGGGGTAACTATGTGCCAATACACCACTTCCATTATGGAACACTACTTCCTAGCAGCGATTCTCTTGACTCTCCAATGACATCACTCGATTATGCCATTTCCTGATGGGACATATGCACAGCAAAATCTGAGGTGGACTACCCACAAATCCAAAAAATTTTTAAATAGTCCACTGCAGAATGCAGTGTCGTTGTCAGTGAGGAATTCACATTCAAAGAACAATGCCGGCAAGTGATCAAATAGTGAACTGGGTTGGGCCACAGTTAATTAGGGTTAGATAGTGAGTTCCATTATGATGTTTATTTCGACATGGTGCTACACTCTGCTCACATTCAGTTGTCCTTTTAGCCATTGCACAGGTGCTGGGTTGACACTCCTTGCATTCTCTGACCATTGCCCTGACAGCAGCTTTGGATATGGAAAGATCAATCTGCTTCACAAAATATAGAGTTCATTTTACACCGGGATACCTGTTTCGACAATGCACAGATTTTAGTAGATCTGAGTTACAGTCAGTCGCTGATGTTGCACAGACATATCATACTGGCTCTACCTCTTTCTTAACAGCGTCAACCCATCTCTGGGGCACCCTTGTTAAATCATCTGCCTTGTTCCGATTTGATCTAACCAGCTCTATATCCACTGATAAATTGTACTCACTTACCAACTTTCCCAGTGTGTCTAGCTGTCATCGAATGAGCATTTCGCTCACAGCCTTTGTACATATTCTGGCCTTCTCCATAAGAGTGTCTACTATCCACTTATACATGCATGCAGAATCCATGAACAAATGCAACACATTTGCATTCCATTGAAGGGCTGCGGTTACTCCTCTGATAATGGCATCCACTTCTGACAGGTTGATATGCTGTGTATCCTTCTCAGGACACAACCAACAAGAGTCTTCCACGACAGTTCCATCTATTTTAAGAGATACTCCTGTTGCAAAGGAACTTGTGTCAATCCAGACATTAAATTCATATCTGTCAATGCACTATTTACCATGTACAGGGTTGTCTTGATGCATCCTGGTAATGACTTTTGCTATCATGTCTCTAAGGGAAGCATCATTTGTTTTGTTATCTCAGCCAGAAGTGACAGCAGTCAACCTACGTTTGATAAAAACAGTTGCAATGTGGATCCAACTGCCCACAGGAAAATGTCCCACCAGCTTTCCACATAATGAGAACATGCTGCATTGTGTCATGTGTCTGGGAGCTTGCTTCCATGTTTCCAGTAAAGCATGTTGTGCTCCTCCCAGTACCTGCAAGCCAAGCACACGAGCACCATCCTCCAGTCATTCTGGATTCTTACACTTGAGATCAAAGTCAGCAAGATGCTTTTTTATATGCACAGCAGACACTAAGGCTTCGTTGATGTAGATGTTGCCAATATAAGCTGACTTTGCTTGATGAATTGTCTCATCCTTGGATAGCACAACATCCATGATGGCTTTCATGATGGTTAGCATCAAATTGAGCCTGAATCCCATTCATGTTAGGCAGTATCTTCTTCCATTAAGGTTCACCATCTGAAATGGCTACAGTGACCCATGTATGCGTACCTGCAAGTCGGCCTTTTGAAGGTCAATCACAGAGACACTGGATCCCTTTCTTCTCCATTCTTTCAATTTTTGTGCACATACATCAGCATCAGCTGTGTAAGCCTCTCTGTATTGATTAAGCTCACGCTAGTCCATGACTGGTTGCACCTTTGACTTGTTCTTCTGTACCATGGCCATCAACAGGATGAGGCCTTTTGGAAGACCAAGCTCTACCTTGGGATACGGAGTCAGCCATCCATTGTTCAGCCACACCTGCAGTTCACGCTGGTATTCTTCCTTGATGCGTTCAGGCACCGAGTACTCTGACACTCAGTACTGGAGCATTTCTGGTGGGCTATTTTCTGACCATTTCCAGTGCTGTCCATGCCTTTGTCCTTTGGTCGAATTCTGCGCTAAAGTTGAGCCTGTTGATCTTCAATGCGGACTAGAAAACTTGACTTTATCCACCTGTGATGTGTACACCGCCCATCTCCTTGATAATGTATATCCCAAAGAGTAGATCAAAACCTAATAATGCGCTTTCCATAACCAAAACACGGACTGTGACAGGGTCACCATTGTTGATACTGAGTTTAATGTTTCTGGCTTCACGGCTTCTGAGAGCCTTTCCATTAGCCGTTAGTATGTCCACTGTCTCACCAGGCTGCAGATACTGCGCCTGGAATTGGTCATAGGCCACAAACTCGTCAGTTCCAAATGCAGTCAGTAGAGTGTGCTTTATTTGCTCAATGTCACTTTTCTGTTTTTTGCTCAGCTGCCTATACACAGCAAGGGCGCCGCCTTTCAAGCGCAGTGGAAGAATCCATTCAATCTTTGTGATCTCACATAGTTTGCAGACCAGTTCCACATTTTCGATCCATTCAACCACAGACTGTCCATTTGTATCACCACTGAATTCGGGGATCAGTTTCATGTCGAACAGTCAATGTATAGTAGCAATAGCTGTCTGCAATAGACTTCTTCTGTCTCTTGACCGCAACACTTGTAGCCAAATCACAGTTTAAATGATAGTTCATCATAACAGTCAACATAGAAATGACATAACAGGCAACATAGAAATGACAAAATGGAGTCACACATCTAACCTTCACTTCTAATCAGCAAAAACATGTGTTCGTTCACCAAGCTCAGGAAAACAACAGCTTTTGTTCACCGAGTAATATTTCGCCATTCATGGGAGAGAAGAACATTAGCATAGATTCTGGTCCTTAAAGTAGATTTTTGCTAACTACTTTTTGGTAATTTTTTTTTTCGCAGATCACACACAAAGCACAAACTCTTTTTCGAGTTAGTTGAGTTAGTTGTTAGTTCACTACAAGTTTGCCAGTACACACCGTCTAAAAATAAGAATTCCACTGCCTTTTCTATGGTAGCCATTATAACAGCTGCTTCTCTGAACTGCCTTTCAAAAAGCATAATGCAGATTATGGTTAATGGCATTGCTACTGATGACACCACCAGTTCTAGTAGCTATATTAATTCCAGCACTGTGAAGGCTAATTAGATTTTTCCTGGTCATGCTTGGGTGTCTATGGCAAATGCTTCTCTATTATCACAAGTGATTGGATACTGCCTGGTTAGCCTACAATTAAGAAACACTTTATATAGAAACATCAAACTCTCAATAATGAAGAACCTCTGCAGTGATGTGATACTGGAGCATGATTTTCTACAGCATCATTCCAGTATCAAGATTCCTTTTGGAGGACCAAAACCAGCCCTCAGCATTTGTGGATTAACAGCAGTCAAAGTCCCATACCCATAACTCTTCAATAACTTATCTCCAGACTGTAAGCCTATAACAATAAAGTCAAGATGGTACTCACTTGAGAACAAACAATTATGAAAATACTCAACAAAAGAATCATTGAAACAGATGAGTGTCTATGGAGGGCCCAGGTATTAGTAACATCTGAGAACCACAGAAAAGATTAGTGATTAATTACTTTCAAACCATAAATAGGTTCACCCTATTAGACACTTACCTAAATAGAAAAAGAGAAAATAATCATTAATTCATATCATCCTAATAAAATCATAAGTGAAACTACCAAAAATAAAGTGTACAGCATGCTAGATCTCAGAAGTGCCTATACCAAGTGGGTATTTAACCAGCAGATCAGGCCTACACAGCTTTTGAGGCAAATAGTTGCCTCTATCAGTTTAAAAGAATTTCATTCGGAGGAACTATATGTAGATGCAACCATGTAGATCCCAATCATAATCTGAAACAATTCATGGCAGCTATTGAGAAATATAATCTCACATTAAATATTGACAAATCTTTTTTTGGCATAGAGACCAGTAATTTACTGGGGTACACAATGAGTAAAGGTTCTATGTCACCAGATCTGGAATGATTGAAACCTCTACTAAACTTGCCAATTCCTAGTAATATGCATTCTCTAAAACAAGCTACGAGTATTTTTGTACATTATTCCCAGCGGATTGCTTCTTTTCCAGATAAAATACATCCATTGGTACAAGTGGATAGTTTTCCTCTTTCTTCAGCAGTAATAGAAACTTTTGAAAATCTTAAAAGAGATATAGCCAACTCAGCAATTACAGCTATAGATCCTGCCATTCCTCTGGTGGTAGAGACAGATGCATCTGATTGTGCCTCTTTAAGGCAATTGGGACACCCTGTTGCATTTTTTCAAGGACCTGGTTGCATTCAAAACAGTGACTCAGCAATTGAAAAAAAAGCCTATGCTATAGTGGAGGCACTCAAAAAATGGAAGCACTACTTGATAGGATGACATTTTTGATTGATCACAGTTCAAAAATCCATTGCATTTATGTTCAACACCAGAACAACTAGTAAAGTTAAGAATAACAAAATAACAGGATGAAGAATTGAACTCTCCTGTTTTTTTTTTTGTTGTTGTTTTTTTATGTGAGCTATGAACCTGGGAGAGATGTGTTTTTTTTAATATGGGATGAAGGGAGAAAGCCAGTCACAGCAAGTCTTCGGACCCAGAAACCCAGAATGCTGACTTACCAGGACACTCCAGTAGAAACTGAAGAATGCCAGCAAAATAGAATGAATTTGCCTCGTACATCTAAAACCAAATGGGGAAGAAGGTTATAAGTAATCAAGAGTGGTCAATAGAGAACTATTTACGTTTCAGTCAGTTAAGTGCCATACGTGATACATGCTTGGGCGATCATGTCTCAAAAGAGACATGACAGACTGGGCAGAAGATTATCCCGCAGTAGGTTGCCATTGCTTTCTGTGGTAGACTGGTTGCCAGCCAAGGCTATAGAACCCAATCTGTCCTATTATTTAACCCATAACTGGAGGGAAGAGATGGACTAATACCTTTCCCAAGTGTATTTGTGCGTAAGTGAATGCAAGGAATTCAACTGGAATTCAAACTTGGCACCCAGATTTGTCATATAAAAGGGCACTATACGCAAACCTTGTATTCTCAGTTGAATAAAGCCTTCTTAAAGCCTACACCTGCATACTTTTGTCATTACAAAAGGTTTAATCACATGAAGGACATGGATTAATAATACAATAATAGCAATAAGAGTTCAGTGCAGCAATGCATGCAATTCAATGCTATGCCTTGTGACCCTGTTCCTATGAGCAGACATTCATATTGAATGGACAAGTCTATGTTCAAAAATTAGTGTAGAGAAGGTTTTTCTTTTTATACAACAATTACTTTAAATAATGTACATCATTGTTATAAAAATAAAACCAAATGCACCAATAATTTTCAACAGGAATGATAACTATTATCTCATACCAACAAGCATATTACCCATCAGCCATGACAAATTTGATTGTTATAAATAATTAAAAATATTGAAATTCATTGTCACAAAGAACACCAGTCCTAACGAAAAACAACAATACATAATCACCACAATATACAAATTTTTGTGTGCAATGGGAGATTGCAATTTGAAACAAAATTCTTTATGCTGTCCAAACACTATTTTAATATCCTCAAAGATAACAAGTGGGTATTTGGCTCTCAACAACTTTATTGTAACTGCTGCCTGATGTACCGGAAGTGGGAACTTTAGTCACCACAACTATCTCACAGATTAATGGTAGGATAGTAATGTTCAAATAATATATGTTTATACTTACAAGATCAATAATAAAATCTGAAAGAACATCTTGATTGTAATATCCTAAAAAAAGAGAAAATAATCATTAATTCATATTATCCTTCAATATAAAGGATCAAGGCAAAATGTCTCCTAGTGGGTGAGGGAAGCGACTTGGAGGAGTGGGAGACTCAGTAGAGCCTTGAGCTGATTCATGTGTTGGATTGGTTGACTGAGGTCAATAGTGGTGACATTGACAGTTTACCCACTATCTGTGACTGCTGATCATCTCATGAGCAGTGTTTTTAAAAGTAAATGTGGTGGATCATCACTCCAAGACAAAACATAGATATTTAGGCTAGGATTTTGCATGTTTTGCCAGTGGGAGCTGGATACAGCAGGTAATTTGTATATTTTTGACCATGTTTTTTGATTAAACATATTCACCCAGATGTTTGATTTGCCTATGACATATTCCAGGACAAACTTATAGCAAGGAATGTCTTCTTGTCATCATCATATTTTAGCAGTGATATAGTAAATGAGTCATGCTTGGTGGTAGACCAAGTTATATTAGTTCAGATTTGTTTGCATATACACATTGTTAGGAACTGTCAGATTCAAACAAGACATTTGATGAGGTATTGCAGTTCTTTTTCATTGCAGGAGATTTCATTTTGACAATGGCATGGATTTATTCAAGGTCAGCATGGAACTGTTTATAATGTGACCATGAAATTTGACTTCTATGGCAATGAAAGCACACTTTTTTGGATTCAGTTTTACAGAGAGCAATGGAGTGTTGTTTGAGTGCAATCAGGTACTCTTTAAAAGTTCGACATGGACAAAGTTGTCTTCAATGTAGGAGAATATATTTGCATATGAGGCAACAGTGGCCAGAACATCAGCTATGCATCTTCAATCAAATGCTAGATGAGTCTACTGATAGCAACGACTCTTCATATGTAGATGTTAACATTGTTGCAGAGCTGATATAAGGTATGTGTATTGACCCCACAAACATTTTGTATGTGTGAAAACAGCAAAGACAATGAGAAAATGGAGACAAAGATATTGAGTTTCAATGTCAATTTTATTGAGGTAAAATCGACAAACAACAAGTAGTAAAAATCAGAAAAGGCTGAAATATTGTCAGTGTTTAATGGGATTGAAACAGGCTGGAATATTATCATCATCAGAATGTTACCAGCATCTGGCAGGAATGGCGCAGGCTAGAATGTCATTTTTTTTTTTTTTTTTTTTAAATCATATCACCCCAAGCAAGGCGGTAATGCCACTGAAGCGCAGGGGGCTATGTAAGAATGAAAAAATTGGAAAAGAGAAAGCCGGGAACCACATCCTAAACAGGGAACAAGGGATGAACCTCTGTTCAATAGACGTGGGTGGAGTGTGAACCGGGCGATAGTTTAGTCTATCTACTCCAATTAAGAAAAAAAGAAATGAAAGAAAAGAGTGAAAAGATGGGAAAAGAGAAAGCCGGAAACCACATCCTAAACAGGGAACAAGGGATGAGCCTCTACACCTGTTCAATAGACGTGGGTGGAGTGTGAACCGGGCGAACGGCGCAAACAGGAAAGTCGTCAGCATCTGGCAGGAATGGTGCAGGCTGGAACATCGAGGTTGAGACTTGGCTGCAATTGAACGTCATTTGGTGAAAATTATGCTGATAATAAGGGATCAGCAGTTAGCAACATCTCCTGGTTGCTGATTTTTGCATACAAGGTCAAGGTTGCCTGTTAAAACTTATAACCAGCAGGAGCAGGAGTCTGCAACAGTGTTGAGGTTTTTCAAAAACTGATTTTAGATTTACAATTTTATCTTTATTTTTTATCAGCATGAAAATTATTGTCAATGTACCTTGTGTAGATTTCTTTTTTATTAGTTGTTTTAAACACTTTGTTTTAATATAAGACATGTAATAGTTAGCATAAGCAGGACTTAAAAGATTTCCTGTGCTGATACCATTAGTTTGGATCAAGATGTTGCTATTATGTTGATAAAATAGAGCTTTCATGGTGAAAGCAAGTAGTTTTCAAAGGTTAACTGGTCAGTTTTGGAGAAGGTATTGACAGATGTTTGTCAATGCAGTCACTAATTACATTGATTGTTTCTTCAACTGGGATGTTGGTGAAAAGATTTTCTATGTTCAGCAAAGTTATAGTTTTACCTATGGGATTTTTTGCTTTTAAGATATGCAGGAAATCATTAGTTGATGTGATGTTGTAATTGTTGGGTGTGTATAGAGAAATTATATGATTAAAGGTTTTCGACAGTTGGTATACAAGTGTAGGTATTTTGGATATGATAGTTCGGAGAGGAGAACCTGGTTTATGGGTTTTTACATTACTATGCATATATTTTGGTTAGTACTTAAAAATTATCTTTTTGATTTTTAAACCACCAACTTAAATGTTGTTTGCTGGGATAAGTTTATTTAGATACGTTTTTTAATGTTTCCGTGGGTTTTTTCCTTACTTTAGTAAATTTTGTAGTATCATCTAGGATAGATTGTAATTACTAGTTATAGTCTTGGTTAAGAACAATATAATTATTAGTTTTATCAATCTGAAGACAATGTTGTGGTTTTTGTGCAACTCTTTTGCAGCTGATCTGTGTTTGTGAGAATATTATTGTATTTGCTGTGTGGAAAATGAATTTTCAAACATTCAGCTCTGAGATCTTTCAGATTTGGGTGCACCCTAATTTTTCTGTTGTGAGCTGTTGGATTGATTGGCATATTATTCCCATTTCAGTTTTAAGAGAGTCATATCTAGGTTGGAGTGACAAATATTCAGGAATTCAACTTGGTTGTTTGTAAATTCATGATCAGACAAGTTTAGGAAGTTACACTTACTGTTGGATAGTATAATTTTTTCATTTTATGTTTTTCAGTAATGATCTTAGCAGCTTAGCACTTAAATACAACTCAGCTATTTGTATAGGACACCACATCCTCCCTGAATCGAAGTGGTAGTATCCCCTTGTTTTTCTTTTTACTACTTCTAACTACACTTGATTTATATAGTTCTTGCTTTTGCTCCTCTCTTCTACTTTTTATTGGTGACCTTGGTCTTTCTTCAGCCTCTTCTTCATCAGTTTTTTCTTCTTCACTTATGTTCATTTCTTGTTCATCCTCATCACTGTAGTTTTCTCTCTCTTCTTGCTCCTGTGTTTCTGTTCTCTGCTCTGCCTCCCCACTGTAGTTATCTTCCTCCTCCAAACTTTGGTCTTCCTCTGCTACATTGTCTGACACAATCCTTTTTCTAATTTGACTTGCATGAGCCAAAACATACTGCTCCTTCTTCTCAATTACCTCTCTGCAAAAGGAAGTTGGGATTTGCACTTTTATCTTTCTTGTACCATACTCTCTCCCTTGTGGTAAAAGACATGGTAATGGGGGCTCTAATCTGTCTACCTATGAAGGCTGAGGGGCTTAACTTTCTTTCCTCATGTGGTATTGACCTATAACTGAGGAGCAATTTAGCTAGTAATGCCTCAATATTTTCAGCGATTGGTGAGAATGCCTTCAATGTCATTATAACTTTTTTTACCATCCGCTCTGCAATTCCGTTGGATTGAGAATGGTACAGAGGAATTTTATATGGCATGCAGCCTATCCATCTCAACCATCTACACAAATTTTTATCTCAAAATTCAGGGACATTTTCTGACACTAACGTTTGTGGTACTCCATTCCTTGCAAATACATCTCTCAAAACCTGTTTGACTGGGGACACTCTCTGGTCTTTAACTTTTATTACTTCTGGCCAACCAGAGTACACGTCCACTATTATCAGAAATGATCCTATTTTACTCACATGTGCACAGTCCATATGTACTCTAAGCCATGGTTGTGCTTCTTTAGGCCATGAATGAAGATCTTTTTGCCTCAATCTTCTAATTTCATTGCATTTTGGACATTTATTATTAAATTCTTCAATACCCTTTGAATAACTTGGCCACCATGCTTGTAATTTTAATATTTTGCGTGTCACTGTGATGCTGCAATGTATGTCATCGTGTATCCCACTTAATATGTCTGTCTTTAATGTTTGTGGAGCTACTAACCTTACCATTGCATATAATTCCATTTTCAATTGTTAACTCATGCTGTATCTCTTTAAATGGCCACTTCAATATTGAACAATTGTTCCACTTATTATTTCTCATTCTTTTGATTATTTTGCTCAATACTGGATTTTGCTCAGTCTTATTTTTTAACTTGTAGACCGGAAGTATGTCTGTCTCAGAATTCCAAATTGAATTAGTCTGTATTCCTCAGTTCCATGTTCTTCATCTATTCCTTTTACAAACTGTAATCTCGACAAAGCATCTACATGAGGGATATTTCCCTCAGCATATACAATGTCAAAATCAAATACTATGATTTTAATGGCCCAGCATAAAATTCATGATGATGTAATCTTCAGCAACTTCTTCCTTGGGTTAAAAATAAACTCCAACAGCTCGTGGCCTGACTTTAGTAGAAAATTCCTACCTAGTAAAAATCTTGTGCTCTCTCTATATTCCAAACAATTGTTAGGGCCTCTTTTTCAATGTTTAAGGAACTTATCTCTGCTGTTGTCAATCTCCTAGATGAATACATTATTGGATGATCTTCCTGCAGTAGGATGGCAGCAATTACTTTCTCACTTGTGCCTGTGGTCAACGTTATGTCTTTCTTAGGATCAAACATCCTTGTTATAGATTTCTTTTTCATAATTGCTTTTAGTATCATAAAAGCATTATTTTGTCTTTGTATCCATTCAAACCCTGTATTCTTTTTATGCAAATCTGACAATGGTTCAATTAGTTCACTATATTTTGGGATGTATCTACTGCAAAAATTTATCAATCCTAAAAAGGATTCCAATTCCTTTTTATTGGTTGAAGTCACTATTTCTGTCATCTTTTTTGTTAGCCTTTTGTCAGGTCCTATGCTAGTCTTCAATATTTGGTAGCCCAAATATGCCAGGTTCTTGCAATCAAAGATACATTTGTCTCTATAAATGGTTAATGAAGCCTTTTCAATCACCATAATATTTGATTTACTTCTTGTTTGGTCTTCACTCCTACCCCTATATCATATTGGTAAATAATCATGTTAGTTACCTTGCTTGACAATATTCTTTTGATTGCCCTTTGAAATATATGACTAAAAGTTTTAATTCCAAATGATAAGCAAATCCACCTTAACAGGCCTATAGAGATGTTGATCATGGCGACTTCTTTAAATTTTTTGTCAATCTGAATTTGGTTATAGGCAGATCTCAAATTAATTTTTGCAAAATATTCCATGTTTGCCAGTTTGTGGTTCATCATTTTGATGTTTGTTAATGGAAACGAGTCTGAGCATATCTGGGGATTTACTTCAATTTTATAGTCACCACATATTCACAAATCTCCATCGGCCTTTTTCATTGCTGCAATAAGTGAGGCTCAGTTACTTCAACCATGTGTAATTTTTCAAGGATGCCTTGCTTGATCATGCAGTTTAATTTGACTACCACTAAAGGCAATATATGTACTGGTACTTTTCTAGTTTGAATGTATTTGGGGTAGTAATTTTCTTTTAATCAAATACTCACTTTGCATTCTTTTAGAAGCCCTAGATCTTTCTCTTGTGCTTCCATGGAGTTTATTAATTTGACTGTATCTACTTATTCTATGTCAATACCAAACAATCCGTAGTCCTTCTCACACACTACTACCATGATTTGAATAACCTCAAACCAAGTATCCGTTTCAAACATGCCACGGAAGGTACGCAATGTCTTTATTGTTGTTTTATCAAATTGTTTTAACTTTAAACCACTTTCTTTTAACTTGGGTTGGCCTAGCTTGATCGAAAAATTTCTTGGAATTAGGGTTATCTCGCTACCTGTGTCAACTTGCATGCTAAATGTACAGCCATTTATTTTCACATACACCCTACCATTCTTTTGTGTATTTACCACAAATACATTGGCTCCCTGCTGTTCTTCAGGAAAGTGGGGTTTATTAATCTCATTTTTGTACATGTTTTTCACTTCTGCAAACAGTGTTAAAATTATTCATTTTTTCGCATTTAAGACACTGTTTCCTGAGCGCTGGACACTTGAATTTATTCTTTTCATGTGCAATTCAGCAATAACTGCACTTCACTTTGGCTTTACTTGCATTCAACCTGTATGACTAACTCTTCTCTTGGCTGGATGAAATCTCTGATTTGTTCTAGTTGCTCTAAATAGTCCATGCTTAATTCGAAGTTCATATGGCCACCTTGCAGGCATTCCAGTACTTTTCATTTATACTGCAGTTCATTTAGTCCTTCAATTATTCATATTGGAATCAGCTCATCTTCAATTGACATCTCTTGAGTCCCTAGCTTTCCAAATTCACAGTGCTTTGCCTGTCCCTTGTGTCTGTGTATGTACTGCATAATAGATTCCTTCGGCCGCTGCCTGACTTCTAAAAAGTTCATTCTTTCAGCAATGAACAGTTTTCTTTTTGGCCTTATGTTTCTTTTTATTATTCTGACAACTTCCTCAAAAGACATCTGTTCTAATTCCTGTCGGTATGCCATTGTAGAGATTTTTTTGCACCCCACAGAAGCCACAAACAAGTCCATTATTTGGTTCTGTCCACCTTCTATTATCTTTGAGATTACGCACTCTTGCTGTAAACACAAAGGCTTTTATCAAAATCTCGACATATTCTGGATTGTCCATGAGACCCAAACATTCTATCGGTGATACCATTTGTTATGTCTGGCATATCTTGCAGTTTCAGTGCTCGGTATGTAGTACACCATTATGCGTGACATAATGGTGAGCCTCGACAGTTAGCATCTTAGCACTGAAATACAACTCGGCTAATTTGCATAAAATGTCACAGATGTGTTGTTGGTTGAGTCTTAAATATTGTTGAGGTGATTGAGATAATGTTCTGTAGTTGTTAGTCCTGTTGTGCTCATTGTATTTTTAAATTTTTAGTTTTAAGATTAATTTCTTCTCTCTGGTTATTGTTAGTTGTCCTTCCATAAGTTTTTTTCTGGAATGTACCAGTGTTATGCTCATGTGTGTAGCATGTAGCTGCTGGAAATGATCACTCCTCTTCAAAACCACAGAGCTGGACTATTATGTAATGCTCAACTCTTAGGAAAAAAACTACATAAAGGACAAAAGAACTCTTGAAAAAGGTGATAGAAGTAGCCAAAAGCGTTCAGGATAATAACAATTATGGACAATTTTTATATTCCTTAACTCCTACAAAACAGAAAAATGTTTAGATACTG
Organism: Ascarosepion bandense; assembly: GCA_037127315.1. Classification (NCBI taxonomy): domain Eukaryota; kingdom Metazoa; phylum Mollusca; class Cephalopoda; order Sepiida; family Sepiidae; genus Ascarosepion; species Ascarosepion bandense. The sequence goes on along the minus strand of JBBBDQ010000572.1, from coordinate 730,394 downwards.
GAAAAATTTAATAAAAAATTAAATAAATCTACCTTGTCGGCCATATTTAATGAAAGATGCTTGAATGAAAGGTTGCTGCCTAAATATACATTACTTCTACATATTTCTTTATTTACTAAAAATGTTTTTCTTTTTATATATTATCCAAAGTACAACTTATATAAAGTTGTGTAGTGAATTAATACATGCAAATGCACACACGTATACTTTAAAACACACTCACATACTGGTCAAAAGGTAAACACAGCAACAGTTCTTGTTTCATCACAGGGATAATCTAATTATAGCCCATCACCCTGTGGTCTCAGTGGGAGATGTTGAACTCTTGACCCCTTTTGGCCTCCAAGTAATGATCAGAGAACATGTGTCTGTCTCTTCCTCTTCTGATACCACATACTAGATATCAGATTTTATGAAAACAGAACTTTTATTTTTCTATACTTGAGAAAACATCCACAAAACGTAAAAGCTTTGTATGTTGTGTATTGTTTCTCAAGACAATAAATATCATGTTTCATATGTTTTGGGCTTTTCTACTAAACATTATACTTGCTTGTTCTGAATCATTTATAATTAGAAGAGTGATTGCTAAAATCAACATTTTTTTACTTAGAAAATGTCTTTTGAATGATAACTATATTTGGTCTTTTTCTGGTACAAATTACAAGAAAATGTCAATTAGATTTAGGCTCATAAATCAAAATCAATAATGACTTTGGTGAGGTTAAATAAATATTTGCTTTTAGATAAAGAATCATTGTTTACTGAATTTATTATTTCTTTGTACAAATAAATATTTGCTTTTAGATAAAGAATCATTGTTTACTGAATTTATTATTTCTTTGTACAAATTATATATTATTTGAATTTCAGTAATATATATATATGTGTGTGTGTGTGGCAGAATGGCACATTTTTCTGAAATATTACTATTCAACCAGGCATTAGACATTTTGATTAAGAAAACTTAAAAATGAATAAATTAAGCATAAAATTACAAGCAACTTAAATGTAAAATTATTGTCATGTTTAATACAAGAAACATTCCTAATGCCTTCACAACCATGTTAGAATAACCAACAAAATTTCAGCCAAAACAAGATATTCAGTGTTAAAATTCAGTGTGTAACTAAATAATTTTTTTTTTTACACATAACATACTGAGTGGTTATGTGTTAAAATGAAAGTGTAAAATTCCACTTACTTTTATATAAATGAGAGCTCCATTGTTATAAGTGGCAGACTTACTTGAATTAACTGTCAATGCTATACTCTCTTGTCCTTGGATTTCCACTGGTAACAAGTTTGCATTCATCTGGACCCAACAGAACCTTCAAGAACATTGCAATTGGCTGGAAAATATTGAATATTAAATTATGATTTTCTATATAGCTTAACTGGAAATAATGAGTTACTTGTTCACCATTGCTGTAACCTGGTATTGAACTCACAACTCTTTGGGTTAAGTCACAGGAACTAACCAACATCTATATCCACTGGGCCATGAGTCCTTAAGGACAAGTAACTTACAGGGTTAAAGGGAGATAACTCATGACTTCCAAAAGAGGCACTACTATGCAAGGGATGAGAATGATGTACCCCAGTGATTGTAATAAAGGGTTCAGTTTGAAATTCCTAGCACTTGAAGAAGGCCGGAGCGTACAACGGCTGAAATGTCGTACAAATGGCAACAAGGATGAGGACAATAGTTTGAATAATGTAAATACATTAAATTTGCTAATTTTCTAAAAAATCATGTATCACAAACATATATTTTATTTTTCAAGATTTTAAAAACTGAGAATCAACTTTTGCTTACAAAAGCGTTGGTTGTTCAAAAATAGCAGAAAAAATGAAAAATTAAAAGAAAATCTAAAAATTTTAGATTCCAAGCAATATAATTTCTGTTTGAAATACACCAGAGTATTTTGCTTACTGGAAATAATAAATTTAATCATTTAGCTTTCAATTAAAACTAAAATAAAAGTTTCAACAAAACTGTTTTATTTTAAAAATTCAATTTAAAAGTTAGTTATTGAAAATGAGTGGAAAGTAATACTTTTAAAATATAAAATTTTCTGTACAGAAAAAATATATCTTTGAGTTAATTATCGTTTATTAGTTTATACGAATAATTATTTTTCATTCCTTTTTACAAGGTCAAAAGATTGTATATTATCCAAAGATAACCACCTGTAGTGTATAAACCTACAAAAAACAAAGCACCAAAAACCACATTCAATGATTCAATCCAATATCACCCCCCCCCCCCCCAGTGTTGTTAACCAAATAATTTAAAAAGAAACAGACATTGGGCTTTCAGATCCTGTGATGGGCTCTTGTTTAATTTTTGAATTTAGAAAATATTTTTTATACATTTTGAATTAATTAGTGGTAATTCAGCTGCGTTTGTTTTTCATCCAAATGCAATATAAAATTCAAACAAAAAAGTGTTTCCCTCCAAATTTCGGGAAGTATAGCCTACCTGTGGGTTTTTAAAAAGGGTGACATTGGAATTTATTTTCGACGAACAGCTACTCCAAGAATCCAGGTAGCTCCAGTCCAGAAAGAAAACGATGTGGAATTTTTAGTTAGAGACAACCACCTGACGAGAATCGAAACTTGAAAAAAACATCAAAGTCGATCCCACTTCAAGGAAAAGTCTTCGGTTGGTGTGGTTGTGGTTGATATTCGTTAATTCGTTACTAACCGTTTTACTGTTGTTACCACAACTTTATTTAAAAAATTGTAATTATTACTTTGAAAAATTCCGAGAACTTAGTGTTTCACATTTTCTTGCCTTTCAATTTTATTTTTTCTGAGGTCCTAGTTGTAGCATTATTATTAATTGAAATTATCTTTTTTATAAGTTAAGAAGAACCCTGCGGCGCGGTTGCATATTGGTTACAATTGTTTATGCAACAAAAGGGTTAATAAATTTTTCGTATGTTTTTAAACTCGGCTTGTGTCGTCTGCCTTTGTTCTGCCTGTACCCATTACCTCAACAAGCATTTGTACAGGGTTTTTTTTTTTACCAAAAAAATCCTATATTTTTTATTGTTTGCTAAAAAAACAATAAAAGAAAAAACACGACATTATATTGTCATTGTGCAATCCTTTATTTAAAAAAATCATAAAACATCATTTCTTACGGAATCGAGCTGGGCGGAAGTGAATGCTTTTTAGTTACTAGTAACTAAAAGTAACTAAGTTTTAAAACTAAAAGTTTAGTTTTAAAACTTACACTTAGTTTTTTTGTTTTATTTAAAGGCGTAAAATTATTTTTATTAGTAATATTTTTTCGGGTTAACATTTTAGACTATCTTTGAAATAAAAGCATTACCCGACGGAGACTAAACAACAACCACATCGTTGCTTTGCTATGCACCCAACAATAACATCAGTCAGTTAGTTAAGTGCCATACGTGATACACGCTTAAGCGATCATGTCTCGAAACAAAACATGACTGACTAGGCAGAAGATTATCCCGCAGTAGGTTGCCATTGCTTTCTGCGGTAGACTAAGGCTATAGAACCCAGTCTGTCCTGTTATTTAACCCATAACTGGAAGGAATAGACAATGATTAATACCTTTCCCAAATGGTATTTGCGCGTAAAATGACATACCTATTCCTTACAGCCAGCGTAGACAAACAAAAAACTGCACCTCTAGAACAATGGCATGAGTTAATCGACGCACGAAGATTACTGGTAAAGACTAAATTTTTTAATAAAAAAGCAGAGTACAAAACATACTTACGAAATTTGTAAAACATAGAACCTAGCAGTAGGATACGCCTAAAAAAATTTCCTTTCAATTTCACTTTTTGTCATCAAAGGTTGGGTAATTCCCACTTTTTAAACGAAAATAATTATTAAAGTTAGTTTGCAGTAAACGCAGGACCGTTGCATGATTCACCGAATCGATAAACATGAGGCCCTCACCCACCTTGGACAGATCAATAGAATTCATATAAAAAATATTGTAAATGAATGTAAGCTTTAATAATGGATGCAATATAGGGGGACAATTAAACTAGAAAAATTGAAAAAAAAAAAAAAAAAAAGTATCTAAATACATAAATACAATTAGAGACATGTGTCGGAACAGAATACCTGGAAAAAGAAAATTTAATGCCGTGTATCCTGTTCACAAAATACAACACAAATATCAAGAAAAAACAACATAAAAAATGTTTTTTCAGTTTCTTATTTGTTATGGTAGTAAAATACCTTCAAAGTTCAAAGAGTTTAAGTGACTGAAAAATGCGATTGTTTTAGAAAAAATGTACAAATGAATGATCAGAGAAAAATGTTTACTTATTGCGCATTAATTTTGGAGGAGTCAGTTGAAGTGTCTTGTAACACTTGCTGTTATTTTTATTGTTATTGTCTCTTTAGTGTTCGGCTGGTGTTTCTAACAAACTTGAACTGCTGGTCTGCCACGGAAAACGCGAATAACTATCCAATCATGCGATCGGCTCTGAATACAATTTTTTTTTTTTTTTTGTGCCACAGTTCATTAAAGTTCAATTGGCTTTTTGTCCAATCGGTTACCAGAATCTCTTAATTTACTTTGAATCTTAATTTTTTAATATTTGGTAACAAAATTTGTTCTTAGTGATTCTGCTCCGATTTTATATATGTGTGTGTGTGTCCTACTGTTTTTTGTATCCTTTACGTGTTATAATAAGATCATTCAGTCAGTTAAGTGCCATACGTGATACACGCTAGGGCGATCATGTCTCTTTCAAGACATGACTGACTGGGCAGAAGATTATCCCGCAGTAGGTTGCCATTGCTTTCTGCGGTAGACTGGTTGCCGACCAAGGCTATAGAACCCAATCTGTCCTATTATTTAACCCATAACTGGAGGGAAGAGACAGATTAATACCTTTCCCAAGGGTATTTGCGTGTAAGTGAATGCAAGGAATTCGACTGGAATTCGAACTCGGCTACCCGACTTCTGGTTCCGAGCCGTTATCCACTGCGCCACAACGCACATAAGATCATTACACCTTAAATAAATCAACAAAGTTTTACAGCAATGTTTAATATTACCTTGAGATTTTTCTTGTTTAAAAGTTGAATAATTTCAACACACTCAACATTATGGATAAAAAACTGAATTTTAATGAGATTTTGAGACTTAGCATGAGCAAAACAAATTCATAGATTTAAATAAAAAAGAAAAGACCCCAGGCTGATGTTAAAATCTTGTAGGGGCCTTGGTGATGTTTATCAAATTGGTCTTGTGCCAAACACAACCAAAGTCCCCACAATTTAAAATATCAGAAGGCTGAAGGTTTATAGGATACAAATCCTATATCATCCATCAACTAAGTAAAACACACAAAGTAAAATTGCACACCTGCAAAATTGGATTCAAAGGACTAAAAGCATTTTGGAAAAACCCAGATCAAAGTAAATTTCACAAGTCAGTGTGAAAAGCAAAATTCTGGATCATAATTGGATAGCATATGGAAAATTCATATATGATGTCAGTCAAACATTTTTCACACCTAAGTGAAAATACTTGCTGGAGCCCGGCAACATGATGAACTTCCCTATTTAAACCAAGTTCACTGACCTGTCAAAATCAGTCAGAATGGGAGGGGTATCTGATAGCATCTTGCCACAATGTAAGGAAGAAACTTCAAGCTGACTTGCCTTTGCTGCCAATTTTCTTTTCTTTTTTCATCCCACACCACTCAGATGTAAGGGCACATCACATATCTATTCTATCTCTTTGTTCAATTTTCTTTTCTTCATTTTCACTCCACACCACCAAAGAGAACAACAACAGAACACTCTAAGTACAATTTCTTTATTTGTTTTACCTTCTCTCTCACTATGTTGCTGACCTACCAAAAAGAGGAAAGGAACATAAGACTTTACATTCTACTACTCTCAGTGTCCCAGAACACTTTGCTATTTACTACTATCAAACCATGAACTCTAAACTTCTGTGGACATTTTGAATACTCACATTTCTCTTTGAACAGTTTTAACTACAAAACTGCATGCATTTTCTCAATTAACATTTTTCTACTCGCAAAAAGGTAATAGTGTTCAGTTAACGAAATTTCACTTATATTTTTCTTCTTACAATTTTGTCATTCTGTTAATAAATCTTTACTTTAATGAACACACAAAATATTTTATTCTTCCACATTTCAACATCCAACCTTCAACTTTCTGATATTTAAATTGTGGGACTTCAGACGTGTTTGGCACAAGGCCAATTTATCAAGACTCACCAAGGCCCCTACAGTTTGGATGCTGGAATGTGGAAGAATAAAATATTTTGTTCATAAGTTAAAGTAGAATTTTATTAACTAAACAGAATAACAAATTTGTAAGAAGAATTTGTTCAAAGAGAAAAATGTACTAGTTAAAATAGTACTAAGTGGCAGAATGTGTGTATGTAAAAAGATTAACAGGTAACTAATAAAGTCTGTGCTCCTTTCCTTTTTTTATGATGGCTGTGAGAAAGTGAGAAGGAAGGTGAAGCAATAAAGGAAATTGTACTTATTGGAGTTAACATTTAGGAGTCAGTTGAAATATCTTTTTGTTGTCATCTTCTTTTTTGAGAGAATATTGAGGATGAAGAAGAAGAGGTAAAAAAAATTAGCATGAGTGAAGAAGGAGAACGAATGTGTGACATGACCTTTGTATGTCCAGGTCTTGCTTAAAGTTTTGTTACATTTTATGTGTTGTCTCTGTGCTGCTCCCATCTGACTGACTGATTCTGACTTTCCTTCCCTCCTCCATTATACTGATTCACCTTTTCACACTGGATCGATGACTTTTCTCTCAGTTTTGCAAATCAAAATCATTGCTTAGAAAATAAATTTAATATCTGATCACGAAATTTGGCTTGTATTTTTCTTTCAGTATGGGGTCAATCCTTTTAATTAAATTAATTTTCACACTTGATTGTGAATTTTTATCTTGGTTTGGTTTTTTCAAAAGTTTTTCAGTCATTCCATCCATTTTTACGGTTGTGCAATTTTACTTTTTGTGTTTCAGTTAATTATTGGTTGATGTAGGATTTGTATCCTATAATCTGCAAAAACTTTTAATCTTTTAATAGTTGTGCTAAGTTTAATTTGTTACATATATAAGTGTAAGTAGAAAAAAATAAATGTTTATAAGATCGCAGGGGTGACAAAGCACTGCCCAAGGCTACCAACCAGGCTTGGGCCCACCTGGTTGAAGGACTCAAAAGTTGTAATGGTTTTGGGAAAGGAAAGTGGAATTGACAAGCCTAATTCAAATTCTGACCTTGTATTAATTTCATTTTAGGTATATTTACCTGTCCTTCTCACTAAAGCAGGATGTTACATCCAAAAAAAAAAAAAATCATTTTTTAAAGATAAGGTACCTGATTCATTGCTATTGTAGTAGACCAGTATTTCTCAACCTTTTTAAGCAATAGCACACCAAGGAGAAAATTAAAATATCACAGCATTATAGTAAAATTTTTAAAGAGTATAAGAGTATTTTTAAAGATGTAAAAAATACCCAAGAACTGACAGCAAAGTGACCATCTTCTGTTACATCATCAATGTAGAGCTACAGAAACTAAAGATCAAAACAATGCCTAAATTGTAATACATCAAACTCCTGAAGGACCCAAGTTGTAAGGAGACATGCAAAAATAGAGATGTAAATGAATAAATGTTAAGAGAAATACCTGTGATGATGACAAACTAGATCAACCCAAGGAAAATGAAACATAAAAGGAATGAGTGGGTATCAGAAAATTCTAGAAATTATGAAAAAGTGAGAACAGACAATGCAAAGGAATAGTATACAGAACACTAAATATAGAAATCCGAAACAAATGTAGGCAAGCTAAAGAGCAATGGTTCAATGAAAAGTATACAAAAAGCAGAAACAGACTGAAAAGCTGGCCCCTAAGAAACAATATTAATTTTCAAATATCTCAACCCAGCAGGGGCTAGGTATTTATTTATATGTGACACAAGATAGAGATTTAAAGTAGGATTAAATAGCTGTATATAAACTGCTCAAGCCTTCATGGCACATGTAAGGGACAGTCCTCTAAGGCTAGAGCATAATATTAATTCTGATCCCCACCCTTCCATCCTGTCTGGGCCAGGTCAGTAGTCAGTAGCCATGCCCTAACTTGCACAGGATGTGGCACGAGGTTAAGGTTTAAAGTGAAATTTGGTAACTGTACAAAAATTGCTTCTTTTAAGGATGCCTCAGACACTGGGTAATAACTCTACCCACTTTCCAAGTTGAAGTGATTCTTGTGGGGATAGCAGTAGCTATTCTACAGGGGGACCAGAAGGGGCCAAGGCCCCACCAAAATTTTGGCTCAGTTGCCCCTACCTTTTATAAGCTTAAAAAATTTATGAAACTGATCAGTCCCTGATTTTGATAAGAGTTGATCTTTAGCACTTTTTCCTCTGCATTTTCTTTTTCATTTAGCTTTTTAAGGACACATACAGAGACTAGTTTGAAAGAAAAACACTGTTCTGCTAGTATTGATGTTAATATTATTAACCTTTTGATTTTGTTTTGAAATTAACCTCTTTGCATTCCAACAGCTTGAGAGTGGAAAAGAGGGCAAGAATGGGTTTATTTTCTTCATCACTATTTGTTAATCTTTTTTATTCATTTTTAATCCAAGAACAGCAAAAAATCCACTAAGATGCTATGGATTACTAAGTGTGAAATAATCTAAAAAAAAAAACATTTTGACAACCGAGGGGTCAGCCAAAAAAAATTCGTGGGGGGGGGTGTTCTTGGCTCCTTCTGGAGCTCCTGTAGAATCACCACTGGCTGTGATCATTTTTCTGTAACCCTTTTGTGTGTTAACACTATTCTTAGTTTCTAAATGTTTTTGCCTCATTGCCGTTGCTTTACTTACTTTGTTTTGCATATATTGTTTGCTTAGTATTATTTTTGCCCTGTTCTTTTCTTTCTTTTGTTATTGTTTATGGGAAACTTTGTCAATTCTGTTTCCTCAGAATATCTGCCAATTATATTTAACCATAGGTAATTACTCTCCAAGTATAAATAAAAATGGCTCCATGTAAAAAAATGGAGAAATATATAGGACCAAAGGATGGTTCCAATACATGAAGAGATTGGAATTCTTCTTTATCATGAATGATATAAAAGATAACTGAAGAAGGTGGGAAAAAGAAAAGCAATATTTTTTTACAACTATAAGTGATAAAGTCAATCATCTTATTTAGGATTTATTAAGTCCAAATAGACTGATAGGTAAAAATTACCCAGAAACAACTGAAGTTTTAAAAAGTTACTTTCAACCAAAACTGTTAAAGGTTTTTCAGCATTACAAATTCTACACATGCATCAAATGAGCCCATTGCAGACATTTTGACAGACTTGAAACATATTTCAAAGAACTGCATTGATAAATCTTGAAGACTATGATACAGGAGAAAATCATGTACAGAACAAATGTGACAGTATTCTATGAAAATTATAGTCCAAAAGTGTTTTGAGTTTTAATAAAACCTTTGATGAAAGGATGGAACCACTTGCCAATATGTCTCAGATTTAGGAATTTAGGAGATCAAAACCAGCTGGTTGAGCAAAGGAAGAGATGCATACTAATAAGAATATGTGGAATAATCAAGAGAAAAAGAAAAAAGATACAGACAAAAACTTATGGCAAATGATCTTGTGAGAAAAAGACAGAAAGCAGAATAATGCATCCAAAAAAAAAAAAAAATCATTTTTTAAAGATAAGGTACCTGATTCATTGCTATTGTAGTAGACCAGTATTTCTCAACCTTTTTAAGCAATAGCACACCAAGGAGAAAATTAAAATATCACAGCATTATAGTAAAATTTTTAAAGAGTATACATTTAGACATGAAGAAACAAAATCATAGATTTAAAAAAATGCAAACACAAATATGAACTTACTTTATTTCAATGTTTCTATTCAATTATTTATACAGCTTTTTTAGAGTGAAACTTGTGCGTGGTGATTTTTTGCAATTTCTTCAATGTTTGGTCAGATGTGCAATAAACAGACTCATTTTTTCTTCAGTTGAATGTAGTCTTTATTCTTCTTATTTTTGATGTTATTTAGAATTGAGCAGCCTAATTCACATAAATAAGAAGTATAAAATTACAATAAACTGATAAAGCCTTTTTAGCTAATGTGGAATGTTTCGTTTGTATTGAAATCCAGAATGCCTTAATGGGTTCTGTTGAATATTTTATTTTGAGCCCTTAAAAAGTAAAAATACTTTTTAAAAATGGATATTAAAACAAAGCATTTAAAATAACATAATCAAAGAATTATTTGAAAAAAAAGTTTAATACTTATTAATTTATTCAAATACTAACACTGTACCATTACTAGTTCCACACAGACATATATATGTATGCTGTGACAACATTTCACAGCATACTTAAGAGAATCATGCAGCACACTAGTGTACCACAGCACAGTGGTAAAGGATCATTGTATTAGATCATCAAGTCAAAATGATCACAAGTCACCAACTGAGAGATCTACTCATTCAGATACAAACTGTAGGTACTATAATCATTCAGACAATATGGCCTTAACAGACAGAAAGGTGATTTTCTAAGTGTAGCTTTGAAGAAAGGGTATGGTAGGGTATAATGATGAGGAAACACATGTGTATATTTTAATGACACAAGGAATTTATTTACAAATTTACACAGTTGTAATTGTCAGTAGCTTATTTCAAGACAAGTAATCACACATTAAAAGTTTGTAGATTTGATAAACATCCAATAGAGAAAATGTTCATATTAAATTATCAGACACTAAGTTAGTTAAGTGCCATACATGATACATGCTTTTGGCGATCATGTCTCAAAAGAGACATGACTGACTGGGCAGAAGATTATCCCACAGTAGGTTGCCATTGCTTTCTATAGTAGACTGGTTGCCGATCAAGGCTATAGAACCCAATCTGTCCTATTATTTAACCCATAACTGGAGGGAAAAGACAGATTAATACCTTTCCCAAGGGTATTTGTGCATAAGTGAATGCAAGGAATCCAACTGGAATTTGATCTTGGCTCCTCGATTTGTCGTTCCAAGTCGATATCCACTGCACCGCAATGCGCATCAGACACCAAGTACATTTCCAAAATTCATTTTTCACTCAAAAGCGTTACAGTTGAATTCCATATAGACAAAGGTTTCCAAAATGACTAAAACAAATTGAAAGGGTTCATTTTTCATATAAAAGTATTACAGTTGAATTCAATATAAAAGATGTATTTTTAAGTATTTAGCTTCAACTGTAGAAAAGGCCCTTGCAATCCTCATTAAAGGCTAATGTATCAGCATAGAATGTGATGCCAGTAATATTCAGAAGTGTAGTCTCTATTTTTCTTTCTCTTTCATCTCTCTGACTCTAATTGATTCTGACTGACTGGGCACATTAATAAATGGGCCAGTCATGTCACGTGATTGAATCACAAACTCCTTTTTGGGCAGGAAGAAACACAACACGAGTCATTGAAAGTTAAATTTGTTATTTTTGTAAATCACTCTTTTCATTGGTTAGAAAATTAATTCACACTTGCAATCTATTTTTTTTATTAGTCAAAATAGATTTTCATACTTTTCGAATTTGCAAACCATGAAGAAAAGAAAGTTATTTGCATTTCGTATTCACCACATCTTAGATGTGGCACACGGCCAAAAGTATGGGGTAACCAGAGAGGATCAAACTCACTATTCAATCATAATTGATTGAGAAAGAAAAATTTGCTACCCATTATACCATGTTGAAGTGTCAAAACATGATACAGAATGATCAAAAAATGTTATGCCATGTTCCTAGTGAAGAAAAACATGAATAGAGTAAAACCCTACCAGATCACCAGACCAATAAATGGGAACAAAATAACCCTGGAGGTAGTTACAGTCACAGTGATAAGTGAGAAAATATTTTCAGCCATGAATAACTGCCTGTCACTGCAAAAGTTTTTTATATACATGGGAGATAACTTAATTGTTCTGGAATCCAGAGAGGTTGATATTGACTATGACTATCAAGTCAACATTACAAACTACCTGCAATAGAAAATGGTTCTAATTTACAAGGTAAAAACTAGTTGAATGTCATCAAAATAGATTGAACCTAAATGTTCTGCAAAGAGGAGAGAAAGAATTAACCTTAGCAACAGTTAGTAAACCAATACCTTGATATATTTTGTGAAGAACTGAACACTATAAAAAGAGTACAAGAAGAAGGTATTTTAAATTCAAGTCAATATCCTATGCACTGCAAAGACCAGTGGTCAGGGAGATTGAACAACTTTGAGCAGTCGTTTACATAGTTCTAGTAATATTCTGGGTGGGCTGCACCCATTGTCTCTATAGTAAAGACTGATGAAAACATGAATATGTAAAGACTACAAGAATATGGTGAATCAAGCTTTGAAGCCCAACTACTACCCACTCTCCCAAAAAGGAAACCTTGCTAACCTAAATCTGTGGAGTTCAAAAAAGTGTCAAAAGGATGGTTTTTCCCTTGACACTGCTATTATTTCAACTACCTTTACTCCTCAGCAATGTTTATTGTTTTAAAAATAATAAAAAAAGAACTGTAATAAAGTCTAAACATATGATGAAACCAAATTCATACATTTTTTCTTGAGAATTTTGGACAAAAATATTAAACACTATCTATTTATTATATTTTTTTAATTGAAAGAACAATTTTATATTTATAACATTCTAAAAACTAATAAAATTAAAACTAATGAAATGCAATATTTATCATTTACCAATTTATAAAAAAATATGAAAACAATATTTTATTCATAAATTTATTAATATTTACTAAATTATTAAAATATGTGAACCAACTATAAGAAAATCCTTATGGTTTACCATTTTATAAAGTTCAAATTGATTAACAATTAGCTGATGTTTTACCAGCTATTTCAATAAACAATAAATAAATAGTGAAAACTAACAATCTAATAAGAAAATAATATTTTTGTTGTCAGTTCTCAAGAACAAAGAAGATTCATATTCATATGTTTAGGTTTTATTAAAATAAGTTATCCCCCATGACCCATGGGCACAAAATGTATATCCTCTGCCCTAAAAATATTCTACCTATTAATTCAATTTCTAAGATTTTTAGTTTTAAATTAAATTATTACTGAAAGAAATACTGTATATCTTACTAGTAAACAAAATTACTGGCTGAATTGTGTGATAGACAGACATGGCTCCTATGAAATTGTGATGGACAGATGTGACTCTTATTATAGTATAGATTCTAATCATCACTTTTTAAAACAATAAGCATTGCCAAGGAGTGAAGGTAGTTAAAATAATAGAAGTGTCAATGAAAAAACTTGCATTTGATATTTGATATGGGAAGTGAACTTCAAAATGCCTTTGGTGGCTCCTTTGTATCCCTGGGAATTCCCACAGAAGCTATTGTCCTGTCCATTTAGATTATGCAGGACTTTGTGAAGGCAAAATGTTCTTACAAATGGTTGAATGTACATCCTATGAATACTTCAACTTCAAACCTGATGATTGGGAAGTTACAGTGCACCTTTGAAAAACATGGTTTGCTTGACTAATATGTAACAGAAAATGTCATCTGCTTTATCAGTTCATATTTTTAAGAATTTATAATCAATAATGGTATAAAACATGTTGCCTCATTTCTCTAGCATCCTGCAATATTCTTCAAACACTATGATTGGGAATTTGCAGTGCATCTTTAAAAACATTTTGTATGACTAATATGTGACAGAAAATATCATCTGCTTCATCAGTGTGCATAGCCAAGTGGTTAGAACATTCACTTTCTGACCATGAAGATCGGATTTGAATCTCACTATGATTGATTTGTCAGGAAGGTGACTTCTTGATGTTAGCAGTCTAGAGGAGGCAATCCCAGTGTGTGGCCCTTTGGGTTGATTCAAGCCTTGTGAGTGAAATTGGGCTGACTGGACCCTTTGGGAGCAGTTGATAGCTGTGCTAGCACGAAGTTGCAAGTCATCATGACTGAGGGTTTAAGCTTATTAGCCTAGTTCAGACTGTTGATTGTGCTATATAATGCGCTCTTTCCCAGAAATTGTAACTAGATCTGCTCAACATAGTTGTAGTATAAACCAGAGGTGGGCTCTGTGGATATTGAACAAACACTAATATGCCTGAGCAAGCGTCCCAATTGGAGATTAGTTAGCCGCCCTGGAAGACAGGCATCCTTGTACACAAGTGGCCAGCTATTTCATTTTTCATATTTTGAGAAATTTGAGATCAATAACGGTATAAAACATGTCACCTCATTTCCATAGTATCCTGCAAGTATCAGGCCGGCAAAAATCTGTAAAAAAAAGTACTACTACAATATCACACACAACCACCAACAGCTGAAATGCTGATGAAAAGAAAACTGACCACAAAACCCAGCAGTGTCCATCCAAATCTACAGCGGCATTTATGAAAATAAGCAGTAACAAAAGAAAGACATGATCAACATGCAAGCTTTTTCTTCTGCATTTTATTATTTCCTTTATGTATCCTTTGATATTTTATTTATTATTGTTATTCCAGATGGTAACCCATCAAAAATTAACTAAGAGATATTAACTATTTTAATTTGCATAAAAACTGCAAGTTTATTACTCTGTCAATTCATGTGCATATACATATATACTATGTTATATTAAATGGGAGAATGTCTGTGTTTTAACAAGAAATTTGTGTGTATTAGCAAAAATTAGCTTATCATAGCTCCTGACAAATGATGTTTGAATATAGATGAATAAATTCAGTGTTATATTTTGATCTCTGTGTTTTTATTTTGTATAATCAAGATTTGATATAGTTAAAAATAAAATAGTAAAGAATAAACAGGGATAATAAGAAAAAGTGTCTATGGCTATATCATGTTGAATGCACCGGTTCCCGTCCGATCACCGAAGTTAAGCAACATCGAGCCTGGTCAGTACTTAACTGGGTGACCATTTGGGAATACCAGGTGCTGTAAACATAAGGACCAAGAATGGTCCACCGGTCCTCCAGGTTTGGGGGTTGGGTGCAGGGCTAACAACCCTGCCCCGTAAAAAACAATTTGTTACAGAAACAGCAACAAAAAAAGTTGCTGCCCTATGCACCATCTGGGTGTGATGGATAAATGATGATGATGAATAAGAAACAGTTCAGATATAAGTTGATTGTAACCTATCATAATAGTACAATATTCAGTCTACATTCTTATCCTTTTATCATCATGAAAAGGAAGTTTTCTTTTTGTTTTAGTTTCATTTAATGTTAAAATTACATATATTTTTGCGGGCATGCTTAAATATCCAATTGTTGCTAAGCTCTATGTAACTTGCAGCTAGTTATGGCACTTTCTTGCTTAGTAAGCTGGTTTATTATACTAAAGTAGTAAATTTGTTTCTCATTAGGTATCTCTTGTTTGCGCTCTTGTACCAAAGCCAAGCTATACAAGAGCCCAGCATTTTCCAAAGCTCTGACCATAAACGACCAGGGATTATTTATAAGTAAAAGTCTGCTTGCTGTAGATTAATTTTCCAAGCAATGTCTTCACGTTGCACCATAGAGTATGGAGTAACACTCTGACCCCTGATGTCAGTGTTGAGAGAATTGGGCAATTTTTCTACCTACCTATACATTAATAGTTTCCCCTGTTAAAGAAGGCTTTGAGCTATGTATCTTTGTGAGAAGATGATTAAATAATTGATTTAGTCAACCAAACTGAGGTTTTATATTTTTTATATGTCATTAAGTAGTGTTTGTCTCCTTACCATCACTCCAGCTCCTTTTCTGCCATCCATTTACACAAGCTTGTTAGGGAGGTTATTTACAGCCTTTCTTTGTCTTTCTCACTATTTATGTGTTCCATGCATACCGACTTCTCTAAGTCTTCTTTCATCATTATGTGTTCTTGAAATTTCAACCACTTCTTTCTGATTCCATTTTGTTTCTATTTTCCTTAAAACTTACTTGTTACTGTTGCAGAGTTGAGGTTGCTAAATAAATTCAATATATCAGAAAGTATTTTTGTAGGCTGCATTCAATTACTTGAACAACATTTTTTATTTCTGTATGCAAGGCACAAGGTCAGCATCGAATAATCAACAACTTTTCATTAACAATAACAATTTTTGTATATAAATAAATACAAATATTACAACAATGTTTTTGAAAGGATTAGAAGTTTTGAGTCCAAGTGAATGTTGGATAAATATACTGAAAAATGGATTGAAGTAGTAGAATTCAAAATTCAAGATTTTTTGTTTAATTAAATGTTCTTAGTTTGATTCACCAAGATTGTTCAAATATTTTTGGCTTTCTTTTTTTACAATCAGAAATAGAGAAAAAGTGTATATACAGTTATTTACCTTGGATTGTAATTTTGTGTTTGTGGACAGTTTTTGTGTTTGTTTTTATATTGAACATTCTTTTGCTGCTTGTCTTTGCCATGTATTTTTCATAATATTGTTCATTGAGAATGAAGTTTGATAATGCATTATTGTTAATCAACTTATAAACTATTTCATCAATTTTTTCTGAGTGAATTGTGAAAGGTTGTACAAAAAGGTTTAAAAGTTCCTGCACTTTGTTGGAATTCTTACAAGAATTTTGTTTTGTGTCGCGTGGCAAATGAAGTAGACGGTTTTCTCTTTGTTTTCATTATTCTCACAGGATTTATTATATAATATACAATTGTGGTACATGGCCAAAGTTTGGGGAGTGGGTGGAAAAACTGAGACTGGTCATCAGTAACTATCTTATACCTCGCTAATCAGAAGCATGACCCAATCACTCTTTGTTATATATCGACAAACAACAAACACGCATATATATAAAAATATAAAGTTATATTTTTATTAATGACGATGAACCGTGTAGCATAGGGAACAGAGAATTGAGAGAGCGCGCTTCTAATGGGTTGACGGGAGTGTAGTCTTATCTGTTGTGTCTCTCTTCACCGGCCGATCTCTGTTGCTCCTCTACTGGCGAATCCGTGTGCCGAGGTCTTTTTATAATCTTCCAGAACCGGGACTTTTTCTTCCGGTTTTGCCTCGCCCACGCACGCCAACGTAATTCTCAGAGACACCTGTTCTGTTTGCCTCTGTAGTTATTTCCGCTGCTGCCGGAAATAAGGTCAAACGACATCCGTTCCTTTCAACGACCGGAAACACCCTCGCTTGCATCAGCCTTCCTTTTTTTTTTTTTTTTAATATCCATTTTCACAGAATTGGGCAAAGTTCTTAAAAATGTACATTTTCTTTCTCGACTCTGTCCATAAGCGTAGACGCCTCGATGCACAACCACATGATCATAGGCGGTAACCGCGCCCCAGTTTCTAAACTGACATCGAGTAAATGACCTTTGACCAACACCATGCGTGTTTCTGCTCGAGTTTATTGTTACACATGTAACTTCATTTAATTTAATTTAATTTCAAACATACTATGTTTGAACACAGAAAAATGGCCATTATCTGCAGTACATATCATTCATAGTCTGACCGAGAAATGTTCAATAGAAAATGAAGAAAATTACCCTGATTCCAACGTTAATCCACATGCAATTTACTTGTGGAGGATTAGAGGTTTCATCTATATTAATTTAGTCTAAAAAAATGGACCCGTGACTCGTAGTTCCTTAGTTTGTACAATGTCTTCTATTCCCTTAACTAATTCCTCTGGATTCGAATTCAAGCATATCTGATTTGTTGACATCTCTCTGTTTAACGCAGAGACATTTGAGTGTTGAACACCCGTTGACCCCGGAGTACTATTCACAACGGATAACTCCCTTTCCTTTCCCGAAGCACTGTTGCTTCTTTCACACTTAAAAATCCGCTTCCTAGCTATTATTCCAAGGATTATCATAACGCCGACTATGCCAGCAATGACTCCTATCGTCAACATCTTCGGGAGTTCTTCATATCCTTCACTAAATCTTTCCATATCTATCTGTTCCAAGGTATTTACTAGTTTGCGGATAGGAATCTCCTCCATATCGCGCAATTCTACCGGCATGGTGTCCACTGAAAAATTGGGAAATTTCTGCGTAATTGGGGACCAAACCACTGAACCAGAGACGTTTATGGGTGTGAGCTGTAGCTTCCCTACGTTTCTAAATCTTGAGTCACTGTTAACCTGTGCAGCCAACACCATGTGATCATTGTATGCAGTACACCCCTCCTTTATCCGTATACTGGCCAGCGGGGCCTGGGCGACAAGCTTGCTCCGAGACCCGCCACCACAAAGAACTGCAAAGTGCAAATCCCTGGTTGCAGCGACCATCCAAGATTCCCGGTCTACCCTGATTGCGATTGGAAGTCGAGTATTCGTTTTAACTGTGACTCGACAGTTCCTCTCTATTCCTGCTTGATTATGCCGAAAAAGCGACATCTCGCAAGATTCTCTTGAATTGGTAGCATAAACGGGACCGGATACCTCGCACAATCCGTCGGTACTTGCCGAGCACCGTGTCGCTTCAGCCTGGCCCAAGAGAATATAGCGTGTTCCAGCCCTATTTACCGCGATCATTTTTGACTCCATTTCAAACCTGGCCGACAACTTGGATCCGAACGCTGAACCTGATCGTGTGGGCAACGGAAGAGGAAAATTCAAAATGTTATATACTACATAGGAGTGTTCTCTATCCACCAATGGGACGTCCACCACAACCACAATCGATTTTGAGTCAAAAAGTGTCCTACAACTTAATGTTTTATAATAATACCAGATGTCCTTATCTGGATCGCTTGCTAATTTGAAATTATCTGGGAGCGTCTGAGCTATTTTATGCATCAATCCCCTTAAGTCGTGCGGAGCGGTTATGTTGAGCTGCAGTTCCAAATAGCTTAAAGCCATACGGACGTCTAAGAAATATTTCCCTAATTTATCGACTATAATCTTGTACAACCAGTATCTATGGGTAAGGATCTCTAATCTGGATACTCGTTTATCCAACCCCTGTGTTGCGTTTGCTATGGAACCTACAATCCCTTTAAGGCTAGAAATAATTTCATTTATTTTGTGTCTATTATTAGATACCTCATGTCTCGTAACATTTATTACTGAAATGCTATCTTCTGTCATATGTAGTATCCTTTCCTGTGTATTTGCTAACTTACCCAATGCTCTTTTGATCACACGTAGATCATCTTCCGATGTTACTCCAAAAAGGTAACTAAGAGCATTCCCTACAAAGGGCAACACGGACCGCTTAGTTCTGCGAGTCATAGACCTATAATCTTTATATTTTAATAACAGCCTTTCACGTTCTATTACAATTTGCTTAAATTCATCATTTACATGATTCATCAATGTTTCGAATGTGACGTCCCCAAGGAATTCCTGTGGGAAATTTTCCTTTGCGCCCGACTGGACATTTTGTATGCATCCCTTCAATGATTGGAATGCAGCGTCGTATGGTGTCAGATTGATTGAAAATGTCACCAGCCACCTTGCACGTGACAGTGAGATATCGTTCTGTTCAATAAATACGACGTTCTGGTAATTTTCAATCGCTACGTCCAATCCAGGAAAAAACAGCAGGACCAACAGAACAAGATTTGCCATCTGAAACGAAAGACAAAGCCGTTAGTCTAGCTCTGTACTGACACCAGAGACGAATAATTTACTTTATGCTTTAGATACTATTAATAATTTTCCACGTTTGTATCTTCCTAACTATTTCACTTAAACTATCGTTAATCCTCCCACTGCTTCTTTCCCAATCCTATAGCATATCAGCCAATAAGTCTACAAGACTTTTCAGTTGTTCTTTCTTTTTGTTCCGATCAACTGTGGAATCTGCAGGTCTATCCGTGTCAATATAAAGTTTTCAGAAATTAATATATCTTCAAAAGATATTTCCCAAGTCACATAAATGAAAATTCACAGAGGATGTTGAATTGATGGGAACCTGCACAAAAGCATAATTCACAAACATAGAAATGTAAATCATTTTGTAGTGTACAGTCATTGAAAAGAAATCAAAAAAAAAACCTAACACTGCACAAACCAAAGAAAACATTGTTATCAACAAGTTAATCCAATTATCCACTTTAAAGAGTAGAAGAAACTTCCTTTACATGATTTTACATTTCACTTACTCAATAAAAGTAAGATTAATTAAGCAACGTACCAGTAAACTCACTTCACATATATGGTAAAATATTAACAAAAAAAATAAATCATTAACTCAGATGTTTTATACTTACAGATAGGTAAATATCTCAACTTTATTCCTCCTGTCAACCCCAACCTATGCGCTCTCCGCTAGGCATACTACTCTCTGCATGTAGTCCTGCACCCCCTCCGTTCTACCCTTAATGTGTTCGACACCGAACAATCCACATTTCTCAATTCTAGGGTCAGATCGGCAAAAGTATGCTGTTCCATTTTTTTTTTTTCTAACTAGACTTATTATAAACAAGAGCAGAACACACACACTATCAAATCAAAGAGTCACCTACCTTGGCTGATGTCTATAGTCGTGCAGCTGCTTGTATTTTCGTCTTCTTTTTTCTTTCTCTCTGGTAGTTTTAAGTCCGTTGAATTTCAATCGTCGCCGTGGCAACCAGCTCGCATCTAACTGTTTTGTTGTCTCAAAACAGCAAGTCACTAGGCACCAATTATGTGTCTTAATGACTGAGCCGGTTAGAATAGGGAACAGAGAATTGAGAGAGCGCGCTTCTAATGGGTTGACGGGAGTGTAGTCTTATCTGTTGTGTCTCTCTTCACCGGCCGATCTCTGTTGCTCCTCTACTGGCGAATCCGTGTGCCGAGGTCTTTTTATCATCTTCCAGAACTGGGACTTTTTCTTCCGGTTTTGCCTCGCCCACGCACGCCAACGTAATTCTCAGAGACACCTGTTCTGTTTGCCTCTGTAGTTATTTCCGCTGCTGCCGAAAATAAGGTCAAACGACATCCGTTCCTTTCAACGACCGGAAACACCCTCGCTTGCATCAGCCTTCCTCGGGTGGGGCCAGATTGTTATATTACATCTTTACAATTTTCCATTCACTTTAAATATTCCAATTTTTAGTGCAAACTCTTGCCTACTGCATGTGAAAGGAAAATGACCAATCAGTTTTGATAAGTGATCCACTTTTAATGGGTTTAGCAGAAATAGAAAATATATTGCCGTGATTCACTTTTAACAGGTTTATTTTCAATTCTTCACAATTATCACTCATGATGGGTAAATTGTCATTCTGACTGTAATGTAAAAATTGTCATTTTATTTTTACACCTTCAATTATTTCACAAACATTTAATCATAATTTTTTGTGTACTCATTCTAGAGTAGAGCTCTACATTACTCACATGCTTGATCCTTGGTATTCTCAACATCCTTCTGTAAAACCACATCTGTTGTCTCAAGTCTCTTCTTCATCTATAAGGAAATTATCTAGCATTCACTGCCGTTTAGGAATATTGATATTACATAGTGTTTTACCACTTTTTTCCTTGTTTCTAATTAAATTTTCATGTTTCTTTATATTTTGTTTAGCTTTTGGAAATCATAGCCAACACTTAATCTGCTAATTTTTGTTAACATTGAGTTGACTTTATTAGCATAATTATGCAAAAACACCTTTTTACTCTTTCTTTACTATCTTCCTTATCCACACCCAAAACCTGTCTTAGACGGCTCAAGTCAGTAACCAATTACAACTAAAATTCATTTTACCACGAAATAATTGATTACTCAGCCTTAAATATTGACAAATCCTCATGTCTTGTAAATTTATTTCCTTGTAAATTCTGATTATACAAAGTTTAAAATTATTACAAAATTTATATATTCACGTCATTTGCAGATTTTATATTTCACATGAAATCTACCAATATTCCTTGAATTTCTTCAATAATTACGAACAAGGGAGGTTACTACATATTTTTCGTGAAAGAATTATCTACCCATTTTTATATTATATATGAAAGATAAAACATGCTATATTAATATGTTAAAGTGCTCAGTTCAGGAATAGACCATATGTAAATATAAATATTTACTCGAATAAATATATATATATATATATATATATATATATATTCAGTAAATATTTATATATATATATATATATATATATATATACTGTAAAATATCATGCGAAATGCAAATATACACTATATATCTATGTATAATCATATAAACAAAAAAAAAAACAAATTAAATAATTAACTATGGAGCATACTAAGTGATGTAATTTAATAATGATTAATAAATGAAAATTTGAAAAATGATGTTGTTGAATTTTTATTTTCTTATTTTTTGTATATATTTACTTTTTTTCATATACGGTGTTCAGAAAGCCATTTTATTAATAGACATGTTTCACTATGAAATATAGGAGAAGAATATGACTTAAAATTATAAACAATGCCGGTTAGAATCAGTTCAGGCTTGGATCCTTTTTATTTATTTTTCTATCATTTTTCTTCATTATAAGTTGCTTTCAGTTCTTGTACTACCATTATTTTGTATGAGAAGGGTTTTAATTTATGTCTAATGACCATATGAGCATTTCCAGTATCTTGCTGCTGCACTAACTTTTATAATGATTTTCTTCTTGGACTCTGTTGCATACAGTCAGAGATAGCCAACAGTTTCAACTTTAATAGCTTTGCTAGCCTTCTACAACATTTGACATCATCGACTGATCCTATTTCCCATAATTTATCAAACAAGGTTATGAACTGCATTGTGATGTAGAACTGGTTTATCTGAAAATGTATCAGTAAAATGCTGTTGCATTAAATCTGTGTATCTATAACCTTCTCAAAATATGTTTGATGAGAAATTCATGTTCTTCAGCTGTTAAAATCATATCTGAAATATAAAAATTATGATTAGAAAATTGCATAGTAAAATTTTTAAACACCTTGTATTAATGTAATTATTATTTCTTTTTGATTTTAATTTGATCAATTATTTATATATTTACCTGAAGAATAAATATACATAGATAACACCTTTAAAAAAATTACAATATCCTTACTATTTCATCCAAATCACTGAGAGAAGGGAATGTAAAATCTTCAACTACAAAAAGATAATTACAATGACAATAAACTTGATAAAAACAGAGATATAATACAACTCACTAATTCTTTAACATCACCTACTATCCAAAACAACATGCCAATCTTAATAATATCAAAATAATTACAACCATATCCATAGCTATTATGGATATGAACAGAGCCAAAAATGTCCATAACAATAATAATTTCAAAACGGCTATATATAAAATAAACTGTCACAACTGCTCCTTACAAATATATTGGGAAAACTTGCAGAAATTCAAAAAAATGTATCTAGGAACATAAAAGGATATACATAACAATTTACATGTTTAACAATGCCACGCTTATTAAAAGAGAAAATATTTGATGGAAAATATTTGATGGAAAGTTTTTGAGAATTCTGCTATCAAATTTTTCCAAAATGTTAACCTTCATTCCAGATTTTTTCAAATATCCCCCTTTCCTAAAAGAAATACTACTTTCCCAAGACAACATATATGACCATAATTTTAAAAAAACTATTATTTAAAATAAATAAATATATAAATAATTTATCAAATCAAAATAAAATAATAATAATTAAATTAACATAAAAAAGTAAATGAATAAATGCATATATATAAATAAATGAGAAAATAAAAAGTTGAACACCAATAATAACAACATTTACTCACTTTCATTTATTAGGTATTAAATGACCACATTCAGCATCCTCTATAGTTTACCTTGACTTTCACAGTTAGCCTTAAGAATATTTTTGAGAATTCTTAAATTTAAAAATGTTGAAAACCCAACAATGTTTTACTTCTATTTATAAATGCATTTAGCAAAATAAAATCTTTACATTTGGTTTGATAAAGTTCATTAGAGAATCAAACACGTTTGTAAATAAAAACTTTATTTTTGTTTTTATCATATATATGTGTGTGTGTGTGTGTGTGTGTGTGTGTTACTTATATTAAAGGATATGTCATAATTAGTGGTTGATTAATTTTTTTTTTTAATTTTCATTTGTTTAGTGAGTTTACATAAACATTAATGTGGAAACAAATCCTCTTCATTACCATTTAAATATAACATTTTATAAACTCCTAAAAGACAAATATCAAATGGAAGAAAAAGCTTTATATTGTTATATGCTAAGGGAATAGTGAAATAAATCAGAGAAATAAAGTAAGAGAAACTACTACAAAAATTGTATTATACACTAGTATGATTTCTCATTTTATCATTATTATACAATGCAACTTTCATATAACAAGCAGGGCACTTCAGCATGGTGTAATGGTTAGC
Source organism: Ascarosepion bandense (assembly GCA_037127315.1). NCBI lineage: Eukaryota > Metazoa > Mollusca > Cephalopoda > Sepiida > Sepiidae > Ascarosepion > Ascarosepion bandense. Next base: position 706,031 of record JBBBDQ010000572.1, on the reverse strand, counting down.
AAGCTTGTCTTACTAGAATCATTACAATTGAGTGCCCCATACTTTCAAACTTGTGCCACATCTAAGTTATGCTTAGAAAATAAAAAATTTCATAGAATAAATAGGTTATGACTCACTAGACCTAGTATAAATATAAATACCATATGGGAGCATATTACTAAAGAAAGAAAGATAAAGGTTAGTTGAGGAAGTTAAACTTAATAGCAAGGTGGTAGTAAAAGGAGGCAAAAAAGCATTAATTTCAAGCTTCAAGATTGTCTAATTGCCAACAGTTTTGAGGATTCAAGAGTCAGTTTATGAATTTGGTGACATAATAATTGTGAGTTCAATCCATGGGCTGGGTTGTACAGACTCAGTAGAAACAGTACTAGCAATAAAAAGAATAAGATGAGATATCCCTAGACATGGACAACAGAAGAGCAACAACATACCCCTGTATCAAATACCTTGATTAACAAAGGTTGATAGCCACCTGAAGGAAGCAGGAAGGCACAATGGTTAAAACATGATAGTAACAATAATGATGAGGACATGAGTCCAACTATGAATAATAATAATCCCTCATTCCAGAAATTAAGACAGAAAGGACATTAATATTCATTTCAATAGATTATGTGTGTCACTCTATTTGATAAGAAGATGATTGCATTTTCTTCTTTTTATAGAATACAGAAGCAGATGAACTGCCAACACACAGGGTGCTGCCACCATCACCAATATAACCACTCATCTCAACCATTACCATTCTTAGGCTTGACTATTCACCTGACTCTTCACACATGAAAACCAACAGAGAGCAGCTTAAACACCACCAGACTTTTGACACCCATGAACATGATTTATAATATCACATACAAAATCTAGCAGACACCTACATCACATGCAAAATGTGACTGACTATCCAATTTTGACACTGCTTTTGCATTTTATAACACTACAAACCTTCCCCATTGTCAATACTATCACGCCCAACTTACTACAAGTATACCCTCACAGCTACACCTAATTCTTCATCACCATCACCTTAGCATATCTGACACTCCACAGACATTCTATGCAATCATGTTTTGTTGAAACAACATCAAACTTCCTCATTGCTACTAACCCAACTCGCTACAGGCATTCCCTCACAGTGAGATATTCTACCATAGGCCTAGCAGCTACATTAATCCCTCATTACCTCAGAAACTACTAACTGACCCATCACTGTAACCTTGATTGATCAACATGCATGTCAAACCCAACCAATGAATACATCCTGTGACTTCGGTCAAACCAACCCAAAAAATCCTCATAATCAGCAACCGCTATCAAAGTTTCACCAATTTTATAACACTGTAAGATATCTTGTATATTAAACAAATGCACATTGTTTAAAAACTCAGTCCTCATTATACCTTTTCTTTTGCAACCAAATGCTTACTGTATAGAGTATAAAAGCCTAAAGAGTTCTTTTGTCACACTAGGTTAGGATGGTGTTCTATTGTGAAAAATGTTGTAACTGACAGCTGGTACACATGTCAATATCTCATCAATATTGATTGAGTTGCTGCAGAGAAGAGGCATAAAACCAAAAACCTTTAATGATCCATGGCTAAAATCATCACTGATGATGTGTGCCAAAACATCTGGGAGATCTATTTCATGAAATGAGTAAATGCTGTCTTCTAGTAACATATTTGAAAACTATCATAATATTTTCTGTTTTTCATTAGGGAAAAAATATTTTAATCAGAATATGTCAGTATTTTCTGTTAAAAAGCTTGTGTAGTTGACCATTATTGCTAAGTAGTATGATCATCATTGATGTTAAAAATAACTAAGTAAGTGTTGACATATTATAAAATCAATCAGCCAACCTAAACTATGAATCAATACATGTAAAACATTTTTAAACTTAAAAACTACCTTTCATGTTTTCATTATTGATAAATTTTAAGGCTATAATGCTACCAGAACATAGGTAGTGAGAGAGAATAAGAAAACTGAGAATGGGTAGAGTGAGGAAAGGAGAAAAGAGGAACGGGGTCAAAGAAGACAAAAGATGGCAATTAGCGTTGCTTTTAAATGTTTGAAGATTTTATTTATCAGGAAAGCAAGAAATCGGAAGGGAGTTCCACAGGTAGGAAGTGCAAGAAAAGAAAGTGGGGGTTGCTAATTCTACTGTAAAATGATGAAACCTAGTTTCCAATCTAGTAAGTCAGTTGGTTAAGTGAAACACATTTAGGTGATCATGTCTCAAAAGAGACATGACTGACTGGGCAGAAGATTTTTCCACAGTAGGTTAACATTACTTTCTGCGGTAGACTGGTTGCCAAACAAGGCTATAGAACCCAATCTGTCCTGCTATTTAGCCCATAGCTTGAAGGAGAAGAGATGGATTAATACCTTTCCCAAGGGTATTTGTGCGTAAGTGAATGTAATGAATTCCACTGGAATTTGAACTCGTCTCTCTTATTTCTCATTCTGGGTTGATATCCACTTCACCACAACACACATCCAATCTAGTAGCAGGCTTAAATTCATGTAGATTTTGAGGTTTTGAATCTTTAATTCCACATAAATTCTGCAATGTAATCATCTATGTGCGTTGTGGTGCATTGAATATTGGCTTGGAACGAGAAATCGGGGAGCCGAGTTTGAATTTCAACTGAATTCATTGCATTCACTTACGCGCAAATACCCTTGGGAAAGGTATTAATCCATCTATTCCTTCCAGTTATGGGTTAAATAACAGGACAGATTGGGTTCTATAGCCTTGGTCGGCAACCAGTCTACCGCAGAAAGCAATGGCAACCTACTGCAGGATAATTTTCTGCCCAGTCAGTCATGTCTCTTTCGAGACATGATCACCCAAGCGTGTATCACGTATGGCACTTGACTGACTGAATCATCCATCATACCACAATTTGTTGGTCAATGCATTGCTTTAATTTGGATTTGAATCTATACTAGACAGCTTCCACAAAGTTTGAGGTTCGCTAGGTACAAAAGTATAATAGCACCCTTTTTTCTGTGTAAGAAAGCTGACGAATAAACTTACTAATAAACTTACTAATAAACTTGCTGTCTGACAGTGTCTATTCTTGAGTTGCATATGCAATCCAACGAACAAACATGAAAGTAAGAAGAGATTTTTTTTTAGGTGACTTAGTCACTAGACATGTTACCTTCAGACTATTACCTGTTTTAATATATGCAAATATTTCTTGTCTGGTTGGTGGTTCCATAAAATCGAACAAAAAAGAAAGAAAATTAAGTGAATAAAAAATATCATGAAAGACTTCATTAAATCAAATACAGAAACTTTTTTTTTATGATGGTAATGGGGTGCTTAAGAAGAGAAAGAAAATGTCCACTATAAGCATTATCATGTCTGCGGTATACTAACAGCATAACAAGATGAAAGGAAAGACTAGAAAAAACGAAATAAATGAATTTTAAAAGGAAAGCATTTTACATACAAAACATGAATACTAAACATTCAGCACCCCCTCTCACACACACACATGATAAAACAGTTTTAAGGTATGCCATATTTATGGGATAAACTGCTCAATATCAGGGAAAAACAGAAATAGGGGTTGTTCCAACGAGAGAAATTGGTATAGAAGAAAAAAGTGCGAGAAACCATGAACATTTTGTTTAAAGTGTAGATTTATTGTTATTACTATTAATATTACTTGCTTTTTGTATGATATATTAAGTGTCCATAATGGTATTTGAATTGCTACACATGTTCCAATCCAGAGTTGACTCTCTTCTGACAAATAAACTTGTAACTTTACATATCGAGATCTGCTTGTTTTTCTGATGGCCAAACTATCATGTACATATCAAAAAGTTCATATGTGTATGTGTTTGTTTGTTTTTTTTCCACACTCACATGTTAAATCTCTTCCCTTTTGGGAGTCAGTCACCTTTTGTTGGCCAGAAATATTTTTTACACTGACATAATAGATGACAGATATTGCACGTATACTGACAGCACCAGTAACATGCAATTGTCTCAATGCTTGTGCAGAAATTAAATCTTACAATAATAATGTTTATACAAAAAAGAACTTATCTTTCTTTTAAGCTACAATATAGGTAACAATTTTCTTTTTGTCTAAGTGATTAAATTTGTAAAAACAATATGTTGCTTTTCAAAAAAGTTTTAATTTAGTAAAACCTTTGATAAGGAAAAAGCTAATTTCTTTTTACAGTGAGGTTTTGAAGTTTTCAGGAGTTAAATTGATTTTGTGAAGAAAATGTAAACATTAATAGAACACTTTAACTAAAACATTTCTCTAATGATGTTAATGTGAAAGAATAAACAATGCACTTTTGGCATCATCATCATCAGCAGAGCTGCTTTGACTTGAAAGCTCACTGAAAATCACATTTCAACTTCAGCATGGCTGCTCATTTCTGATCATACCCATCTGCTCAGGTCCATTTGTGCTTCTTTAACAACCACAGTGCCAAACTTTGGTTTATACTATAACTATGCTGAGTAGACTTTAGTTACAGTTTAAGTATGTTTATCTTTCTTCCCTCAGAGTTACATATGGTTTTGAATTCAGAATTATCCTTCTTCTATATTGGTTGCTAACCACAGCAAGAAAATTCAGTTTACCCTGTCCTTTTTAACTGGGAGAATGAGATGTGATAGACTCGTAACTTTTCCAAAGACATTTGTGCAAAAGTGAAGGCAATGATCTCAACCATAATTCAAACTTAGTCTGCCAATTTTTTGTTCCAAGGCCTCTAACCATTACACCAACTGCACATCTACTTTCAACATAAAAAGTAAAAATTAAAAAATATAAAATATAAATTTTAAATAAGATTAGAAAACATACTCACTTTTAAGATGACAACCCTTATCAGTAGGTTTCTTTTAAATATTGCTTTAGAGGTGACATAATACATTTTTTATTTGTTTTCTTAATCTACATTAATCCAAATTTGCTATTTCTACCTTATGGGGGTGATATTCTCTGTTATGCCAGCAGAATTGCAAAAAAAGCACATTAGTGTTAGCTTTTTGTAATTTGATAAAAAAAAGCATCCATTAAATTTAATTACTCCTTAGAGTACATCTAAAAAGATACAACCCCAAGAAGAATTTGGTGATGTATGTGATAACATCAAAGAACCTCTGAGCAAAAAATTCACTTTTTTTTGCAATATTAATTAAAATGTTTCATATGATTGATTCGTTTTATGGCTTATCAACTCTTTGCAGGTTAATTAAAACCAGGAAATTTTTTTTTATTGAAAGAATTTAATTTTTTTAAGAAAAAAAAAGAATTTATTATACAGAGTATAGAACTAATTTTAGACAACAATTCATTCGAATTTAACAACCAAAATTATATTCAAACAAGGCTTACCAATTTAATCCCTAGGTGGGGGTGGCAGAGGTGGAGTCATACTTTTCCCCAAGGGTATTTGTGCATAAGGGAATATAACAACCCAATAGGAATTGGAATCTTCAACTAAAAATTCCAAGCCATTATCCATTTAAATTTTAACACTACCTGCTAGTACATTCAAGCTTACCTGGTATTCCCAAAAAGTGGTTACCCATCGAGATACTTCCACTAGTGATCGTACAGGAACCGGTGTTTCAATGTAATATAGCCGCAAGCCTAAAAAAAAGTTTCATGATATAGAAATAAATAGTTCAGTGATTTTGTTTAATAGATATTCTTTTTCGAATCGATAATCTGACTGCAATGTGAGAATGCAGTCAATATTGAATAATGGCATTGATGAACTCGAATTTTTTAATCTTTCCTTTCAGTTTAAAAATAATTCTTTTTTTCTCCCAATTAAAAAAATTAAAATACTTACACAGGTTTAAAAAAATAGCTTTAGTTATTGTACGATTAGTACTCTTCTTGGAAATGTATCTTTTGAAAAGTATCTGTTTTTAACATTTCTTTATTTCTTTCAATGTCTTTTTCTCTTTTTTCTTTTAAATATGCTACTGCCACTGACTTAATTTTTACTAAAAATTTTTTAGACAGGTACCTGTCTAAAAATGTGCCTCGACTTTGAGTTCATTGTTAGTAGCGGAAGAGAGGGACAAGTCAAAGATTATACTCATTTTTTAAAACTTTTTTGCTATCTTTTTTCTATTATTTGAAGAAAAGAAGTGAATAATTTTTCACTATCTCTTTCTGAACAGTTGTTTCATACTAGACAGCTCAAAGAATACATTAAAAATGACGCCCTTATTGCTATTACAAAAATAAATTAATATTTAGAAGTTTTAATACTCTTTTCTTTTTTTAACAATTCGATGAAGAAAAAATGTATTGTAATGATAATGTAAAACCATTTACGTTAACCACTAATAAAAAGACAGGGAACCATTAGTAAACAATAAACATGGTAGCAGCAGAAGCGAAGTGAAAGGGGGGGGGTTCAAATTATTAGTATGCCTCTCAAGTCGTGTTTGTTAATGTTATCTTGTTCATTTTTTAAATTATTAGTATTTACCTGGGTAGTTTAGTTATTTACGGATTGAAACTACAAACTTTAAAAGTGCTCTTGATTTTTTTTAAAAATATCGGATTCTTGGGTGCTATGAAATCTAGTGAGGCAGTGCACCCACCTGCTGACCAGTAACAAGTCTGGTTTGTTTTGTTTTGTTTATTAGTGTGGAAGTAAAGTGCATAGTGTCAACAACTGTTGCGATCAGTCTCTATCTCTTGGTTAAAAGTTAAAAATCAGGAACCCAGTTAAGCAGTTCATTTGTCTTATTTTAAGTTTGGTTTCTTCGTATGTACAATTTATGGCTTTGCTTTTTTAAGGAAAGAGATTAAGTTATATAAAGTTTACTTTTTGAATGGAAACGTTAAAAAATAGATGGGACCATCATTTTTAGCCCCTTAGAAACAGTAGCAAACAAACGTTTTTCCCTTTCTTAACAACAACGCTTTGAACTCACCTTCCTGACTAATTAGGAATTACCAGTGCAGTGAGTGAGTATTTGAAAACAAACGACCGTAAAAAAAGTTTACTCACTTACCTTACCATCGTCAAATTTTCTATTGCTTTTTTTTTTATTACTTTTTAATTTTTTTATGAAAAAAATCCGTGTTTTTAACACAGTGAGTAAATCAGTATGACAATATTACAAAGTTCCTAAAAAAACAAAAAAAAAAATCAAATCTCATCAAACAAAAGAAAATTGTTAACCTAATTTATTGCCTCATTTTCTTGGAAGACATCGATAAAAACGCAGGGAAAATGTCTTTTTTTGTGGCAAGCTTCTGGTTTCTGGTGGTGGTGTGTGGAGCTTTTTACCTTTATACTAGAAGTGCCGTCCAAGTGGTTAAGGACCATTCCTTCTATTCATTTCAAAGGACTTACATAATTGTTTATCTGCTGGCCATGGGTAAGTAAATACCCTAATTTAATTATCACCGTCTTCTTAATCTTAATCCAGCTTCTTATTTGTTAGATGAAAAATCGTTGAAATAAAAAAAAAAAAAGACAATACCGAGCAGCAATATTATTGTTTTGTTTGCATAACAACACTCAGCCTTGTCTTCCTCATCATTACACCGCAACTATCGACATCAAAACAATCGTTTTATAATGATTTGAAGAATAAAGGGAAATTACGAATTGTGATTGCTAAGAAGACAAGTTCTAACGTCAGCGGTTTTTTTTTATTACTCGAGTAAAACTGGCTCCGAATTTTAAATTTCTTCATTTGTTTAATTAATAAATGTTTGAATTAAGAAGCGAAATTAGCTGAGGTACAAGTGAAATTTAAATAATGATGGTCCCTGCTGGAATGTAAAAGTAAATTTTAAAAATGACAATCACAGTGAGGTTTTTTTTTTTTTTTTTCAAAGAAAGAGAAAAAAATAATTTTTTTTTTTTTGTCAATGAATATGTAACTAATCGTGCTCACTTAACTTACAACATCCACCCACAGGAATATGTTGACATTTTTGTCAGGAATTTCAATTATAGCAAGTAAAATTTACTTGCGTTCACAAACTAAAAAACTGCGGAAAAAAGTGTTTCTTTCATCAATATTGAATTGAGAGTGCTTTTGCCTTCCCAATCTAACGACAGATTGATTTATGGCGGTGATTAGACAGACGGAAAGAAAATTTAATATGGAAATATAAAACGTCAAAAAAAAAAATCAGTCAAGCAAGTTTATGAAGTAAAAAGAAATTGAGATTGCTCTGTAACGATAAATAAACCGACATTCATTCAAAAAAAAAAAAAAAAATGAAGGAATACCAGGACTAGTCACTGTCTCTATTCTATTATAATTTTAATAATAATTATTTTATTTTTTAAAGTACAATAAATCATAAATCAAATGTAGAAAATTTATTATGAACCCTTCAATATTTTTCCTTTTTTTTTTTGAGATTCTCTAAAAAAAAACAAAAAAACATTTACAGTAAATATGTGTTGTTGTTTTTATAAATATTTTACAAGCAAGAAGAGAAACTAAGTTAATAACTTGTTTTTAAAGAAAAAGAATAGATGTGCCTCAACTACAATACATTAATCTTCGTAAGATTTACACGAAATGAGCAGAAAAAAGTGACTTCCTTAATTGCAGAAGCTATCACTTCTTTTTTATCTGCTGTTCATTTTTTTTTAATATTTGCCTTTTTTAATAAGTTAAAACTTTTTGTGTTGCTAAATTGAATTAGTGAAACTAAGTGCATTTAAAACTAATTTTACCTTAAGACGCTCATGATCTGCTTCAAAAATGAAAAATACTTTAAAAGTTTTATTTTTTAGATACGTGCATACTGTGTAAGTGTGTATGTATGAGATCAAACATTGGTAAATTTTTGGTTTTAGGTCCCGAAGGCTTTTATCCTTTCAAGGTTTTTCAAAATATCCTTATTTCCGTGCAAATGTATATGCTGAACTCCAATCAACAATTAGATATTTTAGAAACCTACCTTTTTTTATGTTAACGACCAGAGAAAAAAAAATCGAACTTCTTTCTCGCTCTTTTTGTCACCCACAACCATCTCAAGCAGAAGACATACGGTGCAGAATTACTTTAGGCGTAGGAAGCTAATTTCGGCCTTTTTACTTCATTTATTGTAAATTACTACGCTATTTATTTATTTTTTTTTTTTGTACTTAATTTCAGAAGAAAGTTAATTTTCAAATGTATGAAAATAAGTGATAAGTGTAGTAACCTTCAAATATATTGTGTGTATTTGCGTGTTTTTTTTTCTTTCTTTTTTTGTTTTTTGGTACTTAATTTCAGAAGAAAGTTAACTTTCAAATTATCAAATATATGAAAATAAGTGATAAGTGTAGTTGTATCTAACCTTTAAAAATATGAAAATACTTATAAATTGTAAATAACATAAAGAACAAAATAAGTAGTACAGTAAAGCATTTTTTAATAACATTGGAAATAAAACAATAATTACATCAATTGTAAAGGAAGTTAACTTAAAAGTTAAAAAATGGAAAAAAAATGACATTGACAATTTTTTAAAAAATGCAGTAGTTTTCAGAAAGTTGTGTGTATTTGCATGTTTTTTTTTCCTTTTTGTTTTTTGTACTTAATTTGAGAAGAAAGTTAACTTTCAAATATATGAAAATAAGTGATAAGTGTAGTTTTACCTTAAAGTTAACTTTTTTTTAAGAAAAATCTATATTTTCATATATTTGAAAGTTAACTTTCGTCTGGAAAAATTAAGTAAAACTACAATTATCACTTGTTTTCATATATTTGAAAAAAGTTAACTTTCTTCTCAAATTAAGTACACGCAACTTTCTTAAATCAATTACCAACAAAAAAAAAAGTAAAAAAAAAACACACAAGTTTCTGCTGAAATTGAGTACCGAAAAAAATAATTCGCGTAGTAATTTCTTCATAGACTTTTCATTAAAGGAAGTAAAAAGGCCGAAATTAGCTTCCTATGCCTAAAGTGATTTTGCACTGAATGTCTTCTGCTTGTGGGTGACAAAAAGAGCGAGAAGAAGTTTGATTTTTTTTTCTGGTCATTAACATAAAAAAAGGTAGGTTTCTTCAATATCTGATTGTTGATTGGAGTTCAGTAAATAAATTTTTACAGAAATAAGGATATTTTGGAGAAATCTGAAGGGATAAAAGCCTTCGGGACCTAAAACCAAAATTTACCCAAATGTTTAAGTTTTAGGATTTTTTAGTAAAATTATTTAACTCATTCTTACAGGGTTTAAATTAACTTCAAGGCATTTTTTCCGAGTCTTGTTTAGTAAAATGAAAAAAAATATAATAATAATCATGACTTAATTTTCTTTTTTAATTTTTATAGTAAAATAAAATCTAATGAATTTCATTTTTTAATCAAATAACGTTTTACTCAAAAGGCTTCAAACATGAATAAAGATCATCTTTTTTTTGTGGGTTAAGTTGAAGTTTTTTTTGTCTTTTATTTTACACCAAGCCAAGCAATAAAGCCACTAAGATACCACAGAGCATACTGAGAGTGAAATAATCTGAGAAAAAAATAAATAAATAAGGAGAGATGTTAAAGGAACATGAATTAAGGAGACAGAAAATTTCAACTGTACTAGTATTGGGCTTAAATTTGTTAACTAAAAATCTAGGTACCAGAGAGGGTGTAGGGGCCTTGGTGATACTTGGTAAATTGGCCTTGTGCCAAACACGCCCGAAGTCCCCACAATTTAAGTATCAGAAGGTTAGATATTGAAATGTAAAAGAATAAAATATTTAATTTGTACATTAAAGCAAAGATTTATTAACAGAATGACAAAATTGTAAGAAGAAAAATATAAGTGAAATTTCGTTAACTGAACACTACAACATATTTGTGAGAAGAAAAATGTTTCTTGAGAAAATAAATGTAGTTTTGTAGTTATTGTTAAAAGAAAAATGTAAGTATTTAAAATGTCCACAGAAGTTTAGAGTTCATGGTTTGATATTAGCAAGTAGCTAAGTGTTCCTGGCATATAATGAGAGTAGTAGAATGTAAAGTTTTATGTTCCTTCCTCTTTTTTGTTAGGTCGGCAACAGGGTGAGAAAGAAAAAAATTAAGAAATAGTACTTATTGCAGACAGTGTGTCCTGTTGTTGTTTGGCTGTGTGGAGTAAAAATGAAGAAAAGGAAAATTGGAAGAAAAGGTCAAATGAATATGTCACACACCGTTACATCCAGGTCGGTTTCTTGAGATTTCTTTGTTACATTGCCATAAAGTCTGTCAGGTAACCCTCCCATGCTTGACCTATTTTGACTAGGCAGCGACATGGTTTAAATAGTGAAGCTTCTCATTAAAAGATGAAAACGCCTCTACTTATTTTTACTTTTTAGACCTGTACATTTTATATCTAGGTATCTTTAATATTTTTAGAATATCCCAGTCACCAAGCTTACAGTCTCAACATTCTTTGCATTGCTGTGATATCGCAATGTATATTGTCATGCACACTTCTAATTATTTCCTGTCTTAAAATTGGGGGGAGGGGAGCACTATTGCATCTGCTTTGCATATAATGCCTATCTTTACCATTAACTTATGTCTTGCTTCCTTGAAAGGCCTTTCCACTATAGTGCAGTTACTCTACACATACTTTATGTGCTCTAGTATTTTGCTTAGTATCAGGTCTTATTAGGTTTCTAAACTGAGTATTTTGCAGGATAATATGTCCAATTGTACCCATTGTATAACTATTATCCGAATTTTCATATTCCTCTCCACTTTCATTCTGAAATCTTATTCTTGATAATGCATCCACATGAGGAATTGCGTTTCCTTTAACATACATAATGTCAAGATAAAACGCCATAACTTAAATTGCACACCTTAAAATTCTTGATAACGTTATTCTTGGGAACTCCTTACATGAATTGAATAAGGATTACAAGGGCTTGTGATCTGATTTTAACAGGAACATTTTGCTCAACAAGAAATTTTGTGCTCTCTACATGCTCCAGACTAATGCTTCCCTTTCTATATTAGAATAATTACATTTTGTCAACAACAATTTTCTGGAAAGATATATGATTGGATGACCCTCTTGTGATACATTAGCTGCTATGACAGGTTCACTTGCGAAAGTCATTGAAGTAACTTCTTTTCTTGGGTTGAAGGTTTTTATTACCAGCTTATTTGTCAAAGCCTTTTTTAATGCTTTGAAAGCATTACATTTTTTTCTACGCATTTTTGCAAATGGTTCAATGAGTTCTAGGAAGATATCTGCTGTAGAAATTGATTAATCCTAAGAAAGATTCCAATTCTTTATTGTTCATGGGCTTCGCTACTTTCACAACTTTGTTAACTTCTCATTAAGGGATATTCCTTCTCTAGATATTTGATATCCTAGATAGGATATTTTTTCACGGTTTAGCTCACATTTGTCTCTGTTTATTGTCATGCCTGCCTGATCTATAGAACTTGTTCTGTTTTATGCTTTAATTCATCCTTGGTGCAAGCTCCCACACACATATCATCTTGATATATTATTATGTTCTTCACTTTGCCTAATAAGATCTTCTTGATACCTCTGAAAAATATGACATGCCATCTTAATTATTTCAACAGTTTATTTATTGTAAAAGCCTTAAATTTGTCATCTATTTCAATTTGGTTATATGTTGATTTTAAGTCAATCTTTGCAAAATTCTTCATGTTTGATAATTTATGACTCGTGATTTCAATACTTGGTAGAGGAAATGGATTTGAACATATCTGATGGTTAACACTAATTTTGCAATTGCTGCATATTCTAATGCCTTTTTAATGGTAACTATTTGTGAAGCCAAATTGTTCCCCACATGAGTAACCTTTTCCAAAATGCCCTGCTGAATCATTTTTTTTTTAACTTTACCACCACTACAGGTAAAATATGTATTGTCAGTTTTCTTGATTTTATATATCTTGGATGATGATTCTCCTTCAAGGAAATGCTTACTTTATAATCCTTTAGTAATCCTATTTTTTGTTCCTCAGATTCCATCAAATTAATCAATTTCAATGTATCGACTTTTAACACATCTATTCCTAGCAATCTGTGGTCTTTTGTACATGTTACCACTGTTATGGGTATGATTCTTTGTTTCAAATGTTCTTTTGAACATGCCCAATGCTTTAATTGTGGTTCCATTGAATTGTTTTAATTGTAAGGTATACATTTTTAGTCTAGGTTTTCCCATTTCCTGTCAAAAATTAATTGGAATTAGTGTAATGTTACTGCCGGTATCTACCTGCATCTGAAAATATTTTCCGTTTATTTTTACTCTTTCCCTGTTTTTTTTTTCCACCTTTTCTGTAGCAATTTATATGTCTTCAATTTCTTCGACTTTCCTTTTATATTTACATGCCTACTGAAAGTGATCCTTTTTATTCCTTTTTTTTTTTTTCAGATTAGGCATGTTTTACCAAAAGCTGAGCACTTATTTTTTTTTCTCTTACATGACGTTCACCACAGTACTTGCATTGAACTTTGTATTTCTTTGTGCTATATGTCTCTCTCTTGTCTTGCTGTTGGTTGAACTGCTTTATCAATTCTAACTGCTGCATGAATTCTATGCTGGTTTCTAAGTTCAAATTAACACCATACAGCCTTTCCAGTATCTTATATTTAAATGAGGATTCATGCTACCTTCTATCATACTTCACTGGATCATCTCATCTTCTGTGGTCATTTCACCACTGCCAAGTTTTTCGAATTTGCTCTGCTTGGCTTTTTCTTTTAATTAGAGTAAAAATTGTATGATAGATTTGTTTGGTTGTTGTTTCATCTCAAGAAACTTCCTCTTTAGTTTTTCAAGTATGCCGTCGTCAAAACCTTCTTTACAGCTTCACATCTTGTTGTTGCGAGGAACATATCCGTAATCTCGTTTTGTTCTCCTTTGTGTCATTTGTCTCTCAGTTACTTTACCCTGGCCAGTATAGCAAAGCATCTAATCTACATCTCTATATGTTCTGTATCATCGAGCATGGTCAGACATCCTATTAGTGACACTATTGTTGTGATATGTAAATCTCATAGGAAGCTATATGATTTCTCCTTCTTTTGATGCCTGAGGTTCACTCTATTTATGCATTTCATTTGCATAACATGCTATGCTAGAAATATCATTTAGAAAAAATTTTTTATTAAAAATATTTGTACTGAAGAATGTTTCAACTTAATCTCTATCCACAGATACTTGATTATGTGTGACACAGCGCACTGTCGGAGCCTTTGTTGCCCGCTGTCTCTTATGTCAAGATTGAATCTGGTTTGAGAACAAGCTGTCAGCTCTCACTCATCAGTTGCTGATGGTGTCGACACAGCAGCTGGTCCTTGGGTTGACCTTTTCAATGGTAATTTCTCTAGCCCATGTGAAATTGATCTTAAGAAAGACATGCCCAATTCTCACTGGATGTATCACCACCAAGCTGGATATGCACACACAATTGTGGAAATGAAAACAGCACCAAAAATAAAATGAAGGATGCCTGCATAAATTGTAGATAGTCTTTATATATAAAAAGAAATGAGAAAAAAAAATCACCAATCATCTTCTTTCCAAACCCTGTTCCTATTAATTTGGCGACAGAACAAAAGTTTCAACCAATTTCTCTACGTAGTACTTTGCAAAGTGTTTTTCTTTCTATTATTATTTCAAGCTTTGGTTAGCAATATCACTTCACTTCTAGTCAGAGTTTTAAGTTTGAGGTGACTTGAATTGACTTCATTTCACTCTTCACCGAGATTTCACGGAAATTGCCGAAGAGCTGTCTTTGGGTATGATGGGTGGCTGACAGCAGTGGTAATTCAAATTGACTTTGTCTTCGTGTAATGCTGAAACTGTCTGACTTCAACTCTGTTCGGTTGGTGGCAGGAACTCTATGGTAGGTGGCAAGCCCTGTGGTTGGCACTCAATGGCATGGCAATTATCTCTGTCTCATTACATCTTTGGCCAGGAACTGTCTTTAGCCCCATGGGACTCTCGTATTTATGCTTATCCCTTTTTACTGGGTTGGGGACGACGCATAATGGTTGTTATGCAAATATTTTATCCTCCAACCAGTCTCTGTCTCACACATCCACTAAAATCACTTCACCTCCTACCTTTAGGTCGAGTTACTACATGACGTCAACTTTCTTTTTGTTATCTTCTATTTCTCTCATCCAATCCTGGACTGTTTTTACCTTCTACCTGGGCTGAGTTATTACATGAAGTCAACTTTTTCTCAGGGAAATTCCAATTTAGTCATTCTTGTAATTAATCAATTAATTGTCCTTTTTTTCCTATCAACAAATCAACTTAACCTTTGCCCTTGACTAAATTCCCAATCCAGGGAAATATAAATAAAACTTCTCTCTCTTCACTTTGCCTATAGTTTGCAATAAGGCGAGCTTAACCTTTCTACCTTCTTCTGCAGGTGTGTTTTGGCCTGTATTTCGCTAGGAACAAGGAAAGTAGAATTTGATTTTTCACTGTTTTATGCTTCTGACACTTGATTACAAATCATATCAAATATATCTCATCCAAGATTTTAGGAAAATGAAAAAATAAGTTTTCTTTTTTCCAATTATTCTTTCTACCAAAGATGGTGTCCTGTGGACATATCTCAATACAGTCGATTGACACATGACCCTCATTCATGTCAGCTATCCTATACTGACACTTTTAGCTGGAAATTATAAGTTAAAAAAATACAAAATTTTCTAACCATTTTTCGTAGCTGAGAATCATTTTAGTAATATCTCTGCTATTATCATCAAGGTGAGTTTGACACTTGACCTCCCCAGCTGTCTCTCTAGATAACAACACAGGTTTAAAAAAACAAAAATTTCTCTGTTATGTATCACTCATATGCAATAACATTCCTGTCAACAGACAACCTGACATTGGTGACTTCACCTTGCCCAGCTGTTTTATTCTGGATAAACAATTACAATTGTAATCTCTAATTCATACTTATTTTTAGCCAATTTGCAATCTTTGGGAAAGCAAATCTCTTTTTTCAACAAAAAACATCATCTTTTTATTTTCCTCTGTTCATATTGGAACAAAAATGTTTCTTAGTTAAGTCTCATCTGTAATAATTAATAATAATAAAAATTATATAATTCTTTTGTCCATACCATGTTAAATATTGTTATATATGTATATTATCATTGATTTCAATAAAGAAACCTATTTGTGAAAACTATACTTCTAAAGGTTTTCCGTAATCCATATTTTATCATATAAGTTCATTTGAAATGTAAAGTTTATTTAAAATATAAAAATTCCTTGAAAAAAATAAGATCAAATTGTAGCATAGTCTTATACAAATCCTTATGAAATTACTTACTATTGATTGTATCAGATTGACTGATCAGCAGTTGAAGAATTAATATTAAAGAACCGTTTGTATTATAAAAAAGAAAAACTTGATTCATTAGATGTAGAGGTATAAATTTGGCATAAGAATCAAGATACTTTTCAAACTACAATTACTATTATTCTATATGCTCTCTCTCTCTCTCCCTATCATTACACTTCAGATGGTGAGCAGTTATTATCAGTCTATGAGAACTAATAATTTTTTATAATTATAAAAAAAAGTTGCTTTCAAATTGACTTCCTCTGTTACATGGAGTGGAACTCCAAACTTAGTAATTAAAAAACCTCAAAATTGATCCTGACTGTGCAGTCATTTCTGTTACTGGTTGAGTCCCAGCCCAGTGAATTACACATGTTAGAATATATTTATAGTGATCTAATGGTTTTAATTATTGACTAAAGGAAGTGGTTTAGCAATATTTATATGGACAGCTTAAAAATATGGTAAAGGTAATTGAAAATTTTGAATAGGAGAAACTGTAGCTACATTTATCTCTCTTTCTAAGGAACTCTAAAAAAAGATTAATTTTATACTTCCTGTATTTTTCTGTTGTATATTCAGTTGATGAATAAACCTGTTATGTTGTACATCTTTCATTCCAGTCTCCTTTCCTAGATACTTCTTGTCACTTATAATTTACTGCCAAAGTTATCTCAGTTGCGGGAAATGACTATTTGTTATATAATTGTTCTTACTCCTAATATTAGCTAGCACTGAATTTGTCTTGACAATAAAGAAATTTTTAAAATCCTATTTTCAATGAATTATCATGTGGAGGAAATGTTCATACAACAGATCAAATGAATTGACAAAATATTCAAAAAATGTTTAAAGCAATGGTAAGAGAGTTATTCACAGAAGGGATATATAGATTGCATACATTCAAAATTAGATGAAGAGAAATAGTTTGAAATACTTTCTTGGACTGTTGAAATAAAGTTCTTTGAAGTGTCAAATGCTTCATTAAGGCCAATAGTATAATTAGCAAGTAATCTTGACACTGGAAAAAATCTGGAGAGTGGAGGTGTGAACAGAACTGAAACTTTGCACAAGACTTCAGACAATATAAAATAAGGAAAAAAATACTTTGATATAAAATAAGGAAAACAATTTAATTTTTTTCCTAATTTTATCTCAAAAATGATTTTTTCATAGGCTCACTATTTTTTTCCTTCCTGTTTCTAGGTTCAACAGCTAATTTCTGTGAAAACAAGGTATGGCATCCTATGCAAATTAGTTGAGTTGTATTTAAGTGTTAAGCTACTGTCGAGGCTCCATAACGTCATGTGTAATGGTGTATCAAATCTCGATAAAATTTAGATAAAAGCCTTCGAGACTATACTAAGAGTACTTAATCTCAAAGATTCAAGAATGGAAGGTAACAGAATCAAATAATGGACTTGTTTATGGCTTCTGTAGAGTGCAAGGCATTAAAGAAAATCTCCACAATGGCATACTCACAAGAATTAGAACAGATGTCTTTTGAGGAAGTTGTCAGCATAATAAAAATAAACATAAGGCTGAAAAGAAAACTCTTCATCGCTGAAAGGATGAAATTTTTAGAAGCTAGGCACTGGTCAGAGGAATCTATTATTCAGTACATACATACTCAAAAGATAGACAAAGAACTGCAAATTTGAAAAACTAAGGACTTGAGGCATGACAATTAAAGACAAGCTGATTCTCTTATGAAAAACTGAAGGACTTAATGATCTGCAGCATAACCAAAAAGTACTTGAATGCATGCAAGGTGGCCATATTAACTTAGAATTAAGTGTGGACTATTTATAGCAACTGGAACAAATCAGGTTTCAACCAGCCAAGAGAAGAGTTAGTCATACAGGTTGAATGTAATCAAAGTGAAGTACAGTTATTGCAGAATGCTGCTTGAAAAAAATAAAGTCAAGTGTCTGGCACTGGGAAAATGGTGTCTTAAATGTGGAAAAAAAGAATAACTTTAAAACCGTTTGCAGAAATGAAACACTTGTTAGAAAAAATGAGAATAATAACCCATCTGCCCTGAAGAAGAGCAGGAAACCTGTGTATTTGTGATAAATATGCAAAAGAATGGCAGTGAGAATGTGAAAATAAATGGCGATATGTTTAGCATGCAAGTAGACGCTGGTAGTGAGATAACCCTAATTCCAAAAAATTTTTGGATCAAGTTAGGCTTGTAGTAAACATGAAATTAAAAGTAACTCTCTTCTCTTCACTTTTACAAAAATTCACAATTACATGTGAAATTCTGATTTTGACGACTAGGCAAAAGGTTGACCCTGCACTGAAAGCAAAAGACGAAGCTGGATTTCACAATCTGATGTTAAAGGTATTTTCTAACCAATGGAAGGAAATGATTTGAAAAACTGAGAAAAGTTAACAAATCTGTTAAAAGGTCTTTCGGTACAAAAAGAAAGAAAGCTGAATCATTCAGTGAGATGGAAGCAGCGATATCATACACCAGCAACCTGTGACAAAAGAAACTTCAAGTCTGACCCGGACGTAAGGTCCTGACACACTTTCATTCTCTTTCTTCACTCATGCTATTTTATTTTACCTCTTCTTCATCCTCAACATTTTCGCAGTCAACAAAGACAATGTCAACAACAACAAACTTCAACTGACTTATAAAAAATGAACCTCCAATAAGTACAAATTCCTTTATTGTTTCACCTTCCTTTTCACTTTTTTGCCGGCCATAAAAAAAGGAAAGGAACACAGACTGTATTAAACACATTTGCTACTTACAACTAGAATTCTGGACACTTAACTCCTTACTACTATTTCTCATTGAACATTTAACTCTTACAAATTGATTAGTTATGTACATTTTCTCTTTTAGCACTTAACTTCTACAAATTGATGTTATTCTGTTTAGTTAATAAAGTTTACTTTAAACCTACAAATGAAATATTTTATTGTTCCACACATTCCACATTTCAAGCTTCTGATGATTTTGATAAACCTTAAGTTGTAAGGAGTTTGGTTATGTTTCACACAAGGTTAATTTAAACATTCAACCATTTCCCTACTACAGGCTGACCCAAGTTAAAAGAAAGTGGTTTAAAGTTAAAACAATTTGATGGAATAACAATAAAGACATTGGGTACCTTCTGGGGCATATTTGAAACAGATACTTGGTTTGAGAGTATTCAAATCATAGTGGTAGCATACAAGAAGGAACATGTATTATTAGGTATTACATAGTAAAAGTAGATACAGCCAATTAATAAACTCCATGGAAGCACAAGAGAGTGAGCTAGAACTTCTAAAAGGATACAAAGTGAGTATTTGATTAAAAGCAAATTACCACCCCAAATACATTCAAGCCAAAAAAAATACCAGTACATATATCGCTTTTAGTGGTAACCAAATTAAACTGCATGATCAGCAAGGCATATATGGTGGAAGTAACTGGGCCTTACCGATTGTAACATTAAAAAAGGCTGATGGAGATTTGCAGATATGCAGTGACTGTAAAATTGGAGTAAATCATCAGATATGTTCAAATTCATTTCCATTACTTGACACCAAAACTGCAAGTCATGAACTGGCAAACATGGAATATTTTGCAAAAATTGACTTGAGATCTGCCTACAACCAAATTCAGATTGATGAAAAATTTTAAGTTGCCACAATCAACACCTTTATAGGCCTGTTAAGGTGGACTTGTTTACTATTTGGAATTATAACTTCTAGTCATATATTTCAAAAGGCAATCAAAAGAATATTGTTAGGCAAGGTTACTAACATGATTATTTACCAAGATGATATAAGGGTAGGAGTGAAGACCAAATAAATGAAAATTGGATCAAATATTACAGGGATTGAAAAACACTGGATTAAGCATTAATAGAGACAAATATAACTTTGGTTGCAAGAACCTGGTATATTTAGGCTACTAAATATTGAAGACTGGTATAGCACCTGATGACAAAAAGATTATGGAGGTAGCGACTTCAAACAATAAAAAGGAACTGGAATCCTTTTTATGGTTGATAAATTTTACAGTAGATACATCCTATAAAAAGAACACAGTTTGAATGGACACAAAGATGAAATAATGCTTTTGTGATACTAAAAGCAATTATGAAAAAGAAACTTATAACAAGGGTGTTTGATCTTAAGAAAGAGATAACATTAACCACAGATGCAAGTGAGAGAGCAATTGCTATCATCCTATCACAGGAAGATCATCTGATACTGTACTTAACTAGGAAATTGACAATGGCAAAGATAAATTACTCAAACATTGAAAAAGAGGCCAAAGCAATTGTTTGGAGTATGGAGAGGGCACAAAAATTTTTATTTGATAAGAAATTTCTACTAAATTCAACCACAAGCCATTGGAGTTTATTTTTAACTCAAGAAAGGAATTGTTGAACGTTAGGTCATCAAGAATTTTATGCTGGACCATTAAAATCAGGTATAGTATATGTCAAGGGATATACCATTCCTCATGTAGATGCTTTGTCAAGATTACAGTTTGTAAAAGGAACAGATGATGTACACAATGACATGCATTGTGGCATCACAGCAACATGCAGAAGATTAAAATTACAAGCATGGTGGCTAAGTTATGCAAAGGATATTGAAGAATTTATTAATAAATGTCTAAAATGCTATGAAATTATAAGATTCAAGCAAAAAGAGCTTAATTCATAGCCTAAAGAGCCACAACCATGGCTTAGAGTACATATGGATCATGCACACATCAGTAGCACAGGATCATTTCTCATAATGGTGGATGTGTACTCTGGTTGGCCAGAAGTAATCAAGGTTGAAGACTGAAGAGCGTCTACAGTCAAACAGGTTTTGAGAGATGTATTTACAAGGAATGGAATACCACAAATATTAATGCCAGATAATGCTCCTGAATTTTGGGACAAAAATTTGTTTACATGGTTAAAGCAAATAGGCTGTATGTCGTATAAAACTCTTCTTTACCATCCTCAATCCAACAGAATCGCAAAACGGATGGTACAAACAGTTAAAATGACATTGAAGGCATTCTTGCCTATCACTGAAAACATTGAGGCATTTCTAGCAAAACTGTTCCTCAGTTATAGGTCAATACCACACGTGGAGAAGAAGTTGAGCCTATTGGACCTCATGGGTAGACAGAGTAGAGCCCCCATTACCATGTCTCTCATCACAAGGGAAAGAGTATGGTGCAAGAAAGACAAAAGTGCAAATACTGAAGCAGCAAACTTCTTTTTGCAGAGAGGCAATAATATGGCTTTGATCGAGAAGAAAGTGCAGTATATTTTGGCTCATAGGGATCAGTTTAGAAAAAGGATTGTGTTGGATGATGTGGAGATAGAAGACCAAAGTCAAGAGGAGAGAGGTAACTACAGCAAAGAGGAAGAGTAGAGAACAGAAATGTAGGAGAAAGAAGAGAGAGAAAACTACAGTGAAGAAATGGACATAAGTGGAGAAGAAAAGACTGATGAAGAAGACCAATGTCACCGATAAAAAGTAGAAGAGATGAGTAAAAGCAAGAACTATATAAATCAAGAGTAGTTAGATAAAATAAAAGGAAAAATAAACAAGGGTATATGACCATTTCAGTTCAGAGAGAGTGTGGCATCTATGCAAATTAGCTGAGTTGTATGTAGGTGTTAAGCCGCTGTCAATACTCCATGACATTGAGTACTGAAACTGAGATATACTAGACATAACACCGTGTTTTCATTAGTCCCAAAAATTTTGCATAGGCTCATGAATTTGTTTTCATTTTTTTCTCAGCTCCTCCGACAATCTCTGTGAAGTAAAATTTTTATTGGTGCATAGAAAATTTCACATAGGTTCATGAATTTATTTCTGTCTTCTTCAGTTCACCCAAATTTGAAGGGAGCTGTTATTATTTCATACTCACCACAAAGTACAATTTATGGTTAAATCTTCAGTGTTGTGAAACTTCCCTGAAGTGATATTTAGCAAGCCTTTTTCTTGAAATCTTTATGTTCACATAAAGTGAAAATAAATAATTTTTATGCCAAATTTAATAGCAAACATTAATTATTTGGCTCTCAGTACAATGAAATGATCCTTTATTAACAAAGCTCAAAGAGATTAATATTTTTATCAACTGCTATGTAATGTTGCTTTGGTCTGTTTGTTCATTTTGGGTAAATATAATGTAAGTATAGTACATTCTTTTAACATGGTGAACTTGATAAAATTTAAAAATTGAGTGTCAAAAATATGGTATAGCAATTAATTCTCAATATTTAAAAGCAGATTTGTTGTCGAATAAAAACTGACAAGAAAACTATTGTTTTCTTTTTTTTTTCTTTTTTTTTTTTTTGATAAATTGTCTTAAAAATCTTTTTGTTTTGTTTTTCAGCTGGAGACTGGCTGCAGGGTCCCCATGTTTATGCTCTTTATGAAAGCTACGGTATGACAGTTCATCAGATTGAGCTGCTGTTTGTAGCTGGATTTGGCTCCAGCATGATATTTGGCACCTTCATTGGCTCCTTTGCTGATAAATTGTAAATTCTCTTTTCAAGCTATAACATCTTCAGTACTACAGTCTATTTAGTTAGCCATCTATGAAAGTCAGTAATCATTCAGATTAAAATAATTTATAATTACTTTCAGTTATAATTGATGTCATCTATATCCATTTATTTTAAAATGACTGCTTTTGGTAAACTCATAGAAAGTTTCTAGCGTGAAATAGATCATTTAATACTTTATTGTTGTATAAATAACAAAGCATGATACTTATATTAACAAAAACAAATACTCTTTTAATAGAGGGTAACACAAACAGGATTTGAGAATTACAAATTCATAAAGGTATTAAGTGACTTTCAGAGATAAGTCAGTTTCCTGTTATGAATTTTATTGAATAAATTTATGATTTTTCGATAGTAAAACAAAGAAAATGTCTCAAAAATGTTTTACTACAGTCAGGTTAGATAAACTGTAAGTAAAGATAGAAAACCTAATAAACACTTGAAGTGTTAAAAAAAAAACTTAATTTGCTACTGACAAATTTACTAAATTCTAGTTTTCAAATTCTTGAATTGTTGTTATATAAAGTTTCTTATTTAGTGTCAATTTATTTTTTTCATATATTTACATTAGATATATTTTACCTTATATTGTCCAATTATAAATTAATTTTTGTTAATGTTTTAGTTTTATTGTAAGTAAAAAAGACTGTATTCTTTTCTATTTTTAGTGGGCGTCGTTTCAATTGTATCATCTATGGTATTTTATACTGTTTGTCATGTGTTACTAAAGTAAGTTCATTTTCTCTGTTATTGATATAGTCTGATTTATACATTCATATGCAGTAAGAAATTTATATTTGTAAAATATATATATATATATATATATATATATATATATATATAAAAATCCAGGTGAAGAGGACCCAAGGTTTTATGATTTTGAGTTCCCTGGCATTTATTTTTTATAAACAGTGCTCAATACAATAAATATTGTAGAGCTTAATATAATCAAATGTGAATCATTTTCACAACCAAAATCCAACAGTGCCTGATGATGAGATTCTATCTTGAAACATAGAAATGTCTGTGTCGCAATGTACATTTAATTCATAATTATATGATTATATATATATATTTGCTTAAACATTATTTTTAATGAAGGTTTGAATCCTGCTGGAAGATAGATATTTTCCAAACAAGATTTCTTGAACATCTAGGCTGATGGATAATTAAAATGTACTGTTTAATTATAGAAAAAACAGACTATCCACTTAAATATGAGTATCCATTAAAAATAATGTTTAAACAAATAAATTTGAATATATATATATATATATATATATATATATTTATAAAGTGTTTGTGTTTATATATATAATATATATATATATATATATATATATATATGAGCCAATAACTGTTCTATGAACAGGAAAGTTGTAATAGAAGTTATACCTCTTTACAATTTTTGTATGAACATATTCAGCATAGCATCTATTTTCTAAAGTTGTTTTTGTCATTATACTAAGTCCACTTCAATTTCTTACATTGCTATACAGAACTGACCATAAGAGAAACTTTTGAATAATTTTCCAATGTTTGTATTAGTAATAATAATGATTAATTAGCAAATTTACTATTTTTACACTTGTTTAAATAATTTGGTATGGTTTTAAGAAAATTTAATTAAAAAGATTACTCTATCTTTTTTAGATAATTTCATAAATCTTTTTCAGCTCTAGTAATGTGAAATATCAGACAACAACAATGGCTACTACAAATACTAAAATTACAGAATCCTATAAAGATTTTAATATTTTTAAAATTATTTATTCTGCATCCACTACCTTAAAAAATTATTCTTAGCAAAGATTGCATTTAAGTTACAATTTATTTATATATAAACACATTACATTTTCTAATTTATGATTGATTTATGACAAAGCAAGTATAAAATCTTTTCTATATAAACATGAATTAAAAAAATTATTGACTGAAACATTGCTTATATATGGTAATTTTTAAAATTTGAATTAAAATAAATAAAAAGATAAAGGACTTATTAAAATATACTTTTAAAAATTGTTATGCATATTAAATATTGCTGCTTCTGCTGTAAACACCTTTTGTTAATATATATATATATATAAAAGACAAAGGCAAATACTTGCATTTTACTTTCAGTATAAGCTAATTTGTTCTACTGATATAAGGTGAGAATACCAAGACAAAATTTAGTGTAACATGAATTTTTAAAATATATATAAATAGTTTTTGTTTCCTTTTCTGCAGCATTTTCCTAACTTCTACATATTGTTCTGTGGACGGATCCTTGGAGGAATTGCCACTTCTATTTTGTATAGTGCCTTTGAATCTTGGTTGATTCATGAATTCAATGCTGTAAGTTGACTTTTAATTTTCAGATGCCAAATAATGAGGTCAAAGTTCAAATACATTTTCATAGTCTTGCTAATATTTAATACGAGATAGCAATAATATCAGACATTATTTACTGTTCTCCCACTTCTTCAACTTCTGTAACTTAGCTTATATATTCGTCTAGAGATTTACATTATCACTCATTTTATCACAGATTCAAATGGTCTAAACTCACATATTTTGCCAAAAAGCCATTTGGTCTTTGGGATCTGTCTACCCAGGCATTTGCATTTATCTGAGTTTCTGAATTACAATCATTTAACAATAACACAACCACATCTTTTAAATGAAGCATAAAAAAGGTTATTTTCTGAAGGAAAAGTAAAAGCAGAATGTCAGTTGAAATAACATTTATGTTCTTTTCAGAAATATACAATAACAATAAAATGTTAAATACTTCTTGTAGTGAAGTTTGTGTTTGTTTTATCAAGTAATTAAGTGTTCTTAGTGTTGTGTGAGATGTGTAGACACTTTATGATGGTTAACCTAATGTTTCTGTAAATGTATGGCTATTGTCTCTTCTATTGTGTGCGTGAGTGCATGTATGTGTAGATCAAATTGGTTTCTGAAATTGTTTTGAACCTTGAGAAACAGTATGCTTCTATTTTTATATATGTAAGGGGATTCAAAATGTAATTTCACATTGAGGTGTGGACTTTTCATTAATTAGAAAATAATTTCACACTGACTTGCAAAAATCTTTTTCTCAAAGTGGTGAAAATTGTTATTTTTTAAATGCTCCAAAAATAACACATGGTAGATTTACAAATGTGTTCATGTATTTTGGCAGTATTTATCAAACAAACCTCCTAATGGGATTTTATTGTTTGAAAAAAAAAGTATGTATAAGATTTAATTCCTATGCCATCATTTGGTCAGAGATATTGAGTGGATTCAGAAGAATATATTAACTTTTACAAATTATATAGAATCTAAAAAGTAGCCCATCAGCAATTAACAGTTTTACAGAATACTAATGTGAAATGATGAGTTATATTTCTATGTATCAAGAATAGTATTAGGGAAAATGTATGTCAAAGTGGAAAAAGTTATTTGTGAACCATCGTTCTTTAGGACATCATCGGACTAAATTTATGTTCATATGACTACATGCATGTGACAGAGTGGTGCTCGGAGTTTTTTTTTATTTAGTCAAATTCATTTAGAGCCTTTTTCTTTTTTTAAGTAGATATTTAAAACTGCAATATTAAAAGATCTGCCAGGAATGGTGAAATTTTGTCAGAACCAGGGTGCAAATTTACTGTGGAAGCTCTTTTGATTGAGGCACTACTTAGACATTTACATCATAGTCATTTATTTTCTCCTTTGATCAGAGTAGAGCTTTTTATATCAAAAGTGTGGTCTGTCTTATTATGGTGGGCAGCTAACATATTTGACGTATTATTTTAGAAAATGTCCATTTTGTGTTCATGTAATCTTTTATTTAGATTCCTTGAGATTATTTTAAAGTATTTTTTGTGATAATTATCACAGGTAATAGTGTTTTATGTAGAGTTTAGATAGATTCTTTTTGATTGTAGATATGATATAGTAGGTGAGATAATATATTTTTTTGATTCATTGAGTATTTTAGGAGGAGCCATTATTTTATTGGAGAATATTTTATTAGCTTTTTGTCTTGCATTGAATATAAAATAATTAGGGTACTGGAGAAGTTTGAAAGTGTTTTCAATGTATTTCTCTTTATGTAAATAATCTGAGCTGCATATTCTTAGTGCACTTAGGTAGAATCTAATGATTCATCCATTTTGTATGTGAATTCAATTGTGTGTTCAACTTTATTTTGATTTACTAGGTCAGGTAGATCAGTATCATGAGGATATATGTAGAGCATCATCAATATAAAGGATCAGATTCAAGAAATTCTAAAAAGATACATGCCATCACTTCACTCATGTGTAGTTGGATGAACATAACAAATTTAGCCTGGTGAAGTCATAAAGGATGAAATGCATTGCAAGTAAACTTTTCTGACTTTGTCATACATTTTCCAGAATACTAATGTTTATTTTAATAAAATATGCAAATAATCATTATTAATATAGCTAGTTAGACTGAGCTATTAGTATGGTCTTTGTTGATTGTGTTTCTTTTTAATGGTATTCTTTCAATTTCATCTAATAAGGATAAGACACTATTCAAAGATCACCAACAAGATCAAATTATATCATTTGTGTTAAATACCCTTAAATCAGTTTATTTCTTTATTTTAAATATTTTTTAAAGATTTTTTTTCCCCTATTTCAGAGAAACTTTGACCAAAATCTCTTAGGCAACATATTCAGTTCAGCTGTTCTTGGTAACTCCCTAATTGCAATTGCTATGGGTTTGGTGGCTCAATTTGTTGCTGACATTTTTGGATTTGTGTAAGTAATTATTCTTTTCAATCTAAAGTTTTTGTCATAATGTAATAGTTATTATTTTAATTGCTTATAGTTATATTCAAGTTTTTGTTTTTAATTTTTTACTAGTTGATATACAGTTTTATTTGGTTATTTAATATAAATGAAAATATAACCAACTCAGGGCAATGAAACATTAATCTATAAGAAGTACTCTCTTTGGGACCTCACACACTTATCTAATATCCTTTACTTTTCTTTAAACAGCCTGCAAAATCCTCTTTTGAGATCATTATCAGCTGCTATATATCATTCTCTTTAATCTTACCCACAGCCTGAAATGTTTCCTCTTTCAACACCAACTTTAGGAAAAACCAAAAGTCGTAAATCTGGACTGTAGATATGGTCATTTTTTGCACTGTCAATTACCAATCATTTAACAGTTTAAGTATTCTTTCAAAAGTGGGAAACTCTTTCAACATTTCCAGCCAAATTTGAAGTGTTGGTCCCCAAATTTTATCTAGACTTAGTTCACAGTCATACCACAAAGCCTTAATTATTCAAATAGTTTAGATGTGAGAATGTCCAAATTTTAGTACGCAGCTTGATGCATATTGGATGATTTACCTGCCTTTTTATTGTCTATGTGATGCTCACACATTAAACAAGCACACTCAGAGGTACCATGCTGGTAACTAAAATCACTCCCATAGAGAGTCTGTTCATGCATGCACTTTATAGTCCCCTCTGATTACCGAGTTACATGAAGTCTGCACAACTGGTGCTTGACATATTCAAAATATCTGGATACCTTCCAGATAGATCTTGTACAAGTAATAAACACAGCTAGTATTATTTGTATTCTATAAGCATTTCTTCCCATGTCGGCTAATGTATTTACCAGCCAGTTTCATGTTTTACAATAAAATTTCTTTTTTTGCTATTGATAACTGCAATTTTCTCTGACTTACTAGAACTACAGCTTGAATGTTTAGGGTTGTCTCTCTCATCTATCATACTAGTATATTGGCTGCAGTATAATATTTTAATTCTTTGTTTTAATTAAGTATATTCTATAGGCTAGCAAATATGGTGAATCACAAACCTATTATGACATACTTTTTTAGCTATATACAGCTTTCAAAGTAATCAAACTCACATTTTTTTCTTAGTGGCTGGCT
Source organism: Ascarosepion bandense (assembly GCA_037127315.1). Lineage (NCBI taxonomy): Eukaryota > Metazoa > Mollusca > Cephalopoda > Sepiida > Sepiidae > Ascarosepion > Ascarosepion bandense. The sequence goes on along the minus strand of JBBBDQ010000572.1, from coordinate 677,253 downwards.
GTTGATATCTGAATAAATAATCATGTCTTTGTGACAATTTCCTGAAATCCAATGCTTCTTAGACATTTGTTACATCTGATAATGCATTCTGGCAAATGTTCTTAAGAAAGAGATACAATACAGCAATTTGGAGGTAATAACAGTAGCAGAGCAATGTTTCAGTGACCTAACACAAGAATTTTGAGAGAAGGGTTAAAAAAATATTAAAGAAGCATTGAGCTAGGTTTATATAGATTTAATGTTCAGTCAGTTAAGTGCCATACGTCATACACACTTGGGCGATCATGTCTCAAAAGAGCAGATGATTATCCCGCAGTAGGTTGCCATTATTTTCTGCGGTAGACTGGTTGCCAGCCAAGGCTATAGAACCCAATCTGTTCTATTATTTAACCCATAACTGGAGGGAAGAGACAGATTAATACCCTTCCCAAGGGTATTTGTGCATAAGTGAATGCAATGAATTCAACTGGAATTCAAACTTGCCTCCCTGATTTCTTGTTCCGAGCCGATATCCACTGCACCACAAACATGACTTAAAACTCCTGATCATCAGGCAATTTTAAAATGTATGAGTCTGCAAAATATATTTGCTTGTAATCAATAATTGTTTTAAAAACAAGAAATGGATAATTTTGTTATTGTTTTAATGTTTATTGAAATAATCTTTGAGAAATATAATTAGAAGTGCTAATTAAGTAATAAGCTTTTTTCGTTTTTGTTTTTAAATAATTTCACCCTTAATCAAGGCAATAAAGCCACTAAAACACAAGCGGTTACTGAGTGTAAGAAAATATGAGAAAGAACAGAAATTAAAAAGACAGAAAACAATGATTGACATTGCAGAAAAAGTTGACTGGAAATCAAGAAGCAAAAAGAGAGCTCCACAAACAAGAAGTGTGAGAGAAGAAACTGTAATCATAGAACTTATGGTTACATAACTGTAAAAAGTTGAGACTTTACCACCAATCTAGTACTGCACTTGTAGCAGTGACTTGCCTTGGCGACCTAAATGGGCAGAGTCGGGTATATGTTTTGTAAGGGAGTGTGGTGACGGCGAATTGGTGAGCGTTGGTCAGATGGAAAATCAGACAGCACTTCGTGGTAAACAAAATTGGTGTTGCTTGTAGCCATTTATATTTATTGTGCTGAGCGTGCATTGGCTGAGTGGTAGCCAGGTCGAGTGGATAAAACGTGGTATGCTCATTTTGTTGTTATTTGAACTGTCGTTCGCATGAGAATAGCGTTTCGGAGATTAAGACAAGACGTGTGAATTTGGTTTGCCTGTTTGAAATACTTTCCTGTGGTTGCTTCCTACCAATACAATTTTTTTTCTCTTTTTGCAACAGCACAAGTTCATAAATTCTAGATACCATAGAAGAAAGTTCATCAGAATTCTAGGTACCATAGAAGAAAGTTCATCAGAACAATTTATTTATAGAAAAGGCAAATTCTTCTTTGTATTTTATCAAGAATTTCTAAATACATGGCAGATAAACCAGGCCAGATGTGGTAGCAAAGATGAATGGTAGACTTATAAATATGCAAGATATTTATATTTATGTTGCACTGTATATCCATGAAAATCTATTTGTGTATGTATATATTCCTCATTATTTTTAATGTTTTTCATAGAAATTTTTATTTTTTGTAATTTACAGCGCTCCATTTGATGTGTCTATGTCTGTGCTTGCAGTAATGATTCTGGTCATTGTGTTTGCATGGACTGAGAATTATGGTGACCAGAACATTGATCTTAGTCAATCTCTAAAGAATGCTTTCACATCTATTCGGACTGGTAGGTGATAATTACTGTTAACATAATTCACACTGGATTATTATCATCACTTCTTTCATATATATTCAAAGTACATATATTTTCATCTCTGGTTGGGTTTTGTACTTTTGTTATTAAAGTTCATAGGAAATATTCCAAAATTTACAAATGTCGGCCAGATGCTCAGTGCACAATAAGATAGTTTTTAAATTAGAGGTAACAAATAGGATGTTTTTTTGCTTTCTCCAGTATAATCTTTCGTGTTCCCGAGACCATTTCTCCTACGAGTCAACAGACTCTGCATGCTAGCAAAATTTTGATAATCTTTCACACTTTTGTTTTCTTCAGTGTATTTAAAATTGTGAAGAATTCTTATTTCTGTCAGTTTCTGCAACTGTATACAAATTTTTCTTTTTTTTTTTTTTTTTTTTTTTTGAGAATGCTAAAGATTGATGTTTGCAGATGTCTTTCTTCTTTATTGTGCCTTTTTAATTCTTTTATGTGATTAAGTTTTCATCTGATTCAGTAATAGTGATTTCTTGGACTCTTGCTGGTGGGTTTTGATGATGGTGAAGGCTGTAATTGTGTAGGTGTCAATGGTGGCTGACATTTGTTGGGAGCTGGTGAGAATAACTCAAATTTTCGAGGGCTGAATTTAGGGTAATTAATTTCCTGTAGCAGTTGTTTAGGTGCTTGATATTTAGGGGGGAAATAGGACAGTGAAGGAAGCTGCCACATCAACCATTGCTTGTATTATTTGGCTTCTTTTTGATTCTTGTTTGTTTTGTTTTTTGTTTTTTTGTTGAAAATCAACAAAATATCACATTTCTTCTTACCTAGATTGCTACAGCCACTACAACTTTTTGTCCTTTCGGCCTTTTTGGGAATGGTTAGTGTTTCCAGGCTTTGGGCCTATCTGGAGATTGAGATGTTGAAGTTTGGACCTTCTTTCTGCACTTCCTGTTGGTGAGGCTTCAGAATACATTGAATGCCCCCATGCAGAGGATAAAAGTCCTTCAATGGGGTCACCTGTTTGCTGTGGGTGGCAACACGTAATGCCTGGGGATGGGATCCTGGTGGTTGAGCAAGTCATGACACAGGAGTTAAGCAACCATGACTCTGCAACACACCAATTTAGACCTTACTTGGGCTAGACGGGTGGTCAGAGAGGCCCGATCCAATCAATTGGCTAGTCATGTCATGCCCCATCACATCTAACCTACCTCAAAACAACTACAACTAACAATTAACTTTCCCAGCGCCAAACCCTACACTAACTATACTAACACCTTACCCCAAAAATGTGATGGAATGTGGTGGCTTAGGGGGGTCAATTGGTGTGGGAAGAAAAGATCACGACATGGCTGTATACAACCGGAAATGCCCCTGGACTTGGCCAGCGAAACTAAAGGTGTATAGGTGCTCAAAACCTTTCCCATATACAAGTATACTAGCCATGTAGCCCTGTAGTGCCAGGGTGAATGGGTTTTCCCACTGGCTGCTACCCAATACTGGACTCTGAGGTGGATGGGGAGCATGGATAATGAAGAAAATAAAAACAATAAATGGCTACCAGAAAAGACTCCAAGAGACTACATAAGGATTTAGACTCCAAGGATGAAAACTATAATGAATTATTTCCCTGATTTATTTTATTAGAATCAGTTGAGAAAACTCCCCTAGATACACTGTCACCTTTCCTTATTCAAAAAGTAATAACCCAAAACATCACTGCTAAAATGATTAAAAAACTTAGAAATGAAACATTGCTTGTTGAAATAAAAAAAATAAAAAATATGCTAATTCCCTACTGAAAATGAATCAGTTACATAACCTGAAGGTTGAAGCCTACCCTCATGAAAGGCTAAATTTTGCTAAAGGTGTGATACACAGTAGAAAATTAACTCTATGCTCAACAGAAGAAATAAAAAAAAAGAATTGAAAAGTCAGGGAGTAACAGAAGTGAAGAGAATCACAATAAAAATTGAAGGAAAAATAAAAGAAATAAATACCTACATCATGATCTTCAATACACCCACCACACAAAAGGAACTAAAAATCAGATATAATATAGAAAAAATAGAGCAGTATATCTTGAACCCCTTGAAATGTTATAAATGCCAAAGATATGGACACCATCAGGACCATTGTACATGCCTACCGGTATGCGAGAGATGTGGAGAACAAGACATGCATATAGACTGCCAAAAAAACTATAAATGCATCAATTGCCAGGGAAACCATCATGCCAATTTCAGAAACTGTGAAACATGGAAGAAAGAAAAAATAATTTGTTTGAAATACACAAAAATGTAACCTACCTGGAGGCAAGAAAAATGGTAGAAGCCAAAAAATACGCAGAAGTAGCAAAAAAAATTATCCTCGAATAAACAAAACTGCAAAAATAACATTAAAATGGAAGACATCACAAAACTACTCAAAGAGATGAGGGAACTGATGAAAGAATTAAAAAACATAAATAAAACAAAACCTGAAACCAACTCACAAACATTCGAAAATAAAAACTCAGCTACTTCAAAACCCCAAACACAACCCCAAAATGTAAACTTTTCAGAAACAACAACTACACAAAAACTGACTGGAAAAACTTCAAATTCAGCACATGAAGAAAAAAAAGAAAAAAAAAACCTCCTGACAAACCAAAACAAAAATCCAAGATAGATCATGCTCTACTTCAAAACAAGAAATTCAACTGAAAACAGATTTAAATCTCTAGAAACAATGGATACAGATGACAAAAAATATGACACCTAATGAACAACCCCCCCTCTCCCCCAAAAAACAAAAATCACTTAATATCAATAACAAAAACCCTAACTGAAAACAAATCTGAGGCAATAAATAGACAGAAAACTCAAATTAAACAATGGGCATTAAAGAACAAATCACAAAAATCTAAAAATGTGGCAAACAAAATAATCCAATGAAACATAAGAGGTATAAAAGCTAACTTGGATGAACTAATTCTCCTCATTTCAAATCAACTCCCTGATGTTGTTTGCTTACAGGAAACTTTCCTGAAAGAAAATGACACAATAAATATTAAAAATTACACCTCATATAACTACATAAACAAACAGGCTGATAAATCCTCAGGTGGTGCAACTATAATCATTAATAACAAAATAGCACACAAAGAAATAAAGTTACAAACAAACATGCAAGCAATAGCAGTATCAGTAACTCTTCACAAGAAAATAACTCTATGCTTCCTGTACATACCTCCTAATGAGATATGGGGTAGTAGAGAAACAAACCAGAGACAAAATCATAGAATCTGTAATTGAAGAAAAACAGTTGTGCCTATTTAACAAGAAACAATACACATATCTTCATCCAACACATATCTTACATTGCTATAGACCTCATGATTTGTGAACCTAGCATACTCCCTGATTATCACTGGAAAGTTTATGAAGATAACTATGGAAGTGACCACTTCCCTATAATATTGGAGAATCATACATCCCAATCTGAAGTACAACCATTACATTGAAATTTTAAAAAAAACTAACCGGGAAAAATTCCGGCAGCTATGCCAGAGCAAATTAATCCCCAAGTTAAACAACCAAAAAATGGACCCCACTACATTTTTTACTGAAACATTACTTGCAATAGCAAATGAAAGTATACCCAAAATGTCACCATCCATAAAGAAAAGTAATCCTTTGTTTGATACTGAATGCAGAAAGGCTGTAAATATATGATGAGCAGCTCTAAAAACATTTCAAAAACAGCCTATCAACCTACAAAAGAAAACCTAAACACATTCAAGAAGTGCAGAGCTAAAGCTTGCTAAATATTTAAAGAAGCCAAAAGAAGAACTTGGAAACAATTCATATCCAAAATAAGCATCAGCACAAAAAGCAAAACTATATGGGAAATGATTAAAAAAATATCTGACAAAAATAATACCCTCATACATAATAACCAAAAAGCTACAAACGAAAAAGAAATAGCAAACCTTTTGGTAGAGATTTTTTAAGTAAACTCATCCTCCAAAAACACTCATTACGAATATCAGAAGATCAAAGAAAGAGAAGGAAAAAAAACTAAATCAAATTCCAAACAAATATTTCCCAGGATTATAATCAGCTCTTCATAATGAACGAACTTCAAGATTCCATATTGAAGGCCCATAACACAGCTATAGGCCCAGATGAAATACATTACGAACTTCTAAGGAACCTCCCCAAAATATCAAGGGAGTATCTACTATCCATCTATAATGATATATGGACAACAGGCAACATCCCCAAACTATGGAAAAATCTTCCTAAGGAAGCATCTATTTTTAGTGCTGAATCAAAAGCCATTGATTTGGCCCTTAACATCATCTCCCAAAGCAAAAGAAAAAAAGTTCCCCATTTTTTCAGATTCTCTATCAGTACTGACAACTTTACAAAATAAAAAATTAGAAAACCCACTGATCATAAAACTATTGTGCAGATTAACATCATTGTCAGATACAAAAGAAATTATCCTTTGTTGGGTTCCAAGTCACATGGGAATCCGAGGAAATCATAAGGCTGACACAGCCACCAAAAATGCTCATAAAGAGCCCATTGACCAAACATATAAGATTCCATACACAGATTTAAAAGTAAAAATACAATCATATATCCAAAATAAATGGCAAATCCACTGGAACAATTGTAATCTAAATAAATGACTAACAATAAAACCCAATCTAGGTGAATAGATACAGGGTTACAGGGAATCACGAAGGGAGGAAGTTATCCTTTCTCGACTCTGTATTGGACATACTAAAATAACTCATCTATTCCTACTTGAAAAAAAGGAATCGCCATGGAGCACAGCCTGTCATACCTCATACATGGTAAGACACTTCATGATGGACTGTGCTGACTTTTCATCTATACGGAAAAAGTACTACAATACAAAAACAATGAAAGAACTATTGGAATGCACCAAGATAGATCATTTCATGGCATATTTAAAGAAAATAGGACTAGGCAACAAAATTTAATTAAAATAAAACATGTACAACCAATCTAATGCATGCAACAACGTCAAAACAAATAAACTATATTAAAAAAAATGTGATTCCAAAATTCAAAAAGTTACCCTTAAATTACCATAATGGTTGATGGGTTGTTAAACTTAAACCAAATCAAACCTTCCTGCTCTGTCCTGATTTTATGTGATTTTATGACAGAAGGGGATCTGGAATTAAGTAAGTTTTTCAATGTTCTTTAACAAGTTGTGACCATTCTTTTTACAGTGCTAATGTGCCATTTTTTCTGGCTCCAATTACTAGTAATTCAACTGTCCACTCCCAAAAAGTTTGGCTTTATGAACTACTAGCTGTATAGCCCGGCGTTGCTCGGGTGTAATGAAAGCTTTAAAACTAATCCATGGTCCTGGAGCTTAGACTCAGCCTAAAGAATATTTGTGTGAAATTTGGTGAGAATCGGATAAAAATTGTGGGTTTGTATAAAGGACATACAGATAGATAAACAGGCACACACGCACAAACATCTTGCTTTTTATATATATATATATATATATATATATATATATATATATATATATTATGGATTTTCTGCACTATTGTAAGAACTGCAAACTTGAAACTTCTGAATATCGTTTCTTATGTCTTTGTCTATGAGTGTATGAAATTTGATTAAAATCGGACCACTCCTTCTATAATCCGATTTTTTCGATTATTGATTTTTGATATTTATCAGGGGTACCTCGACACAAAACCTAGCTAAGAACACTCGCAGACGCTTATAGTACAACTGTGTAAATTTTCAAGAAAATCGATTCAGCCGTTTCGGAGTCTATAGGTAATGGACACACACACACACACACACACACACACACACACACAAACACAAAGTTCCATTTATAAATAAGTTTAGATTCAATTAGATTTAAATTAAGATCATAAAAGTCAAACTTTCATTCCATATGAAATCTATCACCTGATCTATTATTCTAGTTCACTAATAGGTTATGTATTTCACAAAATTTTTCTTTGTTTCTTTGAGGATAGACAGTCTCTTACAGTGGGTTACAATATATTCCACCAAAAGTTTGCTCATTCCATCAGCTGCTAAAGATTCACTTCCAGTCAGCGTAGTGATTTTTATCATGATGCATTTTATAGACTGGAAAATTTTGTTCAATTTCCTGTCAATCATGAAAGCTAATACTGACCTTTTTTCAAGTCCCTAAACATAAACAAATTAACCAATAAACTACTCTCTTTGAAGAGAGTGAATATTTTGTCTCTCTATAAGCTTGTAAATTGGGCAGGGAATGAGCCATGTTATGAAGTAAGCTGCCATAAATAGTTTTTAAGAATTTACAAGAGGTAAATTATTTGTAGGAAGTTATAGAATTTGACAAAAAAAAATATTTATGAAAATAATAGGAAAGTTGCATATTCTGTATAGCTTTCTTTTTAATCTACAACCAACATTTTGGTAGGGAACAGTCAACTTTGTGATGATGAAAATGTAACTTTTTTTGTAGAGTTCTCTAAGTGCCAGATTAACCAATAGAAAACTAAAGTACACTTGAAAGCTTAGAGTTATTAGAATATCCAGTATTTTTATGTATTTTTAATATTGAAGAAATTATTAAGCACTTCTTCAGATATACATGTATACTGACTGGAACTTATTAAAATATTCTTTGTGAGAAAAAATGACTAAAAAGGTATTAACTTGAACTACATATAAAATCTATGTTGAATCTTGTGTCATCTCTGGGTCCCACACTAATACATAAAATGGTAATAATGAAAAGGATTTTCTTTTGCTTATTTATTTTTATTAGAGCGGGAAAAATGTGACAGTACGTGGAATGACATCATGGGAATGCATGTTGCACATTTGCTTAGTATCTCTTCACATGTGAGTCTCTCAAACCTGGGTGTCAGAAGCATAACAATGCTTCTAAATTCTTGCAGCTATTTATTGAATTTGCACCATTTTGAACCTGTATCCAAAAACCCAGATAAAGACAATCCATCACTGTCAGAATACCATGCCCATGAAGCACTCCAACCAATCGCTGACCATTTTGGCCCTGGTCTTCGCATTCTGTAACAGTACATTTATTTGAATAAAAAGAATTTAACCTGAGTAACACAAGTTGATAATACACTCAGAAATAAATAATGACAAAAATAAATAAAAATAGTGTTAGTAGTGGTAGGTTGGTTGATTTTTTTTGTTTTTTACAATTTTGATACATTGCTGTGTTATCTAATGTTGATTTTATATGTGGATTGAATTCATTACTCAATAGTAATGGTCAGCTCTGAGATTAGCCTTGTTAATCTGTTGTTTTTTTTTCTTTAAAAGTAATGTATGACAACCTGATAAGCACAGAAAATAATTTTAAAAACTACTTCTTTTCATTGTCAGATTTCAAAATCTTGTGCCTTGGCATGATCCAGTCATTATTTGAAGGTTCTATGTATGTGTTTGTCATTGAATGGACCCCAGCCTTAAGTGGTGCTATTGCCAGTGCTGTTTCAACAAGTGCCAACATTCCCAAAACAACCATTCCTCATGGAATCATCTTTGCTTCTTTCATGGTAAGTTATGAATTTACTTTCTTTTTGTTTTACTTTGGAAATAATAACAATGTTTGCATTATTCATATTATTTGTATAGAAATGAAGTCATAGAAATACTATAAGTCTTACTTGTAGGCTTTGCACTTAAATCTAAGTCTTTTTAATAAATGATAATAGCAGTAATATATTCGTCTTTTTTATGTGCCGAGTTCCTTCCAGACATGGACAATCTTGGTTCTCTACAAGTTCCTGTATTTAGTAACTCTTATCAATGCTTACTTTTTTTTTTTTTTTACTCTCCTTTCCACTCCTGATCTGTCATTCATTTACACAAGCTTGTTAGGTAGGTTATTCACTATTTCCCTCTGTCCCTCTTGCTGTGTGGTAATTTATTCTTATTGCAAACTTCCTCGTCTCTTGTGTATATTAAATATTTTAACCTTATTTTCTTTTACAGCTTTGCATCATGATTGGTTCTTCTCTCTTTAAGCTGCTTTCGAAATATAGCCCTGTGGAATCTTTTATGCGGTAAGAACTAAAATATATAAATTATGACTTAATTGTTACAGTATAAAATATGAAAAGAAAAGTAAAAAATATGTTGTGATTGAACAGAAATTAGAAGATGTAGTATAAAAAAAACTGTTGCACACTGCGGTGCTACACCCAATCGAACGCCTTCTTGCAAACCCAAATGAACACCTTCTTGCTAAACCAAACAAACGCCTTACAACAGTGAATGAGCAAGTGGCTAACAGATAAACAAACAACCGACCGACTGCAACGGATTCTGCTGCCAATCCTGGCAAATGATTAGGGCGTCCACTTCTTATAGTCCTCGGTTAAGTCCATTATGGTACTCCAAGGTGTTCCTGGTGAAAGCACACACACGCAATTTGAGGACACTTCTGGGCATGCTCATTATATATGTCACACTTGTTGCCAAAACATATGGCCAAGGTTTCCATTCCATTAGTGGATAGTTCTCCGGCAGGGTCAGATACATGAATAAAAGAAATAACTAACAAACAAAAATAACAAAAGTCAGAATTATAATTTAATAAAATTTAATATAAAACAACAATGATACAGGGAAACTTGTCTGTGTGGAAAGGTGTGTACAATGTATGCAATATGAGGATAAAAAAAAAAACACTTAACTTTTGTCCATAGTCTGAAAACAAAAATGTACATGTTTTTCTTTTTCTTCTCCCTTTCCTTTTATATTTCACTCTAAATTTTCTTTTAGTTCAGATCTTTAATTTCTTTTCAAAGTTGCAAGCTTTTGTTGCCAAATGATATTTGTATTTTTTTGTAGCCTCAACAGCATAAAAGTTTTCTTTCAGTCATAAAGATTTAATGTTTAGTTAACTAATGCGTTCTCAGTTTTCCTTAACTACAAGAATCATACATGCCCTTACATTTGGTGTTGAACACACTTAGTAATTCACTGTTGCTTCCTGGTTTGTAACTATTTAGTCAATCAAGTAAAGGTCCATATGTTGCATGGGATTAATGTTGGTGAGTTGAATGCAATGTTTGGTCTTTTCATTAATCTCTTCATATGTTGATAACATTAAAAAAAAGTGTCTACTAACCAACTGGTTCTCAAGTACCCCCCCACCATGCAATCTTTCATACTGGGTCATGTGACCCTGCATATATGTAATGTGTTATTGTTAGCCATCAGCCAATCCCGTTTCTAAGGGTCATTGTTATGTTAATTTGACTGCTGATTTCATAAGGTTGCCAGACAGAGAACATAAATCTCACAGAGAGAGAAAAAAAAGAGTGATAGTTTATTGACAGTATATCCATTTAGTACAGTGTGGGAGAGGAGTGAATATGTGAGAACATAACAATCTATGTATATTTATATATGCATATATAAAGACAAAAAAACTTATCTTAACCAACATATTTCATCCTCTGAGAGACTCTATCAAGGCATATGCAAGGATTTTATTTTGTTATAACATTTTTGCTCTTATATATAAATAGTTGTTACAAAATAAAATTCTTGCATTTGCCTTGATAAAATCACTCAGAGGACAAAACATATTGGCTAAGATAGGTTTTCTTTCTGTTTTTATTCATATTGTTCTTTTACAGATGTATTTTATTTGAAATTATATCTAAACTTATTTATAAATGGAAATTTGTGTGTGTGTCTGTGTGTATCCGTTACCTATAGACTCCGAAACTCCTGAACCAATTTTCTTGAAAATTTACACAGTTGTACTATAAGCGTCTGCGAGTGTTCTTAGCTAGGTTTTGTGTCGAGGTACCCCCGATAAATATCGAAAATCGATAATCGAAAAAATCGGGCTATAGAAGGAGTGGTCCGATTTTAATCAAATTTCATACACTCATAGACAAAGACATAAGAAACAATATTCAGAAGTTTCAAGGTTGCAGTTCTTACAATAGTGCAGAAAATTTGATATTGATACCAGGAAACCAAAATTTGATTCATTTTTCTTTCAGTCTACAGTTTCGCTTTAACTGGAAACAACTATTGCTTTTTAGTCTTTCGTGCCAACGTCCAAAGAGTCTGGACTCCAGGACCATGGATTAGTTTTAAAGCTTTCATTACACCCGAGCAACGCCGGGCTATACTGCTAGTATATATATAAGAACAGTATTGGAAACTGTATAACAAAATAAAAAAAATTGCTCGTGATGTATTTCACCCTTTCTTGAAATTTTTACTAACAAAAGTGATGGTAATAAATGTAAAAAGACTCTAAATTAACTTGGCTAAATAAATAAAAATTATAAAATTTTCAGCACTCCTCTGTTGTGTACATGAGTCAGTTAAGTGCCATATGTGATACACACTTGAGCGATCATGTCTCTTTCGAGATATGACTGACTGGGCAGATGATTATCCCGCAGTAGGTTGCTATTGCTTTCTGCAGTAGACTGGTTGCCAGCCAAGGCTGTTCTGTTATTTAACCCATAACTAGAGGGAAGAGATGGATTAATACCTTTCCCAAGGGTATTTGCACGTAAGTGAATGCAAGGAATTCAACTGGAATTCAATTATACAAATTTAGTCTGAAGTCCTCACAGACAAAACATGTCACAAGTAAACTGATATATATATATATATATATATATATATATATGAAATGAATTGTTTGAACATTATTTTTTATCGATACTCGTATTTAAGTAGATATTCTGTTTTTTAATGAAACAGTATTATATATTTCTACCGGTCTGATTATTTACGATAAATTTTTATTACAAAAATGTGTGCCATTCGGCAGGATTCGAACCTGCAACCCCTATCTATATAGGGGAAGCTACCATTTGATCTGGTAACGTCTTAGACCTCTTGACCATGAATAGCCTCCAGTCTAAATGAGGTTTTTATCAAGCCTATATAACACAACTTTCGATCTATCATAAACAAACATATCTGCTCTGAAATGTATCGTAATGTCAACAAATGTAAACATGTTACGGAAATCAACGAATTTTAACGAAACTTGGTTATAAGCAACCAACAATTTGAAATTAATTGTTTGAACATTATTTTTTATCGATACTCAATACTTGTATTTAATTAGATATTCTGTTTTTTAATGAAACAGTATTATTGTAATATAACAATCTCGCCCCACCCGAGGAAAGGCTGATGCAAGCAGGGGTGTTTTCCGGTCGTTGAAAGGAACGGATGTTTGTTTGACCTTATTTCCGGCAGTAGCGGAAATGGCTACAAGAGGCAGACAGAACAGGTGTCTCTGAGAATTACGTGGGCGTGCGTGGGCGAGGCAAAATCCGGAAGTACTGGTTTGGAGATTATAAAAAGATCTCGGCGCACGGATTTCAGGCAGAGAGACGAGACAGACAGACAGAGAGCCAGACCAGACCAGACCAGACCAGAGGAGCAACGGATACGTCAACCCGTCAACCCCGTCAGCCCCTTGGAAGCGCGCTCTCACTCTCTGTTCACTAGGCTACACGGTTCATCGTCACTAATAAAAAATATACATATATTTTTATATATATGCGTGTTTGTTGTTTGTCGATATATAACAAACATCATTTGGTGCTAGTGACTTGCTGTTTTGAGACAACAAAACAGATTGATACGAGCTGGTTACCACGACAACGATTGAAAATTCAACGGACTTAAAACTACCGGATAGAAGACGAAAATAGTAAACAACCGGACAACAGCGAGGAAGGAAGAAAAAGAAAAAAGAAGACGAAAATATATAGCAGCCGCGACTGTAGACATTCAGCCAAGGTAAGTGACTCATTGATTTGATAGTGTGTGTGTTCTCTGCTCGTGTTTATAATAAGTCCAGTTAGAAAACAAAAAAAAAATGCATACTTTTGCCATTGAGAAATGTGGATTGTTGGTGTCAAACACATTAAGAAGGGTAGAACGGAGGGGGTGAAACAGACTACATGTAGGGAGTAGCGCATAGGTTTGGGGTTGCGGGGGTGTTAAAGTTGACGGGAGGATTGGAGTTGAGATATTTACCTATCTGTAAGTACAAAACATCTGAGTTAATGATTTATTTTTGTTGTTAATATTTTACCATATATGTGAAGTGAGTTTACTGGTATGTTGCTTAATTAATCTGACTTTTATTGAGTAAGTGAGATGTAAAATCATGTAAAGGAAGTTTCTTCTACTCTTTAAAGTGGATAATTGGATTAACTTGTTGATAACAATGTTTTCGTTGGGTTGTGCAGTGTTAGGTTTTTTTTTTTGGAATTCTTTTCAATGACTGTACACTACAAAATGATTTACATTTCTATGGTTGTGAATTATGCTTTCATGCAGGTTCCCATCAATTCAACATCCTCTGTGAATTTTCATTTATGTGACTTGGGAAATATCTTTTGAAGATATATTAATTTCTGAAAACTAGTAAATACCTTGGAACAGATAAATATGGAGAGATTTAGTGAAGGATGTGAGGAACTCCCGAGGAGGTTGACGATAGGAGTCATTGCTGGCATGGTCGGCGTAATAATAATCCTTGGAATAATAGCCAGGAAGCGGAATTTTAAGTGTAAAAGAAGCAACAGTGCTTCGGGAAAGGAAATTGAGTTATCCGTTGTGAATAGTACTCCGGGGTCAACGGGTGTTCAACACTCAAATGTCTCTGCGTTAAACAGAGAGATGTCAACAAATCAGATATGCTTGGTTTCGAATCCAGAGGAAGTAGTTCAGGGAATGGAAAGCATTGTACAAACTAAGGAACTACGAGTCACGGGTCCATTTTTTTTAGACTAAATTAATATAGATGAAACCTCTAATCCTCCACAAGTAAATTGCATGCGGATTAACGTTGGAATCAGGGTAATTTTCTTCATTTTCTATTGAACATTTCTCGGTCAGACTATGAATGATATGTACGGCAGATAATGACCATTTTTCTGTGTTCAAACATAGTATGTTTGAAATTAAATTAAATTAAATGAAGTTACATGTGTAACAATAAACTCGAGCAGAAGCACACATGGTGTTGGTCAAAGGTCATTTACTCGATGTTAGTTTGGAAACTGGGGCGCGATTACCGCCTATAATCACGTGGTTATACATCGGGGTGTCTACGCTTATGGACAGAGTCGAGAAAGAAAATGAACATTTTTAAGAACTTTGCCCAATTCTGTGAAAATGGATATTAAAAAAAAAGAAAAAAAAAAAAAAAGAGGAGGAAGAAAGAAAGAAAAAAAAAAAGAACAATGAAACATCGAGCTGGTAGAACAATTTTCAAGATGGATACGAACATTGTTGGGTTGCCGATGTAGGCTCCCCTATTTTTTTTTTGTGTTGTAATGTTTGTTTCGACACATGTTTTATACAATTGTCGGGCTTGTGTGGCATGGGGAGGAGAGTGAGTGTGTTGCGCTTAAAATGTTCTTAGGTGAACATTTTGGAAAATGGGTGGGCGAGGAATGTAATATAACAATCTCGCCCCACCCGAGGAAAGGCTGATGCAAGCGGGGGTGTTTTCCGGTCGTTGAAAGGAATGGATGTTTGTTTGACCTTATTTCCGGCAGTAGCGGAAATGGCTACAAGAGGCAGACAGAACAGGTGTCTCTGAGAATTACGTGGGCGTGCGTGGGCGAGGCAAAATCCGGAAGTACCGGTTTGGAGATTATAAAAAGACCTCGGCGCACGGATTTCAGGCAGAGAGACGAGACAGACAGACAGAGAGCCAGACCAGACCAGAGGAGCAACAGATACGTCAACCCGTCAACCCCGTCAGCCCCTTGGAAGCGCGCTCTCACTCTCTGTTCACTAGGCTACACGGTTCATCGTCACTAATAAAAAATATACATATATTTTTATATATATGCGTGTTTGTTGTTTGTCGATATATAACATTATATATTTATTTCTACCGGCCTGATTATTTACGATAAATTTTTATTACGAAACCTGCCAAATGGCACACATTTTCGTAATAAAAATTTATCGTAAATAATCAGGCCGGTAGAAATAAATATATAATACTGTTTCATTAAAAAACAGAATATCTACTTAAATACGAGTATCCAGTATCGATAAAAAATAATGTTCAAACAATTCATTTCAAATTGTCGGTTGCTTATAACCAAGTTTCCTTAAAATTCGTTGATTTCCATAATATATATATAATTTTTTTCTAATATCTTTGGTTATTGTATTATGTTTATTGATAGTTTTTTGAAGCATTTAAATGAAGTTAAACAGAACTTGGTTTTTCTAATTTTCAGTAGATTAATATGAATGGGCAATGAAAGTTTCTTGACCTGATTAAGAAGCTGTTTCAAAAAATGAATCTGATGTTTGGTTATTTGGTCAGATTTTGGGATGTGAGTCAGGTCAAGAACTTTCCAGCATCCTCTTGTATGTGCAATATATAAACTTTCACACCAAATGAACATTGTTTGTAGAAAATACATAGTTCTATTTTTCATATATATTAGAGTGCATATTAATATTCAGTTCATTGTGAGAACATTATATAAAGAACTTTGGGGAAAAAAACTGTATGGGCCATCACCTTCATAAACTGCTTAAAAATCTAGTTCAGTTGAAAATCAATTATACTAGTTTCTATAGATGACATCCTTCTTTTACTATTATAAGAGGACTTAGTAAAAGGGTTTGAACAGAAACCTTGATGAATGGAAGTTGAATTCAAAATTGAAATTTATTCAAAGTATTTTATGTAAAGGTAATAATTTGTTGGGATAAATGTTGATGTGTGTTCTAAGAATGAGTGAACAATCTCGCTTGACCTATTGGGACTAACTGAAAATCTAAATCAGGGGTTTAAAAAAGAAAAGGTAATTAAACCCCAGTACCAAATTGTTTACAAAAACTACATTCTGTCCTTTATGATTAGAGACAGAAACTGATTGAAACTTTATTTATTTACAATACAATAAAACAGAATTAGTTATCTTCATTTGTGGTGCCCAACTTACTCAAATCTTAAACAGCTGATTCACTAAATTAATTATATTCTCAATAGTTATTACTATTATTTTCATTTTTTCTTCCTCAGTTCAGTAACTGTGGTCAGTTGTCTTTGTCAAATTTGTAATAATATACTTGCTGAATTTATTTATTCCATTGACTGACACTATTTAATTTTAATCTTTGTTTCATCATTATATTTTTCTTTTTAATCAATTTTTACGCCAGTGCCATCTAGTAGTTCCTGCTGATTAATTAAAAGAAAACAAGCCTCAATAATGCATTAGCACTTTCTTCAATATGCTAGCTTATTTCAGTAATACTGTTACAGGTTTCAATTAGAATTCTTACAATTTCAATTCTTTCAGGGCTTTTGTTAGGGTCTTTACAAACACTCTATTATGGGCATGACCATTATCTTTATATTCCACAAATAATTTTCTTCTTTGGCAAGATCCAGATATTAGCAAACATGGACAAACATGCCTGCAATAAAACATAGTGTCAAAAGGACAGTTTTTCTCATGACATTGCTTTTTTTAACTACCTTCACTTTTTGGCAATGTTTATTTTGTTTTAATGTGATGATTAGAATTGGAATAAAATTTAAACATATAATGAAAGTGGATTTATACATATTTTTATGTTATTGAGAATTCACAACAAAAATATTAAATGCTATTAGATTGTATATTTACAAGAATAATTTTATATTTACAACATTCTAAAACTAATACAATTGCAATGTAATATTTATCATTTACTAATTTATAAAGAAATATGAAACTTTTTTATTCATAAATTTATAAACATTTAGTGAATTATTAAAATATATGAGCTAACTATAAAAAAATCCTTATTATTTACCATTTACCATTCCAATAAATAATAGTGTAAATAAACAATCTAATAAATAAATAGTATTTATTATTTTTCTTGTCAGTTCACTTTTGTTTGTTCATTTTATTACAATTCTAATTCATTGCTTTTTTAAGGTAATAAACATTACCAAAGAGCAAAAGTAGTTAAAAATACTGGTATCATGGTGGGGAGGGTGAATCATATTTTTGACACTTCGTCTTATTGTGGGCACATTTGTCCATGTTTGCCCAGATATTTATCCAGCTTTTTTAGTGGTTTCTTTGTTGTAGCTTAGCTAGGAGGTGTTACCCCATTTGCCCAATTCACCATACATTGATTCTTTGGATTTTCATTTTTTCAGATCCTTGCAAAATAATCTCCGTGGTAAAAATTTTAATACTTTGGATGACATAAATAACCACCTTAATGAGTTCTTAGCCAAAAAACCACTGAAATTCTTGGAAGGAGAACTCTTTAAGTTGAAGGAAAACTGGAGAAAGGTTGTGCAACAAAATCATTCATATTTAGTTGAATGAATATTTAATGACAGTTTTCTTTTGTGTTTTAATTTCCCATAAAAATCAGCATAAACTTTCCAGACAACCCAAATTTTAAATTTTTGATTAATATTTATTTACAATCTGTTGTATTTTATATTGTCTTTGTCACAGCTTTTTTGTGTCCAACTGTTCCCATAAACACATTTTGATATTTGATTTTACTTATCTGTCATATTATGTAAATACTTATATTGATTGGGTTTCTGATATGACTGGTTAAATAGATATGAATTATTAAAATAAAGCTATATTTGTTTGCATGTTTAGTCATATAAAGTGTCTTTAACCTGGTATATACAAACTGTATTGCTCAGACTTGCAGTCTCATTAATGAAAAGCTAAGCTTTGTAAATAATATCTGAAACTAATTGAATTTAAGAGGAAAATGTTCTATTTGAATTTGCAGGTCAGAAAGCCTTGATCTATATTGTATTGAAGAAGTAATATTCATATTACTCACTTGTGACAGAAATATAATGTGAACAATGAGCCTTTGGATGAAAACTATCAAGAGTCAACTTGCTTAGACATGGTTGTTATTTTAATTAGCATGGTTCTTTTTTAATTCATTATAGAAGTTGCCTGTGTAGGTTAAATAGGTGCCCTTGTCATTTTATTACTATATCATCGTCTTGTCAAATTTGGTTATCAAAGTTGATTTTGTAATTTGTCACTCTACACACATGTATAGATGCATTTTTACTAATGTGTATTTATTTAGCAGTTTTTTGTTAATTGTAATTTGAATAAAGGTCAGTTTTAATTTAAAGGAAGGTTTTTAGTTTACATTTTTATCTAGCTTTTCTTATTTACATTTGAGAGAAAATGTGTGGATCTTATAAATGTAAATATTGTCCAAACATTTTGGGATCTAATGCTTTTGACCATATTTATAGCCTGACTGCCCAAAAAATACTTCAGATGTTGTCTGTTTTTAAATATTTAATGCATAAAGTAATATTCAAATGAAATACTTCACAAGACTAAATGTATTTATTAGTTGTTAGATATATTTAAAATAACACTTATTTAGTTTTGTGATTTTTGATTTTATGATTAGGGCTTCAAGAATTCAATACCTTTTGTTTATTTTTGTTTTTGTTTTGTTTTTTTTTATAATTAATGTTGTACAAATAGGTGATTAAAAAGTTCTTAGAAAAGCCTACTTCTCAAAACTTGAGAATTATTTTGTCACTGTAGCTGAAAAGTGCCAATGTGAATGATGTTTGTGCTTATTTTTAAACTTGTTCCAGATCACTTATTCACAAAAACTAAACTATCTGATCTTTTAACTGTAAAAGAAAACTCTAAAGACATGTATAGTGCAAACATTGGGTGACTAGTGCCCAACATACTAAATTATGAAGAAATGATATACCAACTTTCAGCATGGAGATTTTAAGACTCAAGAAACAGTATGGTTTAGGAGGGCTTCAATGCTGTTAACTTCAGGACATGATCCAACTTTGCCTGATTCATGGATTTCAGCTAGAAGAATTATAGAGACATTAGAATTAACCATGGAATATGCTGAGTTTATAATTCATGAGCAGTGGGGTATGCAGAAACTGTCAACCAAGTAAGTACCTAAATGTTGGAATACTGACTAGAAATTATATTGAGTGAACATCTCTAAATAGATATTGCAGCATTTTTGAAGGTTTTGTAATAATGTTTTTGGAATGACTTGTTACTGTTCATGAAAAATGGTTGCACCAAAGATTATAATCCAGAGACTAACAGTCCAGTCCATATAGTGGCAACATATCCAAAGGATTTTTTATAATCATTTCACCCCAAGCAAGGCAGAAATACTATTGGTGCACAGGGGGTTACAGTGAGAATATAAAAAGGTACAGAGGATGTCAAAGAAAAGATAAGAGATGGATAGGAATCAAGTAGATAAAAGATGGCAATTGACGTTACATTTAAACTTTTGGAGTTTGTAGCTAATAGGGAAGCAAGCAAATGGAATTGAGCTTCACAAATAGGAAGTGCGAGAAAAGAAACTGTTAGAGTAGAAGACACAGTTACATTTAAGTATTTCAAAGGTAAAATCTAAAAGTCATCAGGAAAATCATTAACATAATTTTGAGGGATAAGGAAGCTATTTTGATGATAATTTTCAGAAGAGTCAAACAGTTAATACAGAATTTATAAAATAAATTTATAGAAAGCCAAAAAGTTAATATAGAATACAATTCTAACTTGATGTACTGATTAACAGAAGCATTGAGAGAAAAATGATGCGGGGAAAGGTGTGTTCTTTTTGCAAGACAAAGTACTGATTCACAGAAACTGGTAAAGCAATGGATGTTTTCAAGAATTTGAGATTTGATTGTATAGCCCAGATGTTGCTAATTTTTTTTCCTGTTTGGAAAACTTTAAAAAGAATTTATAAGGAAGGAAATTCTTTTAATGATTTGGAAGTAATAACAACAGCAGAACAGTATTTCAATGACCAGACACAAGAATTTTGGGAGAAGGGTTAAAAAAATAGAGAAATAATGTGCTCAATGTGTAACACCATATCCTCACTCCACTGGACTGACACACTTCACCAGATGGGCCGTTGGTCCGGTATATTCCAGTATTACAGGTTAGACAAGTCTCCGGTTCCCAATATCAATTTGATGCCACCCTCCAGCCACATTGTGATTTTTTTTTTTTTTTGAAAGTGGTGAGCAGATCGTAGAAACCCAGCAGCTCCTCATTGACCCACCAGTGTGTTTGTTGGATGAGTAACAGGTTAACAGGAAAATAAATATAACCAAGTCAATGTGATTTTAGAAGGACAA
Organism: Ascarosepion bandense; assembly: GCA_037127315.1. Classification (NCBI taxonomy): domain Eukaryota; kingdom Metazoa; phylum Mollusca; class Cephalopoda; order Sepiida; family Sepiidae; genus Ascarosepion; species Ascarosepion bandense. The sequence continues at coordinate 656,240 of JBBBDQ010000572.1, read as the reverse complement.
AAAGTTTTCTTATATATCAAAAACAAACACAAAAAAATTATAGTTGCACAAAGTTAAATGTCTCTTGTATATGAACAATAACTAAATAAAACACAAATACTTTGAATAATTATGGTAAAGGAGAGATGTGACCTTCATTTAACACTTTTTGGTCTGTTCTTAGCATAACTATTACAACTTTTGACGTTCCCGTTCTCAACAGTAGTAACAGTAGTAATAATATTAATGGTAGTCAGAGTAGTAGTACTTAAATGTTAGCAGCAGTATTCCACTTCTTCACCCCCAGTATCAGCAACACACAGCGGATGCTTTTTTCAATCTTTGACATCTCTCAACTCAGTTCGACTGCATTCAAAGACAGTCAAACCCCAACTCCTCTCTCCCACTCTCTTCTCATTTTGTCTCTTTGGCTCATTTCTCTGTCCTTGTGCAAACACATGCTTAAATAGAAGCGGGTGGTCTTAGAATACAATCTGATTATTGACTTTTGATCACCCCCAACCCCCTCCATGACATATTTTTAAAGTACAATTTCAACTCTCCGAGAATAAACAAATTACTTTTTCATCAATTGGTTTTCAAGGTTCACATCAAAATGCTATTGTTTTACCCCCTTGCTATTAGTTATTCTGATGATCTTTTTGTAAAGTACAGAGATCTTGTTTAAAAAAAATGTTCTAGATCAAAATATTCTTAATTTTAAGTTCAATTCTTATAGTATTAACATCCATTTTTCTTTAAAAGTTCCAAATTATTACTGATATCCTTTTGTATACTTACAAAAAGATGTATTTCTAAATTAACTTTCTGTACATCAACATTTCATAGCCTTTACAGTATATCAACATCTTGGTTATTCGAAGACGTTTCTCTTTTACTTGGTGTTTTCTGTTTTATGGCATATCCTCCTTTATTATCATTATTATTATTTCAGGGGTGACATGGTTCTAGGTTATTCTCTTTTGGTTGGGCTCAGAACTTTTCAGTAACTCTTTGTTTACTATATTTATATTGTTCATTTGATGTAAACTAGTGGAAATAACTGGAAGCAGTTTGTTCATTAATATTCATGAATGATGAATATATTTTACTATTGTTTCCTGTTGAGCTACATTAATATGATTTATTATTGATATTGTTATTTTTGGGATTTGATTTTTCATATTTAAAATTTTTTTTCTTTTTTTTTTTTTCAGAATAGTTCTTTTAATTTCAGCATTGACATTTTTGATGCCAGTCATGTTCCCATCGGTAAGAATAAACATAAACTTATTTTTTATTATTTTTTTTAATCATAAATTGAATTACTCTCAATTATTACATATAGTGAGATTGTTTAATTCAAAAGCACTATTTTTACTTGCCAAATTTCGTTGGGATTTAGATGATTATAACTCTCTATAGATTCCTTTCCTTTATTATTAGCTATGCTATCTTAGGAAAGATAGCCTTATTTATGGCTTCATGAATTCAGAGTAGTTCTTCTAGAGTAGTTACTATCCAAAGTTAGACAGCCCAGTAACTCATAGCTGGAGCAAGAAGAAATGGATTCGTGCCTTTCTCAAGAGCATTAGTGTGAATTGAACACAGCAGAATAGGCTAGAACATAAACTTTACTTGCTAATTTCACTTTCCATGTCTATAATCACTACATGATATGCATATCAACCTACTGACTGGTAATTCTGTCCTTATTTGCAGCTATTTAGTATTCATTTTTGGAGTGGATTCAATAATAGTGAGAAACACTATTATTGAAATGCTAGAAAAATAAATAATAAAATATAAGAATTAGTAAAAAAAAAGTATTAACTATTATTTTTTACTAGCTAGTAAAAAATTATGAATTATTGAAGTTCATTTGGAAAGACAATTCTGTTTAGAATTAAGGATTTGGGTTATGATCTCACTTTAAATAGTTGATGAAACAGAACATAACCTTTAGTTTTGTTAATAAAATTTTCATGGTGATCATATTATTTCCCTACAAAATTATAATTATATTTTATTTTACTCTCAATTCACCTCAATGAAGAAGATAATGCCTATAAAATGCTAGGGGCTATTGAGAGTGAAAGAATGAGAAGACTTTAGAAGCAATAAGAAACCTCATTCCAAACAGGAAACGAGGCATAAACCTCTACTCCTGTTCAAAAGATCAGGGAGGAGTGTGGCCTAGATTATAGGCAAACCTATCTACTTCTATTAATATATAAAATTAAATGTTACTTGGATTATAAATTGTTTTTTTTTATATAACTGAATAATACAGTAATTGCATAAAAGCATTACTAAGTATTGTTTTTTTTCTTGATATTGGTATCCATAAACTGAATAAGCACTTAACAGTATCAGAGAAGTCAGAAAGTTTAAGATTACAACAGATGACATATTTCAACATTTCATAAAGTTAAGCTTCAAAGATTGTATTGAAGGAATTTGTGCTTTCATTAAAAATATGGTATTTTTCATATAGATTGAGGTTAGCAAAAAAAGGCTACAAACAAATGAAATATAATTGAAGGTATATTTGTTTGTATAGATAAAAACAAACAGCCAAATCAAGCTTATAGAGATATTTTATCTCTTATTTGTTATGCATAATTGTATAATGCAGATGTCTGTCTTGTAATGTTTTGAAATTAGATATTTAAAAATGGTATTGAAAAAAAAATGATAATTATGCATTATAACTGAACACAATTTGCGCTTTATTTATCAGTACATAGCTGTTCTACTTTAAATATGTGCGTGTGAGCAGTGGCATAATGGATAAATGCTTGGAGTGATTAATCAGAGCTGAGTTCAAATTCTAGTTGTGTTTTTTTTTATATTCATTTTTACACAAATATCCTTGAGAAAGGTATGAATTCAGCTCTTCTCTCACCAGATATGGGAAATAGCAGGTCAGACTGGGCCCTATAACTTTGGCTGGCAACCAGTCTAGAAGAAGGAAAACTCTGAATTCAAACCAGCCTGGAAAGGATTGGGCGTCATCATGTTATCTTGCTCAAGACATACCACTGCTGCTACAACTGTAATATATATGATGTCCTTAAGACCCTCTATGGTTTTACAAGACTCGTGATCATATGTTATAAGTTTTGAAAAACAGTTACAGTTCTCAGGAATAATCATCTCTACTACTTATCAATTTTTCCTATGTTAAACAAAATTTTAAACAACATTATTTAGAAAATATTCTTTAAAATTTGAATACTATACTAGCATTATTTTATTTTTTTATGCTTAAAGGTGTAATTGCAAAAATTGTTTGAATATAAAGTAATATAAAAAAAAAAAACAATGAAAATAAATCCTTGGGCTTGTAACAGGTATAATGATTTAGCCATTTGAAAACTATTTTATCTCTCCAGTTATACAAGCAAAGTTTAATCTAAATTATTTGCTATTTTATTCAGAGTTGTTTACTGTAACAGGTCTACTTTTTTACAACAGGTATTTTTGTTTGTCTTTTGTCAAACAAATATAATCAAAAACCAAAGTGTGGTGACATTTTTAATATTGCTTTCATTTTTTTTGTTCTTTTTTTTTATAAAGCAAACCATTGATTTTTGTGATTCATTCGCATTTTCTATTTTTTTTATATATCTGAGTATTGTTTTCCTTGTTTAGGGCTGTTATTTATGACCTGCATAACTTGAACAGGTTCTGTTTATTTTTAGATATTGTTTTTTTTATTTCCAGTAGACAAAATAGTTGCATGTGTCACAAGTTACATCACATCTGATTATTTTTTTCTTTTACTGATAATTTTATTTGTCTGCTCATTTAAATAGGCAAATATAGTTTTTATTAATCAACATCATTTATTCATGCTCTTCTATTATGCATTTTTTATTAAAGCTGATCAGATATGAATATTAAACTGAAGTGCCAAAATTATAGACAGCTACCTTTTATGACAAGTAACTCTTCTTCTTGCTTGAATTGAATCTCTTTAGTCCCAACAATCATTCTGCTGTCCAATGGTATCTGAACTTATTTATAAACTTTGTCTCTGTGTGTGTGCGTGTCTGTGTGTGTGTGTGTGTGTGTGTGTGTGTCCGTTACCTATAGACTCCAAAATGGCTGAACCGATTTTCTTAAAAATTTACACAGTTATACTATAAGCGTCTGTGAGTGTTCTTAGCTAGGTTTTGTGTCAAGGTACCCCCTGATAAATATTGATAATAAAAAAAATTGGGTTCTAGAAGGAGTGGTCCGATTTGAATCAAATTTCATACACTCATAGACAAAGACATAAGAAACGATATTCAGAAGTTTCAAGGTTGCAGTTCTTACAATAGTGCAGAAGATCCATAATATATATATATATATATATATATATATTGCCTTTTTGCCTATTATGTCACATGTTATCCAAATGATTCTATTTCTACAAGTGGGGAAATGTAAAACCATCCAGTGTACTGCTGTCTCTAATTTTTAAACTCTTCGGTATTTTAATAATAGTTGTAATGGTATTGCATTTTTAATATTATTGGTCTATTAACACCATTAGTCTGCAATCACACTATTTACATTATTTACATTATTCAGACTATTGCCCTCATCAGCCATTGTACACTCTGGCCTTTTTCAGGTGCTAGGAATTCTGACTGATCCTTCAGTATTTGTCTATACTTCTGAGATGAGGTAGTATTTACACTATTTACATTATTCGGGCAATAGTTTGAACAATGTAAGTAGTGTAAATACTACCTCATATCAGAAGTATAGACAAATACTAGTCTGTAATTGTTTATATATCATTATTGATACATTCTTAATACTAATAAATACAGCATTTTTTAATATTAATTAATTTAGTATCATTTTTTTTTTTAATCATAAAAAACATCTTGTATTATTACAAATTCTGACAGGAGCTTTAAAAGGAATTTTGCAATCTTCTGTTTTTGGTTAAACTGTTCCGTAATTATAGGAGTCATAATATCCTTGACAATGACCAACCTCTAAGAATTTTTAGCAAAGTCTGATTCACAAATTTCAGTTATTATTCTTTGCTAATATTTTTTTTATTTTCCATGTCTTTAAAATTACTTTTGATAACTTTATTATTAAATAATAAATTGACTAGCAAAACTCCTTCATTTAACATCAGTCATTTTTTAAATCACAGAATATTTTTTTTAATAAAATGCTATGAAACTCAGATGTCTTGTGATAACTACTATATATAACTCTACACCTTATATGTAGCAGTTATCACAAAACATCTGAATCTCATAACATTTTATAAAAAAAGAAATTATTAACAATTACTGAAATATTGCTTTTATTGCTGAAACAAATGTTCTATACATGAATAATTATATCTATGCCTATGTTAAACTATGGATTAGTAGTTTTATTTTGGAAATATAATGGTGTTTATGGTAAATTTAGCTTTCAAAATGAATTTATCAAAGAATTTCAAGTGTAGATAAATATTATATAGTAATTCATTATTTTTCTGAAACTGTTTTATTTGGGCAAACATTTATGCTTGATAGTTGTTACTTCTCAACAATTATTACCACTGCTGACATCTTTCTCCTTGTTATGCAATCAAAAGTATATAACAATAGTAACACTTGGTGTATTGTACATTTCATACCATACATGCAATATCTGATCACCTATAAGGATTTGCAAGTCAGGCATAGAGAACCAAGAGAATGTGATTCATGATAAACTCAACAACGTATCAAGTATAAAAATTCACTGCACCATTGCCATGTTAAACAAATACAACATGTACACAAGGTTTTTTTTTTAATGTACAGACATGTTTACTGGGAGGAATTAGCATATAACACTCAAAGAATTGACACATCACAAAATGGAACAGCTGTTATCAATACAATAGTTAAACTTATAACTTATCAACAGTATAAAAAGTTTTACTGATTTAATGGTAGCTAGCTAGGATTCAGTTGGTGAAGAGAAAAACAAAGATATAAAATTTTATATCCTCTATTCTCTTGAAATGTATTTTCTATCAAGTAACAGCTAAATTTTTTCTTAAACTTGACAGCCTTATTGTTTTTGCAAATGATGGAATCCTTAATTACTAAATCTCATTTTTAAATAAGATATTTTTATTTTATTTCATTAAGTTGTGCTATATCTTTAAAGAAAATATGAAAAGCTTTTCAATTTATTTTTTTTTCAATGTATCCTTGTATGAATTCAAGTTGGGTTCTAATGGAACTGGAACAGTAAAAGAATATAAGCACCACATGTTTGTGAATGAATACTGTAAGTTTCATTAAAATCCGAGAATTTCCAAAAAAAGTGGCAAATGCAATCATAGGTTTCCATTGTAAAGCAGTAGTAACATTTCTAGCCGCTAACTCAAATCAAAACAAAACTTTGATAAAATTTTGAAAATGTTAGAAGGGATTAAAAAAATTATTAAAATTTACTTTGATCTTCCCTCTTAATAATAATATAAACATTTTGAAGGAAAAAGTTGGTTTTATTAAGTTTGGGATTTTTTTATTCATACTATGCTGTTTTGTTATCGATCCGACTGGTGGTACCTGTGTAGGTACCTCCAAAAAATCACTGCTCATTTTCGGTACCTCAATTTAAATTTAATTTTTAAAAATAAAAATGTTTTCTTGAAGCTTTAAGCTTTAATCGAAAGCCAAGAGATTAAATTTACTAATTACAGTAAGCAAAATACCCTGGTTTAGTTCAAACCGAAATTATATTGATCATAATCACAAATTTAACTGCTGAAAAAAAATTCTTTTAAATTTACCGCCATTATTGACTAATCGACACATTATCTAAACAGTAGCTAAATTTCTGTTTTAAAAATCATTCAAAAAAAAAAAATATATACCTCCTTGACACGTTATTTAAGTTGATTATTATGATTGAAACTTACCTTTATTTGATTTCAAACAAGTATTAAGTGCTTACTGTCAGGAAATTTACGCAATAAATCACTCTTTAATGACGGTAGCCCTCTTGTCAGCAGTTATCTAAGGCGACAAGTGTTGTGTTGACAAGTAGCAGGTTATCACCAATTTAAAAAGCAATAATTCAGATCTATGGGAATAGATAAAACATTGTAACTACTAAATAGAAAATATTGTATTTGAACCAAGACTCTCTTGTTGGGATTCATGGGTGATTAAATTTATATTCTTTTTTTACTTTTTTTTTCAGCACCAGTGCACAATATTTGTAGCTTTCCTTCTTTTTGAAGTTTGTGTTGGAATTTTCTGGCCATCATTAAGTACAATGCGAGGAAAGTATGTTCCAGAAAACAGTAAGTAATTATTTTATATATATATATATATATTTAGTAAGTAAAGGAGCCAAGTCATAAAGCCATAGAAAATGTCCCCCCTTCCATGCAAATAAATCATTTAAAGCAGGGATTTCAATATTACATGATTTTGATGCAGAAAATGCATTTTGATAAAAGTTAAAAAAATGTATATAAATAAATAAAAAACAAATAGGAAATGTATCTAAAAAATTTAACTTTTATTAAATCTTTTTTAGTTTTTTTCTCTATGCCAAACTCTCAATAGGAAAAGGTAAGAAAAAAAAATCTCTCTCTCCCTTCTTCCCCTTCCATATTCCTAGCTCACATTTTATATTCAGTCAGTTAAGTGCCATATGAGATACACGCTTGGGCGATCATGTCTCGAAAGAGACATGACTGACTGGGCAGAAGATTATCTTGCAATAGGGTGCCATTATATTCTGCGGTAGACTGGTTGCCAGCCAAGGCTATAGAACCCAATCTTTCCTGTTATTTAACCCATAACTGGAGGGAAGAGACGGATTAATCATTTTTCCAAGGGTATTTGTGCATAAGTGAATGCATGGAATTCAACTGGAATTTGAACTCGGCTTCACGATTTTTACATCTTACATTTTTACATTAACCCCTTTTAATGCTACTAGTGTCACATGATGTCGTAAAAGTTCAGCTTTTATTATTATAGGAATTTACTTCACAAACCCTGGTGTATTCTTTGATCAAGTGCCATGTTTGCAAATAGATATTTTTTTGTGTATTTGCATCCAGTCATCCTTTTGGATTTTTTTATTTAACAATTGCCAAGGATTTGGGAACATTTCTATAGCAACTTGTTCCTCCTGGCAAAGGCTATAAAACTAAACCTATTCATTGTAGCTTTTAGAGTGCATTTGGGTACAAATTCAAAAATTCATTACTTCTATTTTAATGCTTCAATTTTTTATGGTCTTATAAATCACAAATATTGAGAGTCATGTTTAAATTTATGAAAGCAATGTGTCAAATATTTATGAAATTTTATTATGAAAATCAATGTTTTCATTTAATGTTAGTAACTTTTCCCCTGATATACTTATATGAGCAATATATTATGAGTTTCAGCTTATAATATCTATTTTGATTCAAAATGTTGATATTTCTTCCCCAAAAAGTCAATCTGAAAGATAGAGATCATAGAAACATATTTAACGCAACATTTCATATACTTATAAATTTTTATTATTTTACATGTTAATATTGCCTCATTGACATTCTAACAGACTTTCATTTATTGATTTTGTTTGCTTTGAATTTAAATTTATTTACAGTTTTATTGCTTCCCCAGAAATCATTTTTTTAATATTGATTTTTTTTATTCTCCTATTCATCTCTTTTAATGATGGATCATTTTTTTTTATTATTATTGGACAAGCTAGGGGTCATCAATTGGTGTCTTTGAATCTTTTGTTTTTTGGCAAGTCAGCTTTGTTTTGTATAAATATATTCTTTATCTTCTTAACACATCACTCAATAAGTCCTGGGCCTGACATACAGATGGTGTCACTAATAAAAAATCCATATAATTTTTATGAAGTACTAACCTTCAAATGGCATGTGACAATTTGGGCCCAATCAGATTATTAGTTTACAAATTAGTTATTTACATGAAGCTACTGTTGAAAATTTTCATGTGTTGATAAAGCATTGCTTTCTGATGGGAAAAATACTGTTCAAGCAAAACAGTGGCTTGATAAATGTTATTCGGACTCTACTCTATTGAAAACAATGGTTAAGAGGTGGTATATGCTGACCTTAAATGTGGTAATACAGACACAAATGATGCTGAACACTCAGGTCACTCAAAATTGGCAGTTGTCCTGGAAAACACACAAAAAAAAAATCCATAAACTCGTTTTGGTTGATCATAAATTGAAGTTGCGTGAGATAGCAGAAGAATTGAACATATGAGAAGGTAATGTATTCACCATTTCGCATGAAGATTTGTCAGTGAGAAAGCTGTGTTCAAAGTGGGTGCCATGTTTACTCACAGTTGATCAAAAACAACAGCGCATGATGATTCAGAACGTTGTTTGTAACTATTTCAACACAACAAGGAAGGAGTTTTTACATAAATATGTGACAATAGTTGAAACATGGATCCACTACTGCACACCGGAGTCAAATTTGCGGTCAGCTGAGTGGACAGCAGCAGGTGAAAACCATCTAAAGTGACCAAAGGCGCAAACATCAGCAGGCAAGGTTTTGGCCTCCATATTTTGGGATGTGCAAAGTATTTTTGTTCATCAATTACCTTTAGAAAGGAAGAACCATCACTAGGGAATATTATATAGCATTATTGGTGTGTTTGAAAGAAGAAATCACCAAAAAATGACCACAAATTAAGAAGAAAAAGTGATCTTTCACCAAGACAACGCACTGTGTCACAAGTCCATTGCAAAGATGGCAAAACTACATGAATTCCACTTTGAATTGCTTCTGCATCCACCCTATTCTCCAGATCTAGCCCCCAGTGACTACTGGCTGTTTGCAGACCTCAAAAGAATGCTCCAGGGAAAGAAATTTGGCTCTAATGATGAAGTGATATCAGAAACTGAGGCATATTTTGAGGCATATTTTTTTCATAGTCTTCATTTTTATTATTTTGATAAAAATAAAGTGAAATTTTACCTAAAAGTTGTTTTATTAGTTTGGCACGGGATTTATTGAGTCAGAAGCCATGAAAGTACTTGTAGAAGAGGCACAGGGAAGCTCTACAAAAAGGCATCAAATTGTTAGAGAAGCATTGGAATCAGTGTATCACCCTACAAGGAGACTATGTTGATGAATAAAGTCAAATTTTACCTAAAAGTTGCTTTATTAGTTTGGCACGGGATTTATTGAGTCATGTGTTATATCTTTTTCTTTTTTTTATGAATAAAAATTAATTTCTGTGTTTTTGAAACCAAAAGCTTTACAATGAAGAACAAAGCCAGCATAATCTTTGCAAAATAATGACCATGTAAATAAGGAGTGATGTAAACATTGTTGTTTTTCAGCTCGTGCTACAATCATGAATTTTTTCCGGGTTCCCCTTAATATCATTGTTATCGGCATTCTCATGTTGGTAAGTCACTTTTTTTTTATTTTGGGGTATTAATTAATCTTGTATACAGATAAAACTTGAATTTGTTATAATTACAAGTAATCAAGATTTTAAAATTTTCTTTAAAAAACTATTAAAAGAAAAAATGACAATAGAAAATAAGGGAATAAGCATTTAAATAAAAGACTTTGAATGTATACCTTAAACCAGAGACTGAGAAAATATTGCCAAATTCATACTTGCAGCTGAAATGAAAAGTTTACATACAACAAAATAATTTTCTATTTTGCTTTTATTTTGAAATAATTTTGTGAAATATACAAATCAGTTGGATGACTTTGTCTGTTAAATATTCAGTTTCACAATATAAAAATGGTCAAAAGGAAATAGTGAAAAGGATAGTAAAAAAATATAAGAGTTTAATGTTTGTATATCTTATATCTACACAACCACTAAGCAATTTTTGCAATTTGCAACCAGCTTTTTTCAAAATTCAATGATTTTTATTAAACTCTACTTTTGACTATTCTCGTTTGAAAAATTCCATTTAATCAGTGAGATTTGCTGGTGCTGGTTTTCTTGGCTGCATTCTACACATCAACTTTCTTCATATAATTTCCATGGAGTTAAATTTGGGACTTTGTGCTCATCACACAAACCATTTTCTTTTTCCACATGCAGAAATTTGAATTGAGCTTAGGGTCATTATCTCATTTATAAATAAAATTTTGGCAAAAAAAAATTTTTTTTTGTCAAAAGGATGGATTTCCCCTTTATACCACTATTATTTTAACTACTTTCACTTGGAAATGTTTATTGATTTAAAAAGTGATGATTAAAACTTTAATAAAACCTAAACATTTGAAAGTGAATTTATATTTTTGTTCTTGGGAATTGACAATAAAAATAATAAACACTATTCATTTATTAAATTATTTATTTACACTATTTATTATATTTATTGGTATGGTTGGCAAAACATTTGCTAATTGCCAGTTTTTTTTTTGTTTTTTTTTTAATAAGCGTTTCACCCAGAGCAAGGCATTTCACTGCCACTACTGTGCAGGGGGCTACATAGAGTGGAGGAAGGATGGTTAAATATAGGAAATGTCAGAGAGTGGGTGATAGGCGGGTAAGGATACTGAGAATGAGGGTTGTGTAGATGAAAGTGTTCTGAGAATAATTGGAAGTTAGTGTGATGGGAGGTGTCTATTGACCCTACAGTTAAACACCTGGAGATTGTAGCTGTCGGGAAAGCAGACTTGTGGAAGGGAATTCCACAGGCGGGAAGCGCGAGAAAAGAAGCTGTTGGAGTAGAAATTACAGTTACATCTTATCTGTTTAACTGTAAAAGGGTGGGACCTAGTTGCTAATCTAGTATCTCATGCAAATTCGTGCTTAGGTGGCACCAGTGATCTAAGTTCATCTGAGCAGAAGCCATGAAAGTACTTGTAGAAGAGGCACAGGGAAGCTACATCATGCTGGTGAGAGAGTGGTTGCAGCCAGTCTGCCAAGTCAGTATCAACTACGTTACAGATTCTCCTTTGTATTTTGTCAAGAAGCCCAAGGAGAGTAGCAGGAGCACCCGACCAGATATGGCAGCAGTATTCAATACATGAACGGATGGTAGATTTGTATATGTGCAGGATAAATTCAGGCGGGAAAAATTTCCGGGCCCTGCATAGAGAGCTGACTTTCATAGTGGCAGATTTGGCAATGGATTTAATATAGTCATTCCATTTGAGGTCCGCCGAAAGTGTAAGGCCAAGGAGGCGTAGTGTTTTACTCTCTGGGAGGCAAGCCTGTTCCATGCTAATGGGAGGTAGATGCGATTGTCTATGGTGGTTAGTTGATAACAGCTTCATTTTAGAAGCATTGAAATTTACTAGCCATTTCCTACCCCAGATTTCCTTATAGTTGCTTGACATATTTTAATAATTTAGTAAATGTTTATAAATTTATGAATAAAAATTATTTTCATATTTATTCCTTTATAAATTAGTAAATGATAAATATTGTATTGCATTAGTTTTAATAAAATTGCATCACTTTTTAGAACATTGTAAATATAAAATTATTCTTGTATATAAGCAATCTAAATAAACAATGTTTAACATTTTTGTTGTAAATTTTCTAGAACAAAAAATGTATAAATTCACTTTCATGTGTTTAAGTTTTATTACAATTCTAATTATCACTCTTTAAAGCAATAAACATTGCTGAGAAGTCAAGGTAGTCAAAACTATAGTGGTGTCAAGGGAAAAATCATCTTTTTGCCACTCCATTTTTTTTTTCTTTGTGAACCTGAACGTTTGAGTTTGCCAAATTCTATTTTGTTGAATATTTTTCCTCAAAGGTTTTCATAGTCTTCATTTTTATTATTTTGATAAAAAGAACCAGTATCTTTAATAATCACTCTAGTGTAGTTTTTGAGCCTAGTAAACTGTTCCCTGATGATGATGATGTGTGCTCTTGTGTTTTTATTTATATGTACCAGGCATATTTTGTTTGATTGGACTTTACATGCCTAATGGCCACAGGGAGTGTTACAAAGTTTCCAGCTTATTGATCCTTTTGAGACCAGTAGTTTTATCAGAGGATGTGCGTTGTGGTACAGTGGATATCGGCTCGGAACAAGAAACCGGGGAGCCAAGTTCGAATTCCAGTTGAATCCATTGTATTCACTTACGCGCAAATACCCTTGGGAAAGGTATTAATCCGTCTCTTCCTTCCAGTTATGGGTTAAATAGCAGGACAGATTGGGTTCTATAGCCTTGGTTGGCAACCGCAGAAAGCAATGGCAACCTACTGCGGGATAATCTTCTGCCCAGCCACGTCTCTTTCGAGACATGATCGCCCAAGCGTGTATCACGTATGGCACTTAACTGACTGAGTTTTATCAGCTGATTACATCGACACAATTTAAAGTGGGGAGTTAGGTACTGACCACTTCGTTGGAACTGCATTTTAAGGCTACCAGCAAGCTTTGCATTATCAATAAGTTTCAGAATGACTCTCCAAGAAATGTGATGTGAACTTTGATCACTGTGGGGTAGACTGTTTCAATGCAACACTCAAGTAACATCAAATAATAGATTTTGATATTTTTGGGTGTTCATGTACCTATGACAAGCTGTATTCAGATGCTAGACTTGTCTCAATTTAAATAAAGTTAATACTAAAAATAGTATGGATGGACATTGAAAATTAAATGATCCTTGGTTTTCTGAATTGGCTAAAACTAATGTTAGAAAAAGTTATGGTTTGGAATCAATAATGGGACATTTGAAATGTAAAATGTTTGCATTTGACTATAATAAGACATTTTAAAATGGTTGCTCAAATTACATTACTCTGAGTATGA